>JACGDI010000734.1:130904-164570 GCA_014898725.1 Jacaranda copaia
GGATAGATTTGACGAGGCAGGAGGGAGACGTTTAAGACGGACACGTGGGGGAATGTAAGAGGCTATTTAAGTGGGAAGAGAATGGTACGGTTGTTTAGCCGGCGTGGACCAACTCCCGCTATCTTTCAACAACTGGCTCCATTTGATTGGGAGCACGTTGGCCTTCTTGCGCTCAGCAAGCAGGCAGGCACAAACCAAAAAATACTAAAGCTTAAAATTGAAAAATAAAAAATGATAAAAATAAATCAAAACGCAACTGTAACGTGTATTAACAAACTTTATTGTTGAAATCATTCCATATTTAGTACAAATGCTTGAAAATTAAAATATATCATTTGAATATGTGTGCTCTCTCTTAAAACAGCTGGTAATTAATAAAGAAAGCTCGGAGGGGACATATACATAAGTTTCACATAATTGAACAAGAATTAGGATTTTCATCGCTAAATAATTGAGGCGCATATAAACGAGGAGGAGGAGAGTTATCCCAGCAACAGACAACCCTTTTGTTGTATTGAATATCTGGTTGGTCGTTCATCTTTCCTTTACTGCTTTGCTTCACAATCTGAGCATACCTTCCGCCTCTCTTGTTGATGAACTCCACAAGTTTAAGTGGATTCATAGTTCCAGTCACACTCACCAAATTCTGCTCCACATCTAAATCCACAGTTCGCACTCCTGTATGTACCATCATATTGACAAATATATAATTAACTCTATGAATATCTTTATAAATTAAGTACTCCGAAGTGTTTGAAAACATGATCTGCAACGTGGCACACCTCCCATCTTGTGGATGCAGTGCTTCACCTCTTTTGAACAACCTTCACAATGCATATAAATCTTCAATACCACCTCAACCACCTCTGGCTGCTAGTACCACAACCAATAATTAAAATTATTTCCAATTAATCATTAAAAATCGATATAATGTATAATTACAAATTAACGAAAAAGAAAAACGAAAACCTCCGCAAGCATTTGCTCTTTCTTCTTCTCTTGTCTCTTAGGCTCAGGAGAAATCAATTCAACGTACTTGCCACTTTTCTTTCTTAATCTCTCTGTCACTTTGATGGGATCAGCATTTGTCCCCTTAACACTCACCTTATGATTCTTAACATCAATTTCTATCCCCTCAACACCTATAAAACAACAGCAAACACATGTCAATATATTGTATAAATTTCTTGCTTCTAACTAATTAAAAATCTCAGTCAAAACAACAGAAATTAATTAAAAATTAGCTCAAATGATATCTTCTTATATAAAAAACCTTCAAATCCACGGAGGCATCTGAGCACTTCATTTGCACATCCTTCGCAATGAATGTAAACGCCCAAAATTATTACCCCATCTGGATTATTATTCTCATTTTCCTGATTATTTGGGGTTTCTCCAATATTAACGTTACATTGTCCGCATGGATTGCTTTGGTCCCCTTGTAGTTGGTGTCGCCTTCCCCTGTTCCTGCTCTTCCTCTGTTACCACACATTCACTTTGTCAAAAATCCAACCAAATAATGTAATAAATACAAGAAATATATAATGCCAAGATCCAAAGGGAAGGGGCAATATATATATATATATATATGTATCTTGAGAGCGAGGTAAGAATGTGATTGCACCTTAGCCATTGCTGAAGAAAAATGCAGGTTTATTGCAGAATGGGGAGGAAGCTGAGCTATATATAGAGGTTTACTCTAGGCAATTTACGTTTTGATCAAGTGACGATCTTGGGAAAAAGGTAAGAAAGGAAACTGGGGCTTCAATCCTTCATATTTGTTTCTGCTGAATTTATGAGTTACAACTTACAAATCAAGGTTGGAGATTTTGTGCTCTTAGGGTCATAACCAGATTTCTAAATTGAGGGGATTATTTGATTCTTGAAACTTGAATTGGAAACATGTTCAATGTGCTGTAGTATTATGCCAAATTAAGAGATACATTTCATTAAAAAATGAACAAAAAACATTAGAATATAACGAACCGATGTTTAATTTACAGATTGTTTTAATTCATAATGTGTATTGTCAACCCTGCCAACACTGAAAGGGGCTACCAACATTAAGTTAAATAAGTAAAAAGAAATCTGCAGCCATAATAGCAGTTCAATTTAATCTAAAATTTAAAGAAATTGTCTTTTAATTTGGAAATTTGGATCTGGATTAAGGTCCGGCCACTAACATTCCTGATCTAAACTTTGATTCACTATGACCCAAGCCATGACCAGGTGGACAGCACCGATCAGGGCCCAAGGGGTATCTAAATTTTAGAACATTATTCACTCTTATCCGCATCCCAACGCGCCCAAATGTGGGACTAAGAAGCCCAAAAAGAATTCTTATCAGACAAAATAACGTATTATATAGCATCCAACTTTGGGTAACAATCCTAGCTATATCCGGCGAAGCGTGAGGGCATTGGCAACCCAGAGTCTTATCAAAAGAGGTTCCATTTTAAAAGTAGGAAATGGAGGAAAATTTTGTCATGAAAGACCCCTGGCTCTCAGATTATCACAATCCTTTCATTTCATCGAAATTATCTATGCATGATACTAATTTTAAGGATGCTTCTTTGCTGAAATCTGGGCAGAAACAGTCGACTTTCGAACTTATTTCTTCCATGTTCAATAGTTGTGATGCTTCTCTTATCAGCAACATTCCATTGAGTAACAGGTGGAGTAAAGATGTTTGGATTTGGAATCGTAATCCAAAAGGCGTGTACATTGTTTGTAGTTGTTATAAGTGGCTGGTTGAAGATCAATATAATAATCAGAGTGTGTCGACTTTAAGTTTGTGGAAGAAAATTTGGTCTTCAAAAACTCCTCCGAAGATCAGTAATATGGTACGGCGAGCTTGCAGAACTGTTTTACCTACAAAAGATCACCTTATATCAAGGAAGGTTGACGTTTCTCCTGCTTGCCCAGCGTGTCATGATCAACTGGAGTCAATTCAACATATTCTTGTGAATTGTCGTTTTTCCCAAAACTATTGGAACGTAGCTCAATTGGGGATTAGCTACCAGCAAGCGGATGATAATTCCTTTTGATATGTGGCTGAATCAACTTGTTTCAAATCTGAATATGGAGACTTGTAGTGAAGTTTTTTTCGATTCTGTGGAGCATTTGGTTACATAGAAATCAGATGATATGGCCATGAAAAATGGGAACTGCTTATTCAATTATTTTTCGTGCAAAGACTATTCTCCAACAATGGCTGGGTGCACAAAATGTAAAGAAGCAACCAATTTCCATTCAGCAATCTGCTTTGGTTAATTGGGTACGTCCTTCGCCGGGTTGGTTGAAGTGCAACATAGATGCTGCAGTTAACTCTGGTGATAGCTGTTTTGGCTCGGGTTGTATTCTCAGAGATGAAAATGGGTTGGCGAAAGCAACAATTGAGATTCCACATAGAGGTTCATTTTCTCCAGCATTAGAAGAAGCTATCTCATTCCGAGAGGCTCTCTGGCATTATTTTTGAGCTCGATGCTCTTATTGTCGTTAATACAGTACTTAAGGAGTGTGCTGACATATCTTATTTTGGAACCATTATTACATATTGGAATAGGGTGTTTGTTTATGTTTTATTTCATTTTTTGTTGTTTTTATTATTTGAAAATAAACTTACATAACTTATTATTATTTTTACCAATATTCCAACTCATTTTCATTTTAAAATATATTTTTAATAACCGATATATATTTTCTCTTATTAACTTATATATCATCTCTCTCTTTTCATTATTACCTCATCACTTTTCCAACAATCTATTTAAATAAAAATTCATTTTCAATTCATTTTCTTTAACTAATTTTTCAAATTTTAAAAATATTGAAAATGAAAATGCAATTGGAAAATACAACCAAACACTCTATAAGTCTCTTTTTAGTGAACTTACAAGTTGTTATATTTGTTTCACTCGCTGTTAAGCGAATTAGGCAGCTCATAATCTTGCTAGAGTCTTTATTTCTAGATTTGAAATTGTCTTGTGGGAAGATCATATTCCTATGTACCTTGACGATGTTATTATTTCTAATTGGTAATGAAATGTTGATTTAGTGTAAAAAGAAAAAAGAAAAACTATTAGCATCACTCCTTTGCAAATTACGAACAGACATTTCTAATTCTTATCTTCATGGGCCTTAGGCCCACCACTATTTTGTGCTGCTCTTGTTCCTACGCTGGGAATTCTTACATTTTTTTAGGAAGAAGGGGCTCGTTTTGTTTTTGTTTTTTGGATTTCTTTTCATTTTTTTGTTGAATATAAAAATAAAGAGTCATTAATTTTTTTTTAATTTTTACAGATATTTTTATTTTTAAAATATTCTTTTAGACAAACTTGTATATTCTCTCTCTATTTTTATTTTTCATCATTTTTTATTTTCTCTTACTTATATTTGTATGATTTTAATATAAAAATACTATATTTTTCAAATATAATTAATTTTTAATTCTACATAATTATTATATTTTAAATAAAATATTCAAATAAAATTTTATTTTCAAAAATATTTTTATAATTAACTTTTAAATTATTTATTTTCATAAAAAATGTCTCCAGAAAATAAAATTCAGACGCCGGAAGCTTCTCAATTCTCTCCTCTATATACATTTTGTTTATAATTGATTCCATATTAGGAGGCAACGGAGAATTCCATAAAATTTACTTGAAATTGAAGCAATAAATTTGAAAAAACATATATATATATATATTGTCAATATATTCCTTATTTTACAATCTAATCAATCATGACCAGGCGGTTACCTCAAACAATCAATCTGATGTCACATATACACACACACATATACGCATATGCATGGTAAGTTGGTGACCAAAAACAACAATTTCCGTTGTCAAATATATATTATATACATATATATTCAACAACAATTTGAATAAATATTAACCAACGTCGAAGTAGTATTGTCAAAAGTCCAACCTGGCAACCGCCCAAACAGTCATAGTTTTGGACCATTTTCAACTGACACGCGTCTAACCGTATGAATCCAATCGCAGCCTCTAAACATTAACTAAAATATTAAAATATAAGGCCACAACCTTTGTCTATTTTTCTCCTTGAGAGACCCTCCACCAGGTCCGAGTCTTCTTATATTTTTTTACCATAATAATTACTCATTGAAGAACAAAATAGTTAATTTCACTTTGCTGCAGCCCCTACCGCGCCGCCCCCAGCCAACCAGAGTGTAAAAAAAAGACAGAAAGAAAATGTAAAAAATTTCTCTTATTAGTTGTTACCATAAACTGCTATCATTGTCCAACCAAGTTCTCATTTTCTATTTTCCTCCGCAGAAACAAAGCCTGAAGATGAGAAACAAAGGCAAAGTCCACCCCCTTTCTTCGTCCTCCTCTTCATCATCTAACAGTTCAAATAAAGAATCTTTTTCCGTCTTAAATCTCTTGCCTGCCGCCATTTTTACTTTAGTGTCAGTTCTACCTCTCGAAGACCGAGAAGTTCTTGCTTACATGATCACGAGGTCTCTCAAATCCACAAACCCTTCATTTTTTCCTGCTGACGACAAGAAAAGGAGCTCCAAGAAACAATCTTTTGATTGTCACGGGCATAGCTCACCCGCCCTCTTCGACTGTGACTGCTTTGACTGTTATACTAGCTTCTGGTTTAGGTGGGATTCTTCTCCCAACCGCGAGGTCATTCACCAAGCCATTGAAGCTTTTGAAGAGCATTTGAACAATGGTGAGCAGTTGATCAAGGAGAGTGGCAATGGAAAGAATAAGCGAAAGGAGAAAATGATTCGTCGGAAAGGTGAGAAATTGAGCGCTGCCGGTGGAGTTCTTGAAACCACCGGTGCAGGGCCACCGGCAAATCAAGAGAGTCTTGTTCTTGTGTCCCAGGAAAAAGAGGAGGCTATGGCGGAGTCTGATAACATGGAGCCGGGATGTCGGGAAGGAGAGATGGAGGATGACGTGGTGGCTTGGCCGCCATCTGCGGTGGCGCACAACCACAAAGGTTTGGCGAAGAAAGTATTGCCGGACGTGATGGGAATATTCAATTCGCGTTGGTGGAGTCTTTGGAGTCCGAATGTGTAGTTAAAAATGAAATAGAAAAGCAGTCCTATTTTAGAATTTCGAGGGGGTAAAACTTAAAAGAGGATGCACACATGATAACTCTTTCATATTTTATGGCCCTCTCTTATCCGATCCATTATATTGATGGTATTTGTTTTATACTTGTTAGATGTGTTCTTTTAATCGCACTCATATTTTGGACTCTTCTATTGCATTTTTTTTAATGAGCCCAAAGTCACTTTCTTAATTAATAATAAATAAATGTATAGATAATATTTATATTATTCGATACATAAAAAAAAAAGAACTAAAAATGAAGACATTGTTCTTTGTTTTCCATTAATTTTTTCTTTGCGGATGTTCTTCTTTCTCGATAAAAGTGTACGTGCTTCATTATGATGCATTAATATATACTTTCAAAAACGAATCATTGATACTTACGATGATAAGGAAAATTAAATTTGATGGTTAGCGGGGAGGGTTGCTGCAGCGTAGGTCGACACTATATGTCTTTGCATAGGCTGACTAATGAATAATCAATAATGAATTAATGCTTGCTTCTCTTTTGACACGAAATGGCGTTCGACACACGCTGGCTTTACGACTTGTGAATGTGTTTTAAATTGATATCAGCTGGCAATCGCGTGCGTCACCGAGTTATAATATTAATAAATGTGTAAATCTTATGCATATAATTAATTAAAAATATAGTTAATTATATATGTTGGAGGAGGTGGTGAATTATTGGCTTCTACTTTTTGAATATCTGTCAAATTGGATGCAACTTTCTATGCCTTGTTTTGATTCCTCTTGGCTCCTGGCGTGAAATTATTTAGGGTAATTTTCATTCCAACTTTTTCTCTCTCCTTTAGCATATATAATAATAGTATTACAATATCGACACGACACGCGACGCATCTGTAATAATTGTAGCTACTGTCTAAAATAAGCCTTATCAACGGGGGTCTATAAGGTAGGACCTCGGAACAACGAGCGAATAATCACTTGTTAACCCTGCTTTTCCTCCTACGTCTCCTATGCCAGGGTAAAAATAAATTATGCAAAATTTAAACAGTTGTGGGCACTGGCCTTTGCTGGCCTATTATTTTTTGCAAGTTTTATGGGCATACACATATTATATGCATATTGCTTTAATTTGTACTTGTAGTTAAACTAATTTACTAATTTACTTATTCATGTTAATCAAATGCATCCAACTATAGTCTACATATATAAGCAGAGTTGATTAGTTGAATCCCATTGATCAATGCTTATTGTTGGGGACCAAGCTAACTAAGAGTTGTAATGCCAATTTATTTTTTCACTCTTGTGGCTGCTGGTATATAGAAACAACTATGGGATCCAACTTATTTTATGCACTATTTTACTATACTGTGTGCTCTTCTCATTCCACTGCTCCGTCTTTATCTAATTTGAGTTATAATTGTCAAAAAGCACATGGAGAAAGAGCCACATTAATGGGACAACACACATGAATGCATGCATGGTTACATGCAGACCGACCACATAATCAAATGGACACACACACACAAACATATATATATATATATAGGGACAGCAAAGATTTTTCTTCAACAAGTAGTCAGTGTTTTTTATACAAAGATAATGTATTAATGATAATGATAGAAACTTTAATTGAAAGGAAGCCCCATGAATTAAATTTAAATAAGGGGATATAGTATATATAGGACAATGAGAAAGCTGCCCAGATACTAAATTCCATGCAATTCCCATGCGTGTCCTTAGCTGCAGCACGCTAGTTGCGTTTTAATAATACATCATGTCAAGGAAAAATTGACTCAAAGCGTATGGGTGGTCTGTCTTTGTGGCCCACAACAACATAAAGCAAAGTCACACTGATTGCTTATTTGACCATGATATATAAATGCTTTTATACATTTTGAATTTGATCATATCTACCACAAATTAATGTTGGTTACGTATTGTTGTCTACTGATCATATAGTAAATTTGCTAATTGTTGGTTGTTTATTAACTGTTGACTGCTATTCTGATATAACGATGCATTTGACCATTAACGAAAAAGAAGTTAATTAGAAAAATATACAAGTACTGTATTTGCAGAGGATATGAAAAATCTGGGGCGTATATTAGAGTGGAATGGCAATCGTCATATACTTACAACAGCATATGTATTGACAGACAGTTCAATCCAATCAATAGATTATGCTCCAAAGCTTGGACATCCACCGCCTCTTTCGCCAGTTTTGCCCAATTTCTTAGGCATTCGTATTCAGTTATGGTCAGATGCTGAATGCTCTAACTGGTGGGCTCATCCCTGGAATCTGCTTCTCTATTCTGATACACACACACACACACACATTATTTCTCTAACAAGGCTTCATGCGAAGTGATGAAACTGATGGTGCGCTATGTATCCTGCTGCGACATATTTAATTAATTTGAGATCAATTGCTAGACTAGCAGCACGTACATGATTGATACTGAGTGCACGAGTGATCGAATTAATAGGCTGCATAAATTAAGTCCATATTACATTCTCAGTTGTTAGTAATTGTGCACCAGCTTCAACCTACTCTAGAAGAAGCCGTATTAGTTCCACTTTGAAGCCTACTTAATCATTAGGTTATATAAACAAATATATATACACTACCCAATGTCGAGGATTAAGGTAAGCTTATGAAAAGATATATATTTATATAACATGGATTGTTTCAAAGCACACCAAAAATGGCCCCCTGTCATTTGTCTCCGAGTAAAAGCCGTTATCTGATTAGCCGGTGAATGATCAATATGCAAGTGGGACGTATCCAATTCAAGGTGAGGCTGATGAATTTGTTTCTAGTGATCGTTTTGATCTACAGAAAATAGAATGCAGACCGACAAATTAAAAGTGATGACAGCCTAAACGACTCATCGCCACAAGAATTACTACGGCTTTCTTGGGCCACAGAACCTTCAATTAATCTCATATCTGCACGGTAATCCCACATACAAATTATAAATATGGGGGTTTTAGTCACCTGAGCAAGCAGAGCTCGGACTGGCCTGTTGAGCCGAGCATAAACGTTGTAACAAGTAAGGAATTAAATCTGTTACAAGACAAACTTTAAGATCCAAGCTACTCACAAGAGAATAATATATATATATATATATATATATAATGCATGGCATGCATTTAAACAAAGGATCTGATTGCATCTGTCTGCTGTGCTGTGCAGTGACAATTGTTGTGTACCTAATTTTGTAGGAATTTAAGCACGGATCAGAGATCAGTCCATGTAAAAGCTGATACTAAAAGTCATGCATCAACTTTACTTTCAATTGATTTCAATAGTTATAAATGGGTAGGTGCTGAAATAGCTCGGGTCTTTTTCAATGTAAACTGTCGGGCTGTGGACCTACATATGATCAACCCTTATATCTATCAAAGATGATAAAGTTTAATGTTCATATTACTAAGATCTTCCTCTGATTTGTCATATTATAGTTGAAATATTAGCATCATAAAATATTCTCTACACTGCTTCCTCTCATCCACAAGGTCTGCTATAACAATAATTAACAGCACTATCAAGCAAAAATAACTTTCAGTCTGAATGCGTAAAAGATTAAGTTTTGGGACTCAAAATCATAAGCCTTTCAACCCTTCTCTCTTTCAGTTAAAAATAACAATAAAATTAAGAACAAACAGAAGAACAAGGAAAAGAAAAATTTGCCCGTATAACTTGTAGTTTTCTCCACTTTTCACAATTACTCCTCAAAATTTCAACCTTTCAGTGGCTTTTCTTACATTGGTTAATGGTGCACTGTTCGTATGACACTCGGTTCTATTTAAAGTTCAATTCTTTAAGCTCTTTTCATATATAGTGCTACTAAAAATGAAGGTAACTACATCATGCATGTTCATTAGAAAACCGAATCATTGATCTTTTTTGGTTCTTCTTAATCCATATATGTTTACTTCTTTGCTGTTGATGGAGACCATCCTCATCTGTCTTTGTTGCAGCTACTAGGTTGGATGCATCGCAAGTTCTGGCAGAACAGCAATGAAACACTAAAGGACTTATCCATTGGTGAGTGTTGTACCTCATTGCATCACATGGACAAGTGATAAGCTGAAAACTGTAAGATGGTAATCTTCAATTACAGTAAATAAAGAGAATGCTGGATAGGTAAAACTAGAGACAAAGCACGAATAGTGCGACCTGATTTTTTTATTTAGGGTGATTGCACAATGAGATTGACATTTTGGTATGTATGGTGGATCATTATTGTTAACTTGGTAGGAAAAATCCCAAAATTTGTGACATCTTGAGCTGAAAGATGGGGATTAAGTGAGAGATTTTAAAGAAAGTAGGAGCTTAATTATAGGCTCTAGTATGGTTTTACATAAATAAACCAAGCCTCAGCACATATGCTCCTGATTTTAGGCATATTCAAGAGAAATGATCACACCAATATTATCTTAGGCATGTTATTAATGCTGAAACCATGGAATTTACAAATCCAGTACTTATATGCATTACAAATTAAAATCTATCACCTCCTCCACTCCACACTATTTTAGTTACCACATATATGTTTTTTGTGTCAGGGAATTCTTGTAATTGTCTTACAGGGATAACAGCGCGGCCATCACTGGAAGAACTACAGTGTTACCCAAAAGGAAGTTATTACAACAAGCCCTTCAGCAAAAGCCAAAGAGACAGCCACCTCAGAAACTCATTTGCTGGTCTGGAGGCAGCAAGAGTGGAAGAGGAGGACATTGGAGAGGAACCAGAAGCAGCCGCCCTAACAGAGCTTTTCCATGGATTCCTTGCTATTGGTACTCTTGGTACAGAACAAATCACCACAGACCCCGCAACGCCAACATTTTCCATCTCTGTGGATCACATAGCTGAGAAAGAAACCCAAGTTACAGAAAATGAACTGAAGCTAATCAGTGATGAGTTGGAAAAGATACTTGGAGCTGAAAGCAGAGATGAGAGTTGTAATGCTTCATCTGGAAGAAACAGTCATGTTAGTGCTGGAAGAATGAGCCACTGCAGTACAATAACACTTAGTGGCAGGCCCATAGAAAGTGGTGAGAGCCCCTGTGGAAATGGAAATGCGCCAATCATCTGTCCCCTAAAAAACTATCTTTTAGGATCAGCAATTGGACTGGCAGACACGGCACCACCACCTGTGAAGAAAGAACATAGGACATCGCTTGGGGAGCTCTTTCAGAAGACTAAACTAGAAGAGGAAACTTGTGGAACTAAATCAGACAGGAGTGAGAAGCGAATGGAGAAGGAAACTGATAAATCTACTGTGCATCTCATGAAAAAGATGCTCAAGAGAAGAATGCTTCATGCGTCCTCAAGAAGAACAATTGATTCTGCAACAGCTGAGACCAAACCGCATAAGGTATACTCAAGCGCATATTTTCAATATATGTTCTGAACAACATTTCAACCGCATATGTCTGTGGAATTTTCCGAGCCCTGAATTGCCATATAACTTATTCCAACATTTTGAAATGGTATTGAGTTTTCAAATTTAAATGTGAGAACGCAGATGCTACATATTTTCAGCAGGAAAGTCCATCCTGAGAGCTCAGTATGTAGCCGCCACCAGCACCAGAAGCCCACGAAAATTGAGATCAAGAACAATAATACTCATGTAGCAGCATCTAACTGTGGAGGGCTACAGCCCACTTCTGAAGACATCACAATTTATCCTCAAAGGATCATCTCAAAGGAAAGAACATGTAGCTTCAAGAACCAGTCTCATATATCTCAGCCCACACAAGGCATTGAGGACACCAGCGGGAGCGAGCTCTGGGTCAAAACTGATGCAGACTGTAAGTAACTATATACCACGTGCATCTTATGATCCTTAAAATAGTCTCGTAATATCCCAACTTCGATTCTTCTAAGAAAACTAGCACTCCTTTACAGTACACCATTCCAACTCTCTCTTAACATAAATATGCCTCAAATGTGGCAAAACCACTATACTGTAACAAGATTTTACTGTACAAAATACATAGTTTGTTTTTGACATAAAATGCAGCTAGCCCTTTTGTTTAACTAACTACCGTGAATTTTTTTATGCTTTGATCTTGTAGACTTGGTGTTGGAGCTCTAAAGAGATGGAAAAATCAAGTTAAGTGGATCTTACTCAACGCCGTAATACAATATATGTATATAAGAGAGATTTGCCTTTTTAATTTTCTCCATGTATGTTGATTGTCAAATAAAAACGGAGGCACCCTCTCGTACTCCGCCTCGGATCGGGCATTGTAATATGCTAGTTTTACCTTGATATGAGGGGCCGAAAAATTGTTAGTAAGGTGGGCTAAAAGGACCTTAAAAAAAAAACAGAGAGAGAGAGAAATAGAATGTCTGAGCTATATATGATTGTGCAATTTGTTTGTCTGATTAATGATGTTGTCGCTGTGCTATATATCTTCATTTCATTTTGAGTACCTGTCTGTTTTATACTGCTTCATCATATCTTAGTAAATTTGCAGTTTTATGAATGGAAAATCAAATCTTAACGCACATCCAAGTAAAATGTCTCATCCCATTTCAAAGACGGCTATCAATTACTTAACTCTGTCACGGGATATCTCATTAATACACGTCAGATGTTGTTGGTTCAAGCCAAGAGACCATGAAAGAAAAATAAAGCTATTCCAACCAGCAATATCTAGTGAATTTTATCCCATATCAATTAGCGGTCGCTTCTTCTCAATTATATATCAGATAGATTGATCTTCTCCTTCCAATCTTTTTAATAACTATTAATAAAAGGGTGCTTGGCTCGATCTATGACAAAAATGTTTAAACTTCTAACTATATAAAAGTGTTTTTCGAAAGTTTACAATAGATCGAATATTTGAATGAAATAAAATTATAAAAATTTATAAAATATTAATATTGTTAATTTTATATTCAATATGATCAATACTAAAGAATTATATTAAAATCTTAAAACTTAGAAATGCTATATATTTCTAAATCAGATTATGTCAATTTATAAACTACTTTGATCAAAATTTTACCCAACACTTTCACTTTACAATGTTTTATCATGAGCACAAAAATATCTATAAAATATTAAAAAACTCATAACATTACTCGATTACTCTCCCACTGTTTTACACTATACATCACTAATTGAAATGTGGTCACCAAGGATTGGCATCGCCTGGATCTAGGAGGGCTTTAATTTAATCAATGCTACATATCTCATTTTACTTGGGTCTTCGCATTCTTGCTTACGCACACTTGTTATCCGGAAAAGAGATAGATCTGCTGACAAGAAGAAGTCTTTTCGGCCCATATAATTTCAAGAACTACAGATCTGCAGTTAATTATAAAAAAAAAAAAAAAGACAAAAATCCTCCTCAAGCTTGGCGAATAAAAAGAAACTTCAATTATTATTATTATTATTTCTAAATGTTAATAATCTTTTGAGGATTGTCTTCATCTTAGAAATTGTGCCTGTAGATTATTTCCTTAATAGAAAATGCCGCCGTCAGCAAAATTTCAATATAAATTCTTAATAAAACTAAAAAAAAAGTAAATATATTGGAAAATTATTGCATTAAAAATGTATCTTTGAATTATTTTTTAAATTCAAACTTTAAATAAATGACAGAAAAATATTTCATTAATTTTAAATTACATCTTCATAAATTCTTTTAAAAAAGGAAACATATTTAAACAAATTTAAATAATATATTTACTGTGAAAAAAATAATTACAAAATTAAGAGAAAAACAAACTTGAAGAAAACTACAAGAAAGAAAACACCATCACATTTTCTATTATTTATTTATATATATAGGTCGCTCCCACGAGTCCCATCTTCAACATTCAAAGTTATGTAAAATGAATAAGTTTTCAACCTCATGAATTTCTAGAACGATTGACTTATATGGCAATTGCCAACAGCTGTGAATTGGAAGTTTCTTTCAGTTGTGAATTAATAATGCTAACGCAGAAAATTCTGCCAAAGGAGAATTAATAAAATACATGCAAACTGTAACTATTCAAACAAAATCTGGACTATGGGTTAATCTGAATATATACTGACATTTCTGCCTTGTTTGACTACGTATACTCTGATGCACCTCCTGCAACAATCCAAACCAAATTTTGAAAATGTTGCCACCAGAAAATTTTAGCCAATTTTAAAGGCGACAGGAGCTTATGGAATGGTTAAGCACGACTTAATTTTCACTAAAAAAAAACTAATTATTCCATCAATAAATAAAAACTTTTTTTGGAGTGAAAAATAATTACTTAATTTTATAAAACTACAATAGAGATTTATTTTAAAATCTTTTAGCTAGAAATATTTTCTAATAACAATTTAAAAAAAATAGAGTAATAGAGCACAATTCACACATGATTAATAGGGGGGGAAACAAATGCAAACATCAATATATATAATTTGGTTGAGATTTAATTAAATATTACGTGACATAATATTCTCTCCTTAATTAAATTTAATTTCCTGAATTGCTGTATTCCTCCTCCCCTGCCAATATAATTAGAGCGATACCGGTCAATTATTCAAATTGAACCCCGCTTAAACAATTGATACGATAGGTGGAAAGTTTGAATTAAAAGTGTGTCATGTGCCTCTGAGAGGTTTGTTTTCAATATCTCGAGATTCCAGTCAAGAACGTGATAAATAGTCAATTCATGTGATCCTGTGCATTGGCTTTCCAATATTTAATTTTTGTACGGGGAAAATGATTGTCGGGAATTAGTATCATGAAACTTGGGTGCAAAGACAGGACACATCGGCACTAATACTGGCAAATTTTGGCATCTAGACGTCACTGACTGACTGCCCTACTTTAGGCCATGGTAGAACTCAGGATTTGGGGGCTGAATTCTATATGGCCTTCATTATGAGCTTTGAGGTAGGACACTATCTTGAATTTGTCCTATGTCCTCTGCTCACTGGTAGGCCTAAGGTTGTTAATAATTGAATTTTAATTCGAATTCGACTTAAATTGAATTTAAATTTTAGAATTTTTATTTGATTAAAATATTCAATAGATCAAATTAGATTATAAATATTCATAATTCAAAATAAATGAATTGGATATGAAATTAAGTAATTCGATATGTTAAAGATCTGAATCCAAAGTTTAATATTTTTAATTAAATTAAGACTTTTACATATAATATTAATAAAAATTTTAAAATAAAATCTATATATTAAATCGATTTGGTATAACATTGAATTTTTAGCCTAAAAAATAAAAGAATATTGATAAAATATTAATTATAATAATATATAATAATTTTATCTATGTATTAATATAATATGAAATATAATTTATTATTCAAATATTTAGCTTTTGTACTAATATTCAAATCTAACCCACAGACAATCCTATCTATGGCTATAATTTGGGCCAACACAAATTTACCAAGCATCCAATCATAAAGGCAAGCGAGAGATGAAGATGAATGATAGGGCCCATTTTAATTTATCATCCAAAATAAACTAGCCATGACGACAGGTGTTCCCTTAGCCAACATGTGCACCCTCTTCAGCAAAGCTCATGTTGGTGATTATTGTATCCATGCGTGCGGTAATCGGAGTCAACCGTGTTAATTGGGGAGCAGCATTGATGCGGGATTAAACCGCGTGCTATGCCAATTACAAAGATCTTCATTCATATATCGTGTTACTATAGACTAAAAGCGTGCCTATTAGAACACGATTAAAATACAAATCCGAACTTAAAGCAAATGAAATGCATTGAAAACATTTTTAATTGAAAACAGGAAAAAGAAAAGCCATCAACTTTGTCACGCCCTGTGATTGCGACTTGATTGGACTCGAGAATTGCCTTCAATATTTAATTTATATGAGAGGGTTATCACAAACTTTCCCTTGTGTGGTGATCTAAATCAATGGACATCCGTTGTATTGTATGTCTCGAGTAATAGATTGTAGTGTTGTGTTTGATATTCTTATGCACCTACACAATAAGTCTTTTAATTTAACATTTTTTTCATCTTAAAATTTTCACTTATATAGATATTAAATAATATATTTTTATTTAAAGTAAAACTGTAGCATGATTAATTAATTTTCAGCAAGTACTTTTTCAAAGAAATAAGATAAGCACGAAGGGGCTTCCCCTTCTCAATTTTCATCATGTAAAATCTATCTCCAGTAAAACTAGATACTTAAAAAGGATGCAGGCAGAACTAGCCTTTGCTATAGAGATAGCAATGAAAATTGTAAATAGAAAATTACAGTGGGATTTCTGCAAATTAGAGCAAAAGATCATATCAAAACAAGAAAAAATGAAAATATTCCTCATCCTTAAGGAAAAGAAAAAGGAGAAAGAGATGGTTGAAAATTATTTCCAGCCATATTGAGAAGACGCGTGAGCAGTTTTAACGTCAATTATTGAGACCAAAACCAAATGAAATAGCAAACTTAATTTGAAGTGCTCTGTCTTGTGCTAACGAAATTCCTAGCAACTGATCTTGGAAAATGACCTGCTGTGGAATTTATTAGGGGATTAGTCCATTCAAAGCAGAAAATACCCCATGCGCGCGCGCGTATTATAAAGGATGATCACTTAATTACTCTTTGAATTAGATTCCATTAAACAAATTGGGAAAAACTAAACTGAGCCAGAAAAATTAAATGCTACGGACATTGCACACATGCATTTTTAATGGATTCAATTATAAAAGAAAAAAAAAACGTGTTTTTCTTCTATTAGAAAGTGATTAATTAAAAAAAAAATGTCGCCCTTAATTAATACACAAGCAAGAGCAGTAGCAACGTGAATGTCAAACTCCACTTTAGGGATGTGGATCATGAAAAATATTACTTGACTAAACTTAATGTTGTGAATGTCAAACTCCATTTTAGGGATATGGATCCTGAAAAATATTACTCGACTAAACTTACAAAAATTAATTAATGGGTACGTGGGCGAGTCTGTCTCCGTAAAATCTTGAAATCCATAATTATGGAATTGAAAGAGAGACATAGGAAAAGTTGCACTTGGGAATGGCTCAAGTCATGATCAACAGTCCACTAATGCGGACTATGAATAGTTGGAGCTGCTTTATTTCCACATTCATTGAATTGCTAGATTCGCAAATATTGCCACGTCTAATGCACGTTTTCTAACAAATTAAAACCTAGGAGAATGCGATAATATATACCATACAATACCATGATTTCATATCATACATACGACATATCGTTGTTAGGTGGTTTTCTTTGACGGTCCAAATACGGAAATACCCCTAAATAGCTCATAAATTCACCTTGGTTATTTACACTAGCTAGTTGAATATATATAAATATATATATATATAGTTGCGATTATAACACATACATATATAGTTGAACAATATTGGTTTAAATGCTTAAACTATGGCATATTAACCACCCCACCCCACCCCAAACCTCCCCACTATTTTTCTTGCAGGATAATAAATTTACGAAAAACTTATATCACTTTTATACGTGAATTTTTCAAAAATATGCCTAGAAAATTAAAGTGTATGCTATTAATATTCTATTTCTTTAGGATTATTTGAAGTGATAGATTTAAGCCCTTCTCATGTAAATCTTAGCTATACCTTACTGTCATTATTAAACAATTGAATTGTATTAATATTCTTTTTTAGTGATAGAATCTGTATCTCAATTGTATCATGCATATTGAAAAAAAATTATTATTTTTCTTCCTAAAAAAATCCATCTCAATAATAGAGAAAATAATTCATAATAAGTATTCAAATTTTTAATTCTGATGATAAATTTATGTTATAAATTTAAAATTGTTAATTTTAAATTTTAAAATTATTTTTATTGAAATGCACATGGCGAGCAGAAGGAATGAACATGTTCGTGTTCTCACTGCACCCGTCATTTGACTGTGACTAGGCCGCTGACCGGACTGCTTGGCCGCCTCCAAGGACTCTTTCCCACCAACCACAAAAATAACTATGATAAATGAGACAAATAATAATAATAATAATAATAATAATAATAATAATAATAATAATAATAATAATAATAATAATAATAATAATAGGTATTTCATGCAACCAGAATTAGAAATTTAAAACTTCATTTGCTTATAGCAAAGATTTTTTTTTCTCCCTTTCTTCTTCTTCTTCATTTTTTTTTTTTTGAATGTTTAGCATTTTTAATGCTATGGTGTGTTGGAATATTGATGGAGTGAGGATTTTGGCTTTAGCAGGGTACAATTTAAGCAAAAGCCGGAGAGATATCTTGTAATAATATATTATTAATTCTCATAACTACTAAACCACCCATGTACCTCCAATTAACTTAATGTTTTGAAAATTAAATAAAATTCATTTTAAAACACGTGATTTGACCAGCCAACTATTCCACGAAAAAGCATGGATTTTGCAGACATTTATCAAAAAGAGAGATCGTCCGAGGAGAATTAATCTTGAATGAATGAATAATTAATTAATTAGAGAAATAAACCAATTATAAGTTGTGTCCTAGCTACTTGTTGGCGCATGCACGAGAAATCTTTTTCATTTCCAGAGAATGTATATGCGATGCCTTTATGATGAGGGCGCGCGCGGAAGATATGAGAAAAACTTTTGAAAAGATTGCCATAAGATAAAAAGGGATGAAATCCATCTGTTTATAGACGTTCAAGATCAACTGCATATATTATATTATAATTAAATTTCCCTTAACATCAAGCCGAAAACATGGTATAAATAGGACAGATTAAATAATATGATGGCGCTCCAATTTATTTTAAAGTAATTATTAATTCGACCAACTTACAGACAAAAAACTTTTAATTGCCCGCTGAAATATATCCTTGTGTTTTTCAACACATTTCTATAATAATTAAAAAAGGTTTTGAATTTGAATTTTACTTAAGTATATGTAATTCTATTTCATAATTATTAATTATTAATACTTGTTAAATGTTTATTATTGATCATTGATTATTTTTTTAATGATTAATTGATATTTTTCAATAACAACACCCCGGTTTTAATTAACTCAATGTATAAAAAGAGAGAGAGATAGATTAAGAGATCAAGAGGGAGAGAACTTTGGTCTGAGTATTTTAATTAATTAATCAAGCATTAGATCATCAAAACTTTATTAAGGAATTAAAGTGAATTACCTTTGTCCTACCTAGTATTTTAACCTCTAAATCATCAAAACCTCTCAATGACTAATTAAAATTAATTAATTAGTTGAAATTAATGCTATCTAATATAAGATTATGGAAATGAACTTATCGACGTCAAATTAAGAGCCAATTATCACTTGGTCTTTATCAAGAAATTAAAGCTGATCGCAAGATCCTGGAAAAGGATCAGTAACATTCAAAACGACAATCATGGCCAGCCACCTCAAATTTCTACTTCTAACCCCACGCCCACAGGCCACAATACCCGATTACATAAAACTACTTGGTGCTAAAATACCCACCACCTTGCATTTTCACCAGTCTTTTTGACTTGGCGTGCCGTTTACGACTCCAAATATCGGATATAGAGACAATATTTATAGATAGTATTTATTAAAGTATAGCCATCAATTAGCAAGCCGCCTTTCAACTTTAGTTGATCTTAATTAGGTGCGCCTTTAATTAATTATATTCCACCTTAATTATTTATTATAAAGTATAAGCAAACCACAAACCAAATTCTACTTCTTCTACAAAATCTTCAAACTCGCATCTTCCGCAGGCCACCACCCCTCTTAATCCCTCTCTCTCTCTCTCTCTCTCTCTCTCTCTCTCTCTCTCTCTCAGAGTCTTATGGAGAAATTATATCCAACAATATTTCAGTCTTCTTCATCTTCGACTCCACAAAATTCTCATCATTTGTCATCGTCGTCCCTACTGAACACGGTGAATATCTCTCCTCCTCCTCCTCCTCATCATCCTCAATTCCAAGATTATGATCATCACAAGCAGCTCATGCCTAATAATAATATCAATGGGTACATGGGGCCAATCACGACCGCAGGAGCCATGGAATTAATTCCGGCTAGCTCAGGCTACAACATGGATCATGACACCATCATCAGTAGTGCTACTGCTGATGCTAATATTGGCCTGGAAAACGAGGCCAAATCCAGCAAGAGAAAGGGAGAGAAGAAGTCAAGAAAACCTAGATACGCTTTTCAGACGAGGAGCCAAGTGGATATACTTGATGATGGTTATAGATGGAGGAAATACGGTCAGAAGGCAGTCAAGAACAACAAATTCCCAAGGTTAATTATATTAATTCAATTCAATTCGCTTCTTTATAATTATTATAATTGATCTTCTTTAATTTAATTAATTCTTTCGATATTGATCGATCAGTTGATGCATGA
This sequence comes from Jacaranda copaia, assembly GCA_014898725.1. NCBI lineage: Eukaryota > Viridiplantae > Streptophyta > Magnoliopsida > Lamiales > Bignoniaceae > Jacaranda > Jacaranda copaia. Next base: position 151,339 of record JACGDI010000734.1, read on the forward strand.
TTTCGATATTCGAGTAATCATATATATATATGTATGTCTGTATGTATGTATGTATGTATGTATGTTTTCTTTAGATATTTTTGCGTTAATTGTTTGTGTTATCATTATTCCAAGTTAATTAAGTATAAGTAGTTATGTAGCATTAATTCTGCATATATAGATATATACCAGATCAATGAAAGGCCGTATATATATGCGGCAAATATCCCTCATCAGCCGACCCACCCTATAGTGCTAGAGCCTAGCCAGAAACCATACATACATATATATGTACCATCACACAGGAATTAGTTAGGAGTTAATTAGTTACACTTCCTAATTATCCCTCCACTCTATATATTCTAGAAATTAATTGTAGAAAGTTGCGGTCTTGACTGCATCTTTTAACTGATAGGAAAATTTATTTAGCTCTTGCATGTAGTTTGTTGAAATTAGAAAAGAATATGATATAATGTCCGAAATTAGTGCCTAACGTAAAATTTTCATATAAAAGAATTTTAATATGTTTTCGGGTCTTCCGCATGCAACTAGTAATGCATTCTAAGTACTAACTTCAGTAATGTTTATGTTGGATATATACAAATCAATACAAACTTAATTTGCTGCATTTGGTGTCTATTAATATTACAAATTAAATTTTCCTGCAGCTAATATTCCTCACTGAATTAGTACCAGTTTAATGCGAAAAACTTGCTGCAGTAGATATATCTTATATCTAAGGCAAGCAAAATAAGTCCTTTGATGTCTTTAATTCACAGTTTATGATAAAAAATGAAACTTGCAAATCAAAAGCAAATATAAAAGAATATTAATAAAAGTTTGTTGTTTGATGATGCAGAAGCTACTACCGGTGCACACATCAAGGTTGCAATGTTAAAAAGCAAATTCAGAGGCTATCTAAAGATGAAGGGATTGTAGTGACAACCTATGAAGGAATGCACTCACATCCAATTGAGAAATCTACTGACAATTTCGAGCACATTCTTAGTCAGATGCAAATCTACACTTCCTTCTAAGTCACACAGACATATATATATATATATATAATGCTTAATTAATTAGGGGACATATATATAGGTACAGTAATCATTTACAATAATTTGTACCTCATATACAAATGGACGGGTTTAGACTTAGAAGTTAATTTATTTGTTCCTAGTTACCTGATCTGCATGCATGATCTCATGATTTCTTCATTATTTGCACAATTTATGATGATAAGATATATATATATATATATATATATAAATTGTCTTTTATAAATGCATTGAACTGATCAAGTTTTGTTGTTAAATTAAAAAATTAGCATGTTGCAGAAGTGAACGACACAATGCATTTGGTTAGCATATTCCTTCAATTGGATTATGATATGGATATATCTTAACGAACATTATAAGTTAAGTAGATTTTTTGAGTATTTTATATATCCAAATGTTGCACCTATGTATATCATGCATGCTAGTTTTAAATTGTATAGAAATTTACTTAAATTTTGTAACATGAGATACAATTATATTATCTTCAGTGCAATTACTAAAAGCGTGTTAAAATATAATTATATTATCGTGGCTAATGCAGTCACTACTCACTAGATGAAGCACAACTTGAAATTCGATGGCCTTCTTTTGTTATAATCATTGCATTGATTCTTTACAAATATACACAAACTAATAGGTGCGATTTTTAATATTACATTTGCCCTTGTAGTTAAGTGGCAAATGCCTTAATTAATATACGAAAATTTGATGTTGCATGTTATATATATAAATATATATATATATAATTTAACTTCACACAGACAACAATATATATGTTTGTATATACACTTCAACTTAGAATGTAACATCATTAAATATTAGCTTCAAGGTTCGAGTACTTCATCATTTGTTGTCTATAATCATAATGCAAGCTTTTATATACAATTATTCAAGGTTGTCGTGCATGCATACATCTAAAACAAAAGTAGTGGTAAATTATAAGAATTTCATAATGCTTCTTCATTGCTATTTACGACGCGCGCCATTTGTTAATTTCCTTGTTTGAGTTAGACGTCCGTCGCGTTTTTTCTGATAGAGTCGGCTGAAAAATAGCTGAATTTGGGCCCATTTATTACAGGCCTAGGATGAATGGGTCAGAGTCAGACTGGTCTTATGGACTTCAAAAGCCGAGCCCACAGTTACCATACAAATTAGTAAAATTACGAAGGGAACAAAATGACCAAATATTATATATCGCTCCTTTCCAATATCCTGATGTCCCTCAATTGTTTAATGATTAAGAACGTCTCCTAATGTTTAATTATTGATTGAGAAAATCTGTTATCTGTTAATTTCTTAAAGCATGGAGTATTCTTTTAATACAACTGTTGATATATACGGCCATAAACACGTTGCGATTTTTTCTTGTCTCTTTTCCATTTATAGCAACTACCATGTTAAATTAATTAATGGTAGCACATTAAAGTTAGAAGAGCCTTTTTCTCTGAATTTCAGCAACCCCTAATCACACACACACACACACACACACACAGCTACGGACCTTTGTTAATTTAACTGAGTTAAGTAGCAGGCGCCTGGAGAGTTTTTAAAGCAATAAAAAAATATAATGGGTTGCAGGTTAATTAGTTATTCATTTACTAGAGAGCTTTTGGTCCATAAATATCAGCAACAGTCACTTTTTCGGACATAAATTTCTTCATAGATTAATTGAAGTGGTCCCCGTGGCCTGTGACGTGCTAAGAGTGGTCCTCATCAATTTCTTTACCATCTCACTACGTCATCCGGCAGTTTACCATTAGAATACAGGCTAGGATCCAAATTAATGTGAAAGGAAAATAAATTCAATTTATGACTTAGGTTATTAATTCTACATCTAATGTCATTTGGTGCATGACACATACAGAAAGAAATTGAAGGGTAGATGGCTTGAGTCGCATTTAATATGATGCTTCGTGCTTTAAGTTTTGTTTTGAATTGAATAACTTCGTCAAGTTCACACGTGTCAATTGAATAATAATGTATAAATTTATATTTAAATATGTGGACCAATCACCTTTATAACTGGAGAACTTTTAAATCAAGTAAAATATCTTGATAGATGACTAGCTTGTCTTCTAGATATAACAATTTGGCTTCACTTGAACATTTTATAATAATGAAAAACTCTTTGTATAGTTTCTGGTCATGCCGCGTCAGCCCTTATGCTCTGCCTTTTTCAATTGTTGGAAAAAAAAATTGAGCAGGCCCACGAGTCTCCGTCTATGCTTGGGCAGTGAAGTTTTTATGATCATCAATGGGACTACTATTCATGATGAAATGTACATCTTGTGGCTGAGATTTTCCCAAAAGCAGTGGGTCAGCTTGATTCACACCTCCATAATTCAACAGCTGCCGACAGATTCTTAAATTGCTTCCAGACGGCAGACTGCATTCAACTGAGCTAGCTGCACTCTGAATTTCACAATGGATCATATATACGAGTCTCAACAATTTACTTTGGCCCCGCTATACGAACATTGGAAAATTAAAAATTGCATTAAAATTCTTTTGAACTATACCTTCAAAATTATGGCATAAAACATTTTATGTTTTTGAAAGTTGGTTACAAGTTCAAGCATTTCCACGTCGCACACACACACACACACAACAACAACAACAATTATATAAATACATACATACATACATACATATTACCGAGATTACATAATTGATAAAAGAAGAAATGCATTCACACTAAGTTGGAATATTATGGATTCCCTTCTTCTCTGGACCACACTATTTCTATCTACCCATGACTGGAGCTGGTTTACTTTTTGCAATTGTGATAAGTAGATGGACAAAGGGCTTCATCTCACATCAACAGGAAACAAACGTGGGACATGCGGGAAAACATATTTACCCACCAACCACCTTTAAAGTTCACATTACAACTAACGTTTTGATTTAGTTATGTACGTATTGAAGTTGGAAATGTTTTTCTTGCTTAATTAATTTGTGCAAATAATTCTTTCCTTGTCTAAGGCACTCTTTTTTCTTAATTCCCTTGTTCATCTTAACGTCTCTTCTATGTGAACTGTGAGGAACATTGTTTAAGAATATTAGTGATGCAGCCAGCAGGGACAGCAAAATTGAGAAATGATGCCGCAAATTGATTGCAAATTCAGGGGACGCGTTTTACATGAAACCGACGAGGCTGCAGACATGTTTTTCTTGTTATAATTATTTTTCTCTTTCTTTTTTAACTATTACTTCGTAGTTTTAATACACTCTTGAACTTGTGAATCTAGAAATTGAAGCTGCCGCAACGGTTTCCTACATTAATACTTAATTAGAAATGATCAAAACAACAGCACGACCCACAATATTTTGGTTATTCCAATAAGCATCAACTGCAGCCCAAAAGCATACAAAACCACAAAGAGTCAAAATTGTGAGAGGAATTATACTTCTGTCTGTTAGATTATGCGGTTGGAACTTGGAATGCCGTTTCTGAAAACTTTAGGCTGAACCAAATTTTTTAATCTTTGTAATGTTGGAACTTGGAAACCGGCGCGGCCCCCCATTTTTCCTAGAAAAAGAGGCATTGGCCAATTTCCCTTACATGGACTCTATATGGTCGCAAACTTGTAATATGCCGTCTAACTCGATCTTCATTTCGATAGATCTTCAGTAGCTTAATTAATTCATTCTCCTTTTATCTTATGGTTTAAGTTTTGAGTTCTAATTTGGAAAATGTCGTTGCAAGAAAAATGAAGGGAATTGGGGGACAGAAAAGAAAGCCTTTTTGGATATGCGTTATCAGTACTTTCTTTCCGAATGAAATTTGGCTTTATTTAGTACCTTTTTATAGTGAAATAATTTTATGGATACTGTTGTTAAGCATACCACGCAAGGCATAGAATAAGCCCCAAAGCGTGTAACCTTAAGCTAACAAAGAATAATAAAATTATATATGCCACCCTAAAAAGCTATGGCTATGTTTGTTTTTTCAAAATATAGCCAAATATATATCCTTTTTCTCTTTAAAATGTCAAATAAGTTTTCCAAAATACATTCTTCTATCCTCAATTATCTTCAAAATTTTTCAATTTTTTAATATATATACACATTACATCATATATTTATCATATATATTTTTTTATTATTCTTATTATAATAAAATTACTCAATTCTATTTTCGCCTTTAAAACCTAATAAAAAATATTGATTTGACCGCTATAATAAAAATTGTCTCATTAAAAAGTATAAAAAAACATATCAAAATTTTTCAAAATAATTTTTTAATAATTATTCCCTAAAATATAAATAAACATTTATTATGTTCCCAATACAAGTTTACATTTCCTAATTTCATTCTCAATACTCATTCTTTCAAAATATATAATATAAACCATACAATTTATAATAGTACATTACCTATACTAGCAAGAAAAAGAAAATAAGATGCAGAAGAACAAAATGATGACCAACAGAATAAGAGGTAAGGAAGCAGAAGAATGTGACTAGTGCGAGTCTCAAGAACTCTAAACCAACCCTTCCACTTTCCAGGTTTAATTTGGGGGATTGTGGGGCGTCTGGATCCTGGAATATTATTACGTCATATAGATCTATATATTACATGAAGTTTTTATATGTCTCTTATATGTGTGGGGATGATATTTAGGAGTTTTGAGACCCACCAAGAATCATAACTTCAACTTCTTTTTTTTTTTTTTTTTTTTTTTTTTTTTGTACTCCCTCTCACAAAAATAAATAAATAAATGGACGGAAAGCTACAAACACCCTGTCCCTTTCTTTGCCACTCGTTTTAATTATGGGTCTGTGTCCTTTTTTTTTTCTTTTCTCTCTCTCTCTCTCTCAAATCTTGATAGCATAGAGCATGTAGAGTGTTTTAATCTTTCAGCGAATATCTTTTTAATTACTTGTTGCAAGGCCACCGCCTGAAAAGGAAGGTAAGTAAACAAGCAAATCTGGTAAACTTCTGCTTTCTGGATCTTTTTTTTTATTTTTTATTTTTTCATTGTCTACTGTGTTTTGAAAAGCCCACCACATTTAAAAAATAAAAAGAAATAATTCTTTTTCCTCCCTCTTTCTTTCAAGAGCCACAGTTAGATATGTACATCATATATGTCTTTAATTGTATATTTGTATGTATAGTTTAGGTCTTGTTCATGATATGCATTACATTTTCAAATTTTCATAGATTTTTTGGAGGGATATGGATTATGGTGCAAGTGTTTTTGGCTACTGGCAATAATTCCCCCATACATATAAACATGATAAAGCCTATTTTGCTCTCCTCTGTGGCACATTTTCCTGTTCATTTATACTCTATATAACCTTTTACAGCCCATCTCCTTACCCATACTCTACTGCTACAACAACAACAATTACTAGTGCTAGTTTCCTACCTCTTTCACGCACATACACACACCAACAGTATTTGCTATCTACTTTTGCCAGTTGCAACTTTACTGATCCATTACAGTCGTTGTCAGAGAATGAATGGCTGAGAAGACTAAGTCAGTCTACTCCTTTTGCACTTGCCTGTAAGTCTTGTTGCACACTCTCTTCATTGTTAATTATTACCTGTGTGTATTATTCGTTAGTTTATTTTGTGTGTATCTATCTATAGTTTCCCCTTGTTGCTCTGAGCTTTCAATTTATATGCATTCCGCCCTATTCTTTTCCTATTTCACTTTCTTTGGTACTTTGCATGTCGAGTGTTTGGCAGACCCTTTGGCTTGATTTCTGAGGTACAACTTCAATCTCGTTCCCTCTCCCTCTCCCTCTCTCTCTCTGCCCCCTATAAACTTATGTTTCAGTCTTTATCATTAACCCCCACCAGGAAGGAAAAAGTAATAATAACTGGGAATGCTTGAACTTTATCGGACTAATTTGTCAGGTGTTTTATACGGTGGGTAGCAAATTGCAGTTAAGACTTCTATCCCGTGCTTGCTCCAAAGTCCAAACAATCTATTGTTCTGAAATGGGTATTACTGGTTTTCTACGTTTCCAGTATTCAAATTGCGACAGATGAAAGAAATTTTAACCTTTCCCATTCTCCTCTCCACCTTCCCCCTTCGGTTGAAAATGTGACTTTGAAAGATGACCTTATCAAAAAAAAGAAAAGAAAAGAAAAGAAAGATCAAAATTGATATTTTCTTTTAATTGGACAAAAGCGATGGTCTTGGATCCTTTGTCATTTTTCTTTTTCCTGTACCTGAAGAACTGGTTGACTGGGTTGACAGTTCGTTTAGCAGAGCTTGTGATAAATGATTTCTTATATTACATTCAAAGACACAAAAGACTAGACTTTATGAATTCTGAATCTCTCTCCTGTGTTGATTTAGTGTTTGCCATTTCAATTACCGTAGTTCTTGTGGGCGGGCTAGTGGGAAGTGTTTGACGGTTGGTTGGTGGAATTTATTAATTTACAGTTTTATATTTCTAACAAAAATCTGGTCTTTTTATGTCTTTCCTAACCTGCAACTTAGCAGCCCAAAAAGGCTAGTGGAGTCTGGAGATTATGAATAGTAACCATCCAATTCATTGTTTTGGCTGGCACCAGACACTTGGAAAAACCTAAGTGTTTAGGCTGGACTGTCTCTTGAAGTTGTATTAGTTAGCATATATATTACGTTTTGTGTGGTTGAAATTCATGACGACAGCATTATGGTAAACATGATCATTGAGGGTATTGTTTTGCTTGAAATATTAGCTTACATAGTTTTGGGCCAATATTAATTTTTCTTAACCAACATGTGAGGACACAGCTATTATTCAATTTAGCCTGAATTGTTTAAAGCAATATGCTGATAAATGGCATATAAATTCTTAGAATTGGTATTGCATTTGATTATTTATTTATTTAGGCTCATATTTGTTTCCTTTCCTTTTCTTTTCTTTTTTTTTAAATTAAATACTGGAGCTACAAAATGAAAGTAGGTTCTGTGTGTCATTTTAATGTTCTGGTTTTTTTTAATTCTGTCCATCTAGCTAGTTGATATACATGGTGTCTAACAGGTGAATGGGTATGGCTAGAATGTTGGTAACAGGGAAGTGGATAACAAGTACAAAAAGATTGTAATTGCAGAGAAAAGGCTGATTTGTAGAGACACACTTTGCTTTTCCATCTTTTCAATTATAATAAATTAGTATATTTCTCCTTTGGTAGGTAAGCCAGAGGTGCAGACATTGAAGCAACTAATTTATAGACTAAAGTAATTGTTTGGATTGAGGAATTTGAAAACTTAAAGAATTAGTTCCACATATGGAATCATCATCCTTTTCCGGGTCGTCGAAAAGGGCTAAGGCCCCTGGCAATATTACTCAAGTAGCTCATTGCTTGGTTGATGGGTGTAATGCTGATTTAAGCCTATGTAGAGATTATCACCGCCGACATAAAGTGTGCGAGACTCATTCAAAGACCCCTAAGGTCACAATTGGGGGTCGAGAACTGCGCTTCTGCCAACAGTGCAGCAGGTAAAATTAAATTTCTCGTTATCTGTTGTAGAATGTTTGCTCATTTTCTTCAGTTTTAATGTTATTTGTTTCGTCAATGGTCGATAGTTCAAATTCGCATTCAGTAAATTCTTTTTAAGTGATTTGTTATGCCCTCCATGATTTGTTATGCCCTCCATCATAAAGTGTAATGTGGCACCTAAGCTAGGTACTAGTTATCAACACCAAAAATATGATCTTATGAACATAGAATTTAGTAATATTGCATGTAGTACTAGGATTAGAATGCTAGTTGCTATCTCTTTTGGTTGGTTGTGCTTTTCCAAAGGGAAAATATAGAAAAAATTTCTAAATATTATTATTATGGTCATCATCTTTAAAGCCACTTGAGATAGTTATGTGATGAAATTCATACTGTCTTAGGACCATTGTGGTCCTTGGTGGTCCACTCTCTGGCTAAATTGATTAACTTTTTGGATTGTTTAGCTGTTTGATGGGTGATGTACCTTGTTAGTCTACTGAGTCATTTGCTTTTGGTTGAAAAATGAACTTCTTGACTTATTTATGGATATATAACTACCTTTTGTTGGGATGGGGTGATCAGTCCATGTCTCTTGGTCTTGGTTCAGAATCTCACTTGCAACATGTAACTTTTGGTTACGTACTTTTGACCAAGTAATTGGAATGGAGAATACAGATAATGAACATACCTATAATGCACAATGAATATTGAAATGTTATTTTCGTATAATATTCAAGCAAAATCCTGATCAAATATGATCATGGATTTCCTTTTAGAATCAATGCACAAACAATATTTTCATGTGTATTACTACTCAAAACATATACTGATTTGCATGTTGGCCTTTTACAGTACTGATGGCAATATAATTGTTCTTTCAAGTCGTAAATGATCCCATAAATAGGATTTGCTCAATGCTTGATTGTAAAACTACTTTGAGTAAACTTGGCATGGCAATATAACTTTTCAAAACAATTGGGTGGACTTCTTATGCTATGCAATTGAACTTTTATTTTGTGAATGGGGCACTGAATTTACTTCAGTATATATTGTTTTGAGGGACTTTGAGAATTCAAATGAAATCTTTCTAAATCCCGTTTCTGCTTTCCTTGGGAGTTTCTTCCATGAAGATATATAGGTGCTTTTTCATGATTCTTATTCTGTGCATGTTGTAAGTGTGAGTTTAAAGAGCACAACGAAAAAGAGAACCACGCATGTGAACAGGTATGAAAATAAAGCCAAGTAGAGTCACATTTAGTTAGCTCCCTCTACTTTTGCTCCATTCAGTGGGACACTGGACATGCAATGAAATTCAATCTTTCTCCACTGGTATATAAACTTTTTTCATGTTATTGCTGCTGCTTCTGATAAAATGTAACAAGTATTTGCTTTTTTTTTTTTAACTCACTCGCTTGATCCTGGACTTCAGTTTTTTATTGCTAGACTCATCCACCCCTCTATTCAGTTTAAATTTGAAGCAATGAGCCCATATTGTGTCATCTTTGTAGGTTTCATTCACTGGTAGAATTTGATGAAGGAAAGCGAAGCTGCAGAAAACGACTTGATGGGCACAACAGGAGGCGAAGGAAGCCTCAGCCTGACACTCTTTCCAGGAATTCTGGACTAGTTTTCTCTAGCCAACAGGGTGCAGCTGGTTCAAGACTTCTTTCATTCAGTAGCCCACAAATACTGCCAAGTGCTGTTGTGAGCTCATCCTGGGCTGGGGTTGTCAAATCTGAGAATGATATGGTGCTATACAATAATAATCAGCAGCTGAATTACATTGAGAGACAAAACTCATTTCCAGGGTGTTCGATGCAAAACTACAAGGGAGTAAATCAACTTCAGTTCATACAAAATAGTTCTCAACCACTTCTTGATCCAACTGCTGCATCAGGAAGTAGCAACAGCGGCCAGAAAATCTTTTCTGATGGGTTAAATCAAGTTGTTGACTCTGATCGTGCTCTCTCTCTTCTGTCATCTGCACCACCCGTAACTAGGGAATTTGGTTTGAACCATGTAGTTCAACCCGAACCCGCTGTGCCCCAGGTGCAGTCCTCTCACAACTTGCACTACAGTGGTTTAGCTCATTACGCATTTGGTCAAGAAGGTGGCAAGCCGGTTGTTTCAGCCACGGATTCCCATGTCAGCGATGGCTCTACCCTGCCGTTTCCGGAGATGTTTCATCAGGGGGCTGAGGGATCATCAACTAGTGGATCTCATCAAACTCTCACATTCATGTGGGAGTCGATGGAGTAGATTTAGCCTCTTTTTTAACCATTTTTTTTTTTTATTGTTTGTTTGTTTGTTTGTTTGTTTTTGCCTTGCGGTCAACTATGTTGTGCTATTGATAAAATTCTTTGTGATCTCCGTAGCAGTACTTGATCTTGCTTGTGCCATGATTCGGAAGTTTTATTGCAGATGTCTTCGTAAAATGGTTGTGGTCCCTTTTTCCTACATATTGTTGCTCGTGCATGTGTGCTTTCATGTTGATTGTCCAGGGATGTTTATGATGCACAAGTCGGCACTTCTACTCCAACTGTATATTGATGTGGAAATGGCATACTTTCTATCATCAATTCAGGACATTTTTTATGGTATTAGTTAAGAAAATAAAATTGAACGAGTCTTAGTCTTGTTGTCTCTTAGCATAATATTTTTTTTTGTAGAGTTGGATATGCATGTAACAATTTTTCTTTAGTTTCCTTCTTCTTTCTTTCTTTCTTTCTTTCCTTTTTTTTTTTCAAATTACGTATATTAATGCATAATACCCATAGCTAGAAAGAGGTGGTTATTGTATGGAGAAAGAATTCTCGATCTTTTTTATTCATATCATAAACTTCAAGAATCAAACCAATTAACAGTACCCGTATATGTTTGATTTTCTCAATCAGTTATTGTTGTGTATGGAATCCACTCTGATGGTAATCTTGCTGCTATACAGTACTAGGATTAGGCTGGGAAAGGCCCAATGCACCACAATGTATATGTTCTCTTTGAATTTGAGTCATGGACCATATATCTAACGTCGCATTAATGTGACATTAACACTATGACATGCTGAGCTGATATTTATATATCATGCATGCATGTGAAGCATCAACTTTGAATTGAGTGATGCCACATATACGTTATCTAATCATCTACCATCTACCAATTACCAGTTTAATTAATATGATCTAAGCCTACTCGGTAGTGTGTATTTGTGAGTTTACCATTAATGCATTTAATTTAACTATTAGGCTCAACCAACCTAGTGTGGGGTTGCACTATATTATTGAGCCTTAACCACCCCTCTCCCCCACTCCCCCAATAAAAAGAAAAAGAAGTCAGAAGAGTGTACTAGACCATAGAAAATGCATGATACCATTGGTTAAAATGGGAATATATATATATATAGGAAAGCATGGATGTGTATGATACTTGGAATTAATTAATTTAGGTGACATTTATTCCTGTCCATCTCTTAGCTTATTTACAATTAATATTCATAAATCATAACCCGTATGCCATATCTTAGAAAGTGATCAAATCAAATTAAGTTGTCCACGAGAATATATCCAAGTTATCAGCAATTCAATCATACAATAAAAAAAATATTAAGCTAATAAGCAAAATGGACCACAGTCCAACTACAAGATTCATTTCTATCTCAAATTGCCCAAATAATTAAAACTTGAAAAAAGAAACAGAAAAATGAGAAGAATCCCTGGCCAAATAATTAAACATTAGCATATCGTTAGCTAGCTTCTATATAAAGATTCACCATCCTAAGGAGAAACCCAACCACCATTTCTCTTGTTTTTGATATATATTTCACTAGCTAGAGATTAATGGAAGCAGGCAGCCGCAAACAAGGAGGCTTAATGAAAAGCAAGCTGATGATGTCTTTCTATCGAGCGGCCAAGCCTCCATCATCTGTGCAATGCGCAGCCGACGCCACTGCCGAGCCGATGCCTGCTTCGTTGGTGAAGACGGTGTCGTTCAAGAACGATGAGGGCAGTAATTTTGAGACGTCCGATGATGGGTATGTTCACGGCCCCAACGGTGGTGCCGGAGATGAACATGTAGATAACAAAGCTACAAGCTATATTTCTTATGTCAAAGAGCGGCTTAAACGTGAAGAATCAAATTTATTGAAGGGAAAAACTCGTACCACATAAATATTGAGTATTATAGTTTTTCCCCCTATGTACCATACTAAATATAGTTTTGCTTGGCTTGTACCGTCTGCTGATGGTTTTCACTTTTGTTGTGTAAATCACAACATAATACAAATCTATGGGACTGCCTGTAACAAATTATGAAAGTCAGTCTTCTTTGAAGCAGCAGGAATGGCAAGCGTGTTTGTATTGGCTCTGTGATATTTTATCGGGCTCTAATTCATTCATTCATTTTAAGAAAACAAAAAAAAAAAAGGAAAAAAGGGAAGAAGAAGAAGAAGAAGAAGAAGACGCTGGAGAGAGGGTGAGCGAGCCAAACATGCAAACATAATTTATTATCTAATCCTGTAAATAGAATTACATAGGGCTGCCGATGGAGCGGATTTTAATCCAAATTTGAATCGATAAAAAATTTATGTGATTCGATTAAAAAAGTTCAAAATTCGAAATAAATGAGTTGAATATAAATATGGCTCGATTCGATCCATTAATAGTCCAAATTCAAATATATTTAATATTGTACATATATATATCATTTTATACATATATATACACATAGTCCTATAGTAATACTGATATGGGATA
>JACGDI010000734.1:164670-215542 GCA_014898725.1 Jacaranda copaia
ATCAACTCTATCCACCGGACTTCCGGACCATTCAGCTCATTGCAGCATCAAATACCAAAGTATATATTTGGATGAAGGAAGTAATAAACTCTTGTGCAATATATAAAATCATGTGTTTATCATATAAATTATTAGATTTCGACCTTGTTTACATCATAATTATATCACTTGTTTTTTTATTTTTATAACAAAAAAATGTGGGAAGAATAATGAGTAGGAACCGGATGTTATAATATAGTAAGAATGCAATACAAATCTTGATTTGATCAGAATGAGTTTCTTTTTTATAGAACTTGGAGTTTATAGTTAATTGATTAAGAATTATGTATAACTATGTATTTATAATATCAAAAAAGTAATATTATTAACAATTGAACCTAAAATGTAATGATCTGGTAAACGAATGTGATTGAATTAAATTCTATTGTTGCTTTTAAGTGATCAATAGGCTAGAAAATTTATTCATTAATCTGTTGTGTATTTTTTTTAAGGATGAACATTTTGAATTTGGATTCTACCAAATTTTTAGAAAAATAATAAATATATAATGATTTTTGAAATATTTAGATTTGAGGTTTTTTGAATATCCGATAGATATCCAACTTTTATTTGGATCTGGATATGATTATACCAATTACAAATTCAATAAATCTTGGATCGGATATGAATCTAGCATATTGCTTTAGGATTCGAACTTGGATCTAGCATGACCCGATCTATTGACAGCCCTAGAATTATATTATTTTTGAAACTAGGCTGAAGAAACTTAATGGGATGGGCCAATTCAACAGTTTGACCAGCCCAAGATGTACCTCACAAAGAAATTTTGGGCCCAGAATATCACAGATCTCAACAACATACATCCAGCCCGTCCACGAAGAAAGCCTAGCTAGCTATAATTGATCTTAGAAAAAGTAACTGTAAATTGAATTGAGCGCGGATGTTTAATTTTTATACATAGCCGAACCGAACTTTAAACTTCATCGCAGCGCAGACAAGCAGAATATTTTGTGGGAACTGTTTGCTTCAATTATTGGAGAATTCGATGGGGTTTGCCATTTACAGGTGATGCAATTCATATGAAATCATCACTTCCTTCGGTCGTGTGCACACCCAACTTCATGCCATGCATGAATTATTGAAATTTGCTTAGGAATCCTTCAATTCATTCAAATCCCACCGAATTTAATTAACAGATTGGATGACAAGAAAATATTACAACATAAAAAAAAAAATATATTACAACATCAATTTCATCAAAAATTAAGCCAGCAAAAAGCACAATCCGTTATTATTGAATTGCATTTGCAGGGAGGTTCCAGTTGATCATGCTAATTTTACTATTTAATTCACCATTTGTAAAATAAGAAAGCAATTGCATTACATGGTGCCAAATTGAGTTGAGAATAAGAATGGGTATGAGAAAAAAAAAAGGGCAAAGGCAGTGGATTTGTGGCTGAGTAGCAACAAGCGGCCAAAATAGCCATCAGATGTAACCTGTCATCCGCCCTCAGGCTCAGGTTCCTTTCCAACCAGCTCAGTACTTATGGGCACATCACATGAATTGACATGGACAGCTCTATAACATTCCGCATGCTTTATTATATATAATTACTTAATGGAACATTTTGCTTATCCTTAAACAGCTCCAAAAATTGAATTCCAATGCGAATCTTTCCATTACTGCTCAGCAACAACATTCATAACAGTGGCCACCCTTTGGTTGCTCATAGATTACGATGGAGAACGAAAAATTCCACCTGCAGGGCAGGGTGTGCCCTTTTTTCTTGCCAGCAATTATTAATTAATATTGTACACGGACAATTTTATTGTTTAATCCAAATTAAACATCTACTTAGCATGCAAGAGAAAATTAATGTATATATCCAGCAATTAATGTATACGTACGCACGCATAAATTAAGGTGAAAAATGGAGGTAAGGTATAAAGAAAGATGATGAGAATCAAAGAAAGAAGGATATGAACAAAAAGTAAGTCTCCAAAGCCAATAAAAGTTCACATGGTTAAGTAAATTATAAAGGGGGCTTCCACTGGTTGATGGATGTCATAAATGGCATGTTTTGCTATTGAGTGGCAGAGAAAAATTGTCATAGAGTGAATGCATTTGGCAAAAAGAAAGCGAAAGTTATTAACTTTTCCTCACCTAATGGTGTTTGTAGCTAGCTAGCTATAGCTAGTGCGCGCGGTATGGTCATGAATCCTCATGTCCTTTTGTTCATTTTTCTAATACGCAAAATTAGATATGTAGTTGCTGGGAGTAGGCAGTTGGTGTGGGTATGAAAAAATTTGTTGTGCGTCTAGACCCAAATGTTTTTTAGTATATACTTCAATTTAAATTCTACGCTCAACAATAAATCATTAGAAATATCAATGTGTTCCTCAGTAAAAAACTTTCTGACGCTCAAATCAATTTCGATAGAAGAAGGAAAATATACTGAGAGAATTATAGGAAATCTTTATATAAAAATTATGTACATGAGAATTTTGTAACTTGAGATATTTATGATGAAGAGTTGTAGAGTTTAACTGAATTTAGATGTTTTCAAATTATTGAGGTCTAATCTACTAGGATTTGACCTAGTTTAGATATTTTCAAATTATTGGGGTGTAATCTACTAGAATTTCATAGCACCAAAAAATAAGTGTAGACCTCAATATATGATCTATATACCTATCCACATTATAAAAAATAAGAGTAGACTTTGTTTAAAAACCCATTTATTTACCCCCACATCTGCAGTAATTTTGATACATCGGAACATACAGATACATTATGGTGAGTACTGTTTAATTATTATAATACTTTTTGTATGCATGCCAAAGAGTTATTGCATGCCCTCTCAAATCTCAAGCAACTGTACTGTTTTTTTTAAACTATTAAAAATCAAAATCAACGCCAGCACACCGCAGTGGGTTTTGCAGTTAGTGTAACTCAGCTTATATATACAAGAAAACTAGCTGGATATTGACATTCATCTGAATATATATATATATATATCCAAGCTGAATTAAGTTGGATTTTCAGTTTGTTTCATTTTTTGATGTAATATATATATATATATATATATATCAACAAATTAAGAATGATGAATTACTCTATACGACTGGGGGTACATACATGCATCTAAATTAATTATACATCTCCTATATATTGCTTTTTCCAATCTAGTATACTGTATACGTATACCATGCAAGTCTCTATTATTCGCTGTATGGTGCATACAGTATATATATTCAAAGACTAGCTAGTTGAGAATCACAAGTCATTCGGATGCAAACCAAACACAGGGGAAAAAGAAAGAGAAAAAGGGAGAGAAAAGTTGTGGGTTTTAGGCCAATGTGTATTTAACCAACCCCACCAATAAAATTATTATGACCTCCAGACGAAAGAGAGAATGAGACATTTAGCAGAGACAACCAATGGCTGGCACTGATATAATTCATCTTCTTCAACTGATGATGAGACTCATTGATGGGGGGTTGGGAAGGTGACCCATATTTCCAATTGGATGTGACTTACTTTAAAGTGAACTTTCCTAAAATGGAATGAGGTCCACGTGTCATAATGGCTGAGGTCGAAAGTGCCTGCTCATTTAAGGTTAATAATCTGATGGAATTTGTACCCTCTGCCCCACATCATTCATAGCTAGCTCTTACCACTACTATTACTGCCCATAAATTATTAAAAAAAAAAAATCTCCATTAAAATTTCTTGGTCCCCCCCACCTTTTCAAAAATCAAATGCACCGACTTCAATTTTACTTCCATCCGCATAATATATAAAATCTTTCGTAATCTTTTCTACTAATTTGGGATGCTCTTTCCTACATTTATTCACAAAGTGGATGCTCAACGCTGCTGAAATATAGTAATTGATGGCACAACTTGAGCCTATTAATTGTTATAACCACATATTAATAGTTTAAATTTTATTTTGTTTCAAGAGTGACTGTGCTGATGATTCGTGTAATGGAGTCGGGGGAATGAACCTCCTAATCCTTTTAATAAGTAAATTAATTATAAACGAATAATTTAAATGGTATTTCCTTTGCTTGTTTTGAAAGTATGCAGTTGAAAGCTTATACTATAATGCATGCAGTGGCTGGCTGACATTATACATAGGCTCGTAGGGAACAGCTACGAACGAACTTTAGACTTCAAAAGTTTCGTATACATGCTTCAAAATTTAGCCATAAAAAATTATGCTTGATTAATGTTGAAAAACAATGGAAAAGAAAATTATTTCCATTTGAGAATTGAATGAATATTTCTCTCTCCTTGCTGGGTAACATCAAAATCATAAAAATATTCTTATTAAAAGAGATTATTCGTATTTTCATCCATTGCATACGTTAGGTCCGACCCAACTAACTCAAATTTGACTAGCAAATTGCGATCCATGGATGATTACCATAATGGGCATACAGGATCAATATTACCACATATCACCTATAAAATATTTATCAAATGTCAATCAATATAAATAACCAATGTTGCCATACTTCTTAAATACAAATAGCTTTAATATTCTCTCCATTTATTTAAAATATTCCCTTTGTCTTTCTCATCTGGAGGTGGAATTATTTTCATCCACTTCGGCGATTTTATTATAATTTCAAATATTAGATATTAAGAACTATAGTAAAGGATTGATCCGACCCGATCTGGCAAATCTCGACTGGTGACGACTACTCTCAACCCCTTATTACTACTAATTACATTATTGTACTGCACATAAGTGGAGCAACTATAAATGCTAAAATGATAGGTTTATAAAAAGAAAGAGAGACAATTAAAAAGTTGATTTTTGGGTACTGAAAAATGACTTGACAGCATTTTCTTGAAATTGATCAAGAACAAAAATTCCAGGCGAGAATGTGGTAATCAGAATTGCTTTCCCATACATGTAATCTCAGGGCTTTTCTTGTTTTGTTGCCTTGTAAATTCACTGGCTGAGCCAAAATATGTATTAGTTCTGGCCAGGTGAAGGCATGCAGCAATGGGCCATATTATACAGTCTTGAGGTTTAGCTTTATGTGGTGAACCCCATGTGGCTTTCGTTTCTGTCCCCACATATCTGATGGCAGATATGCGTGCACCGATTTCAATTTCAACAAAGTTACATTTCAATGTATATATCATATATAAATACTTCATATTTGTCTACATTCTTGTACTCAGTTCATTTCTTAGTTCACTTTATAAAGTCATAGCATATATATATATATATATCTTACGTTCTCCTTCTCAATATTTATAAGTAATATTCCTTTCATATTGTTTCTTCATTTATCAAAATGATGATTCCAGATACACCGTGTCTCTTTGTCATCGAACAGCAATTTTTTCACGAGTTGGTCGGACTGCAATTCACAATTTTCTTAAACCATAAAAGTTAATTCGATTGTAAAGAATTTTCTTGAGTACATTTGGTGTTTGTTCTTCAGGAATATTAAGGTAATATAAATTATATCCAGGCAGGCATCATGATTATCCCGAACTTAGAAATTGGTAAAAACCTTAATTAATTACCCATGTCAGAGAAAATTTTAATTTATGTCTTCGTTAGCAGTTGCCATCAAAATTATGAAAGTGAGATTTTTTTTGTCAAGTTTCCATCTTATTGGAGGTCTGACTAGTGACTACTCCATTCCTGCTTTGTCAGCTTGACCCTAGCTAGCTAGGAAGTTACCAACCGAAAAAAGACCCTTTCAAAGAATTCACATCTGCCAATACCCAACAACCTTTTTCTTAATGTGGAGAAAATTTGTGTTAACTGTATCTACCCAAATTCGTTTTGCATCAACATACGATATTGTTTGATAAGCTGCTTATTTTTTCTGCTATCTTTTCTCAACTGGCGTTTAAGCTTGTTTTCCTGGTAAAAGTGGAATGTCGGACGTCACGATTTTTCTGTCGATATCTGGTAGCTTCAACGAGTTAATTTGTAAAACAAGTATATTTTTTTATTGGCGTAATGGGTGCAAGCAAAAACAAAAAAGGAAGCCAATGAATAATTCACTTAATTAGTAAATGACAGAATGGTAAGTTTCAAAATTTGTAGTAAAACTCGCATTTCAATTGACCATCTTTTAAAATATAATTTATTCAATTAAATTACAAGTATTTAAATCATGTGAGGCAAATGACAAATCAAAGACTATAGCAAATTAGTTTCAAGTTATGAGGTCCTCATCGGACCTACTTACTTTGATTGGAATTGAGAGTTAGGTCGTCAATGTAATAACCATATTATATTAATATTAGTGAATCCTTTTCATCATAAATTATTCTATGTAGTGCGCCGCATCGATACTAAAAGATTTATGATAAGAATAGAGCACCTTCTTGTTTTTAGCTTTCCAAACTTGCCAAAATGAGAAAAATAAACACAAGGAAAAACCAATTCAAAAAAGTTACTAGACGCTGAGGGGTTGTTAAGGCATCCTAGCCATATATTTTACGTCATTGATTTAATATTTATGGGCTTTAGTCTATTCGCACTTAATTAAAAAAATCAGATTTTAGATTGACTTGCCTCATTTTACCCCTTCGAAAATCTTTAGGTACTGTTAATAACTTGTCATGTTTGCCTAATAAGAGAACAAACAAATTGTCGGGGTGAAAACTTGATTGACCAAAAATCTGATAATAAGATATTGTTTGGCTAAAAGCATTTAGTCTTAGCATTATTAAGGCTAAAAAGCAATAGCCTTAGAATTAATTTCTTCATATTGGAAATTGGAAAAGAAAACAAAAATCAAGGGTTTATTTTTTACAATATCCAGAAAACTGTTTCTATAATCAGGAATCCTAAATTTGCAGAAAATTGCAAAAGGAGCGTTGTCACATCAGTACCATACCCACTGTTTCTATGATCTAATTAATTATAATAATATTTTCTTGTTAGAATATATCTGTTGACCTAGTCTTAATTGGCTTCACTCTTAAAATGCGCAGCCCCAAAATTCACAAAGAAAGGTAAAAGAAGCATATATTATCAAGGTATTCTTTCGTCAAGAGTAAGATTATATGTGACGAATCCATTCAAAATCATCCGTCTCTCACAATGTGTGCTATTTAATTATAATTAAATTTATGTTGAAGGAAATATTTGTTTGATTTCAACTTAATTATTTCTACTTTGCATTTTTCCTTTAATGACCTGAGCTTGTTTATGTCTCATATATAACTGAATGATACTTCATTGAGATATCTTCTTATAATCCAATAATTTTCCCTTAATTTCCTTCTATTTAGTGTGAAGATGACAACTCCAAAACCGCAATTTCAAAGAAAATGGGCATTTTACTTTCACATTTCTTATATGATATCTAAACCTGTGCTGGATATCAAAAGGGGCACCCACGAAACATCCTGAATTAGTTTTGGCTATTTACGGCTCCTCATTTCAAGAGTCCAACTTTTTTGATTTAGAAAGTATTTCCGTTGAGCAAACAAACATCTATAATGTGAACATCTTGACATCTATGTGCAATATTTTACCTCAACTCAGGCCTATCATATATGACAATTATTTGTCACAAACCATCTATATTATTTTTCACATATAAAAAACTTCTATCAGTGTGTGGAATAATTGTCTCCAAACCAATTTATCATTGTGACTGTATAATTTTGATCTCTTAGATTGGCTATATCAGACAACATGACTTCAGAACTACATAATTTTGCAATTTCACTCTATAAAGCACTTATTATGGGAGCAATATTGGCAGCAAAGTACCCCAATCTGAATGAAAAAATTCAAAATGGATTACAAAAAAAAATCAAAAGAAAATAGATAATGTTAGGCAGAATCAATGAATATGCATTAATTCTTAAACTATATTAGGCATAGGGACTCACTTAAAAAGATGTTTCTTATTGGATATTCTTATTGCTATGTACTCTCATCATAAATGCAACTCAAATCTAAAGTCGATGTTTTCTTCTTAGTTCTTTATTTATTTCTTCGTTTCATGATTAATGTTGCTAAGATGAGGTAAACCTTTGAATTTGTGAATCTATACATATTCATATTTTCAAAATACAAAAACAGGTGGTCAAAGCAACTTATTCCCAAATCCCATTTTTGTATAAGTACAATAATCCATTACAATGTTTATATTTCTTTTAAATTCAAAGTCAAAAAAGAAAAATGAGCATACTTGACCTCTTCATCATCGTATTTGCATTTGATTTTTCAACGATTTTCTACAACAAACAATAGAAAAAATTTAACCTTCATACACATGCAATATCTATTCTTTCTCATACCCAAAAAGTGAAGTGAAAAAGTTCTACAATGGAGTGCAACAGAAATTCCCAGGGCACTCTTGGCATATCATTGTAACCAAACAAAGTCTCAGCTTCTTTAGGGTTTGGTCACATGAGTGTCCTCCAAAAATATTATTCAGTCACAGACCACTTTGCATACGGACACGTGGCACCTAGCATTGATAAAACCCGTCAGTTTTAAGGTTTCCTCCTCGTCTCTCTATACCCCCAACCCCCTCTCCAATTTGGCTGCTTTTTCACCATCTTCCTTTTACCCTTATCATCCTCACTTCTCACCGTCGGATCAAACCCAAATAGGTAAAATTTCCTTAGCCCCACAATCTCAGCACCACCAATCATCCACTTAACCTCATGTTTACATATCTTATGATAGGAAAGTGCCTAAAAAATCCAAGCCCGCATAAAAAATTTAGAAATTAATTAAATAAAAAATCTAGTTTTGCAAATGAAATCATGGAATCATACTCGAACTACTACCACTTCTACTATTCTCTGCTGACTTTACATATGCATACGTGATAAGTCGTACCTACATATATTGTTGTAAGTATATATAAAGAAGGTGGTACTAGAAAGCACAACAAAGAGAGAAAGAATTTTGTGTTTTTGTGAGTTTGAGTGATTGAGAAGAGAGAGAGAAAGAGAAATGGGAAGAGGGAGAGTTGAGCTGAAGAGAATAGAGAACAAGATCAACAGGCAAGTGACTTTTGCAAAACGAAGGAATGGCCTTTTGAAGAAAGCTTATGAGCTATCTGTTCTTTGCGATGCTGAGGTAGCTTTGATCATCTTCTCCAATAGAGGAAAGCTGTACGAGTTTTGCAGTAGCTCTAGGTATAAATACAAACAAACACCAATCTTCATATGTGTGCACTTGTAATAGCTATATCCATGTATTACAATGTTGGAGGGTTCTTTCTTTTTCTTTTCGTCTTTCTTCCTTCCTCTCTTTCTTTCTTTCTTTGTGTTACGGTATTCTTGTTTTTATTTTTTCGTGGGGGGTGTTTTGAGATCTGGGCATGGTCTAAAAATTTAATCTTTCTTATGCTTGATAGGGGAAAGAGAGAAAAGCAAATTATCTTTTTTGGCTTTGAGAGAGCTTTTCTTTGCCGTTTTAGTGAATATTTTAGGGTGTATAGGACTCTGTGCTTGTGGGTTATGTTAGATCTGCAAGAGGAAACCATGAAAAGAAGATTATTTCTATATTTATGTTGCGTTTCTGCAGCTTGTGAGGGATGTAGTTCAGCCTTGCAAATCTGGCTTTTGTGCTCTTTCTTTCTTTCTCACTTCAAAGGATCAGTATTTCTGTTTCAACTTGGATTACAAAATGATCCGATCCGGTATATTTCATGCCTCATACGCCAGTTAATGATGCAAATTCAAATTCCTTCTTCCTTTTCATTTTTCCGTTTATTTTTGTTAATCATCTTGAGTTATTAAACAAAGGTTTATGCGGTGATGCTACCAAGAATTGTTTTGAATCTGATCTAAGCAAATCTCCTTCTTTCCTTGGAATCTTAACTGTTCCCCCATTTCTTTCTTATGATCTTATAATTCATTGTAATAATGAAGAATCAACACCATATTAACCTAGCATCAGGTTCTCTATTTACCAAAATTCAAGCTTTTTAGGGTTTTCTGTCAACTTTCTTTCCCTCAAGTTTCGGTCATGAGAAAAAATCTCAGTTCTTATTTACTTCAAAAATCTTTCAACAGAATTAATGGTAACAACCCACCCAGATTGCTCTCTTTTATGTGGACAAAATTTTGTTAGGTATATTACTAGCTAAGAAATCCATAGCCAATATGCTGTTGACTTCAATTTCAATTAAGCCTGATTTTTGCTCTGTGTGTGTGTGTGCAAATGATTTTCTCCCTTTTTTTATTCCTCTTTCTTTTAATTTCTCTTCTTGGGGTGGGATGGGGTGTGGTGGCGTGGGGGGTTGTTCCAGGATTTGTTTTTTCTGTATGTAGTTAGGGTTTGGCTTAGGGAATCGAAGATATGGCTTTGCTATTAGTTACAATCACTAAAATTATTGATATTTTTCTTCTTTCCCTCATCGTTCTCCTCTGCTACCTCAGAGATCTTCTGGATCTGTCAATTAACCAGCCTATTAACTTAAATTATAAGATATCTTATTTTTTGCTTGCTTGATTTGGGTTTTGAGTGTTTTTTTCATCCAAAACAGTCTTGTATCCAGTTACAAGAGAAGTTTCGATAATATTTCATACATTTACTTTTATTAATAATTGCTACTTGGCTGGTTGTCAAATCTGCATTCACACAAGCTTCATTACTTTTCTCACAATCAAAAGAGGTGCAACAAGAGTACCTGTGGGTATTAATGTACATGACTTGATTACATACTGAAATTTAGATCTGTGCAATTATTTTTTGGGAATTAAACTCTCCCTTGTGTACTTCCTCAAGTTCATTTTTCATAATTTGCTGACACGATATAAAGCTAGGCACGGCACTTTCTATTTTTGTTAAAAGCGTGATTTGTGAATATTACAGAAAATCATGCTTTAACTTTTAACAATAAAAAGTTGTTAATTTTTGTTAAATTAGTTTTTGCTATGTGTTTTTGAGTACTTATCCAATTGCAATGCATATGTCCCTCTAGCAGTATGCTGAAAACGCTGGAAAGGTATCAGAAGTGCAACTATGGAGCACCAGAGCCAAATGTGTCCACCAGAGAGGCGCTGGTATGTATTACTTTTAACTATACTCTTAATGTTGGTTTGCAAATACAAATAAATGGGACTTTCCCATTTAGAAAGTTAAATGCCTTGAAATTGCAGTTTGTATGTATAACATGATAATTTTGTTGTTTCAAATTAAACTAAATTGAATTATATTATTTGGACTCCAGAAAGCCTGAACCTAGGGCTATCAATGGATCGGATTCGGATCGGATTCGAATCCTAATCCGACAGTGATATGTCAAATCCGAATTCGATCCAAAATCCTATAAAATCTTAAGTATTATAATCATATCTGGATCCATACAAAAATCGAATTTCCAAATAAAATCTGAATACGAATACTTTCAAAAGTCATATATTTGTTATTTTCTAAAAAATTAGTAGAATCTAAATTCAAAACATTCATTCTTAAAAAAACATACCCACAATATATTAACGAATAAATTTTTAAGTCTATTTATCATATAAAAGTAATAATAGAATATAACTTAATTACATTCATTTTTCATATAATTGTATTTTAAATTCTGTTGCTGATAATAGTGCTTATTTGACATTATAAATGCATATATATTAAATTTTTCAATCAATTAATTATAAACTTAAAGTTTTATAAGAAACGAAAGTCATTTCAATCAAATTGATATTTGCATTGCATTTTTTGGTATCACAACATCCAACTCCTCCTCATTATTTTTCTTGCATCATTTTTTGTTATAAGAATAGAGAAACAAGTGATGCAATTAGGATATAAATAACTTTCAAATTTAATATTTTATTTGAAAATCAACTGATTTGATATATTACATAGAAACTCATTACTTTTTTGGTCAAAAATTGATTTTGATGTTGCATTAGAACCCTACGTATATATGTATAGTACTATATATACATGTAATATTATATATATTCGAATTCGAATTATTAATTGATCGAATCAAGTCAAATCCATATTAGCTCAATTTATTTTGAATTATGGAGTTTTTTAATTGTATCATATTCGTCGAATTTTTTATTGGTTAAAGATCCTAAATTATCGAATCGAATTCGGATTAAAATTCGCTCCATTGATAGCTCTACCTGAACCCTTCTTTATCAATGCTAGCCAGGAGTTGAACTTATTATTAATCCCACAAATGTCTTGTGATATCTAATCAGTGCCTTGTCTAACTGCCCGGTTGGCATTGTCCTGGAGAAATAGGACCTGATAATTGAAACAAGCTCTAAAAAGGCATAGACATATAAAAAATTCACTTAATGCTTATGGAAAATGTTAATATAGATTCTATGATCAAAACTGAAAGAGGTATACTCTGAGGTTACGTGATATTGACAAAAAAAATATATCATGCGATGGTGATGAAACCAATGACCAGAATTAACATGGAAATTTGAGGGGAATATCATCCTGGTTTTTGGTCCCATGTTTTTAGTTGGAAAATATTAACATTTGTCTGGTACAAATTTTGATATAGAAAGGAAGTTAATGTTAGAATAATAAAATTAAAGAAAATATAATTAAAAAGACACATAAAATTGTTATAAATTGGTTGTTTAAGAAAATAATGAATACAACAATGGAGAAGAAATAACCGAGTTTGAGACAAGGAGAGGACCAATTAAATTTTTTCTCTCATGTTCATCACTTCTTTTGTAAGAAAAATGAATTTTTCCAATTCTTGTTCCCTTAGTAATTTTTCCTAGCATCAATCAACTAAAATTGATGTACTTCTTTTTTTCTATATTTCTTTCTTTCCTCATCAAAATCACTGTACCAATTAGAATGTAAATAAATGATTTCCTCATTTAAATTCACGGTTTTAAATGTTTGGACTAGTCTTGTACATATCCCTTGTTTTGCATGTATTGGTGTCTAGCTATGTGCATTGTATCTCATTAGCTAACATATTTTCAAATGAAATCGAAGTTTCTATGGGTAGTCTAGTGGACTGTTAGGGCTGCTATAGTGTTGAAGCCAGACAAGCCATGAATATTTATGCAGCAGACCGCAAAATGTTGAGTTAAAGCAGCATAGCATAGCTCTTCTATGTCAAACTAGAAAAAATTGCATGCCCTCTATGATTTTGTAAGACTTCTAGCTCATCCTGTTAATTATTGGTTCCTATTGATATTACTAATAACTGATTAAAGGACAGTCAAAAAAGCAAAGTCCAGGTAATTAGATATCATGTGTGTTTATACATTCAGCAGAAATCAAATAAATGCAGATTGAATTGTTTGTATGATTTTCAAGTATTAATATTGATGTGATGATTATAGCAGGAACTGAGTAGTCAGCAGGAGTATTTGAAGCTTAAAGCACGCTATGAGGCCTTACAACGCACACAAAGGTTTGTGATCAAAGTTTCAGTCTACACGTGAACAAATAATTGAAGAAAGATGAGAAATTGATATTGTTTGAGTAGCTAGATGATGATGATGATGATAATAATAATAATAATAATAATAATAATAATAGGTCATGATTGGGGCTGCTATGATGTTATACAGGAATCTTCTTGGTGAGGATCTTGGTCCTTTGAACAGCAAGGAGCTTGAATCGCTGGAACGACAACTTGATATGTCACTGAAGCAGATCAGATCAACACGTGTACGTACTTGATCGTGTGTTGATCAACATATAATTGTTTTATCAGTAATTATTCACCTAGCTAATGAAAAATTATTCTTTTATGACATTTCAAATATAGAATTCCACATGTATTTTTACTTATTTTTAAGAAAAAGATGAAGCAAACTAAATTAAGGTATCAACTCCTGCAGTCAAAAACAAATTAATTTAATTTAATTTATGCTGATTTTTGAGGTGATGGAAGATGAAGCTTTGCAGCTTCACTTGCATTCAAGACTCATTAACAAACAAGAGATGTCATTCTCAAACACTCTTTGTGACCAACAGTGTTTTTAGCCAGATTTCAATATAAGCAATTTAGATAAGTAGAAAACTTAGGAGACAGCACAGATATATATATTGGCCACAGTGATGACATTCTCATATTGCAGACCCAAGCAATGCTGGATACACTTACGGATCTTCAGAGAAAGGTATATACCATATCAGTGTCTTTGACTTGCATCTAATTAACTGTTGCATCTAATTTTGGTTGTTGGCATGGTTAGGAGCATGCCCTCAATGAAGCTAACAAGAGTTTGAAACAACGGGTACGTATATTAATCTTTAATTTCCTAATTAATGGCGACAGAATATTAATTTACTGTAATTATATGAATAATTAGCCTCAAGTGGATTCCAATTAAGGGCTGAAGATCTGCATTGAGTTGCTAGATTTGCAGTAGCTAGTATTTACATACTAGGACTGACTAATATTAATTAATTAATTAATTAAACTTGAATTCATATATATATACACACACTGTTGAAGGTATATTTAATAATAATAGACTTCATTGATCGATCGATCGGAATGGTTACTGGCGCAGTTGATTGAAGGAAGCCAAATAAGTCTCCAGTGGAATCCCAATGCTCAAGATGTGGGCTATGGAAGACAACCAACTCAACCTCAGGCTGATGGATTTTTTCATCCTCTGGATTGTGAACCCACTCTACAAATTGGGTAAGGCGTGAGCCCTCTTAACTTGATCCGAAACAAAGAAAGAATTCCATCATTGTTGTCAATATTCCTCATATTATTATATACATACACTGATGATTCTCTGCACAAGCCAGCATTGAATCTGTCTACAAGCACAGCCGATCTTGTTTAAGTGTTGCATTTGTTTTTTGTGAGTATTTTTATATATACTCTATTTACTCATATATATATATATATGAAATTATCGAATATATTTCAGGTACCAAACAGATCCAATAACGGTGGCAGCAGCAGGGCCTAGTGTGAATAACTACATGTCAGGATGGTTGCCATGATAAATATCAATTTGACCAAAACTCATGTTTACTTTGCGGTGCATGCATGCTCTCTCATAAAACATCTGCAAATCTTAGTCTTGTGCGTGTTATTTTCAGAAAGACAAGCTGTTTAATAGTCGTACGTACTGTGGATTTTTATAAGACTGTTGCCAATATTCCACTTGGTGGAATAACTGATACTATAACTTATTGTGTTTGTAAGCTCGTAGCCTCTGTGCTGCAACTTTTCATTTCGTATGAGCAGACTCTGTAAAGAGAACTCTTCCTTCTTCCATTCAGATTTTTTAATAATTTTTGCCTGTTGGTCGTTTTCATTTTTTTATTTTTTTTGAGTAATGTTTATTATTCCATTTGTTAATCGATTCTTTGTGATAGATAGCATGCATTGATAAAGCAGCAGTAGTTGATGTCGACAACTGATTAAATAAATAATCGTGGAAGAAATATGGGACTAGATTGGATTTGTCAACTTAGGTCAGGCAATTCTGGTCCACATATTCGTTTGTCACACGTCCTCGTCCTGGCCGTCAGATGGTCTGTTTCAACGCCCGCGCCACATTCACATGATTGGTCAGTTAAGAATAAATACTTTATAAATTAATCTGTATGTATTACTTGTTGCTTACTACTATGCTATAATTAGCACTAAAGCAACAACTAGCCAACATTAAAAGAAGTGTAACGTCTATCACTTGCTTTGCTATCATTAACAACAACTGTCTTTTTCGTACTTGCCGCCTTTGTGTGGCGAAATTTCGCTGCCGTATTGAGTTTTATTTACTCGCCATGCGTCCCGTGTTTTTCCATTGCCACTCATGGGGGGCCAGCACGTCTAATAAATTGTCCTCACTCAATAAAAATTTTCACTTTGCACCTTTCATTAAATTTTAGGATACATCAATACAGTAAGTACCATTATCTAAAGTATATATAAATCAGTGTATATAAAAGGAATTTATTTGCAACCAGTCTATTTTGTCTCGGAAAAATTGTCTCGGGCACAACTCCACCTAGATCAGAGCACAATAATTATCTTTTGTTCATAAATCTTTGCTGACGCTCCACTGTACGCAATTAATTGAGAATGTTGTCCGGTAGCTGTAGCAAATTAAAAGAACAATTATATTACTTCTTGTTTGTTTCCATTTTTATCTTTATTTTTTGTTTTTTGTTTTGTCTTTTCTATGATTAGGCCGATGTATCATATATGTTATAAATTATGTAATTATCTGTCAGCATTCAATCGCTTTCTAAGATGAGGAAAAAAGAGTATAGGCATGCATGGAAATGGGTTAAGTGGGGTTAAAGCTTTGATTTAAATAAGTCAGATATATTATGTCAATAATGAGATTGAGTCTAACTTAGTATTTATGATTGGTTTTTTTTAATAATTAAACCTAGCATTTTTAATAAACTCTAAAACCTTAACTTGACTTAAAAGCCTATTTCTACTAAGGCTTCAACTAAATCTAATCATATAAATCTAAAATTTTAATATGCTTAAACTTATAATAAATCTTGGTAAGAAATAATCAAAATGATAAATAATAAATGTATAATTATGAAAGTTCAAATTTAAGTATAAAATAATATATTTTTAATAAAAAATAATATTGAACAACACAACAAATTTCATAAAGGACTAATTATAGAAATCAATTATAATTAGCCATTTAATATTATATCACTATTATTATACTTTTTATGTGAAAAAAGGATAAACAAACTAGTCTGTTAGGCTTCACAAGTTTTTAGAAGAGTCAAAGTCTGGCCTTTAGTTAAAAATGTTACTTTTTAAATCTTGACCTGGCCTTTTTATTAAGTAGGCTAAGTTTGGATGGATTATAAGTAGACTAGGTTATAGACTTCTAATGAGTAGCTTGGCCTATTCCCATCTCTTGGCATCAGTGATCCAATGGACTCCATTTTTTTACTGTAGTTGAATGTTGGTATTATTATGCTTTAAACAGTAATGATGATAATTTTTATTGCTATTTTATTTATATATACTCACTTTATTTACTCTCTAAAAATAATAAAAATATTGAATTCCATCTCTAGATCCTTTGCAGCGAATCTCAGTTTCTCTTTTTGACCTTCACTAGATTGAAGATAAATAATGAAAATTTGTTATTTTACAAACTTACACTTTTTTCTTTTAATTAAATGTGAGAAAATAGTGACCAAGAAAAGTATATCACGTATAAAAAATTAGTGTAAACCATCTATTTCATTCCCTATTTCATTTTAAGAATATATTATATGTGTATTAAATATTTTTTTATAAAAATATTTGATTTAAAATTAGATACACTTGACATAAATACAGTAAGTCGGAACATGAGATGGAATAGAGAATTCAAGGTGATACAAAATAACAATAAATTTCAACATACATATTTTTGCCCTTAGCGCTAGTGGTGGCAATTCAGATAGGTCGAGTGAGTTAAGTTGAATTGAAATAGGGGTATAACTTGAGTTTTTCAACTCAATAAAACTCAACCTGATAACAATATGAAAATACCCAACCTTAACCCAAATTAATTCTCATCGGGTCAAGTTTGGGTAAGTCCTAATGAAACTTGAAAATCAAGTTGAGCCATCAACCCAAACTCGCCCAATCCAACCTATCAATATGCTCCGAATAATTATCAAATCATTTTCAAAAAAGTTTTCTTGTATTTTATTTCTAATTTTATCTATTCTATAACAATTAAAATTGGAGCATATGAGTAAAAAGTTTTCATCATAAAACCTTCCATTTTTTAGTATCTATCTACATTATAAAGTTATTGAAACCATAAAGCATTTTATTTTTAGAAATCATATATTTTTTTTAAGTCTTACTCACCCATTCTCCAATTTTTGTATTTATTGTGTAAATCAAATATCTCTTTTAACTTCATAGAACAATGTAATTTTTTAAATATTGATTCAATTAAGCAACTAGACCAATAAAAATAAATTATCGAGAAAAAAACTAAACCAGTAATTTGATTGTAAACATAATTTCTTATAAGAAATTGTTTTGAGTTATTTCAATTTTGTCCAATCTCTCAATATAGGAAGCTCTTGCATATCCACATATGCTAAATCTTGCATTACATTTGGTTTGAGAGAAGCTCCTTAGATACTTCAGTAGTCAAACCATGGTGATCTGACAACGCTTTGTGGATCAATTTTTATGTCCACTTGCATGTTCAAAAATTGCAATTAGAGTCTACAATTGTAATAGTCCATTCCATATGTTTGAAAAAATATATAAGATCAAAAAATAGCAAAGTAGTGATTCCGGTATCATTAAGATTCAAAATTTCAAATTTTATTTTGTTATTTTATATTTTTATCTCTAAAAAATTATAAATTTTATTTGTTTAATTCGAGTTGGATTCGTATAACTTGAAATTCAACTCAATTCAATTCAATTCATTTTTTGAAACTCTTATTCTTGTCAAATTTATTAGACCCAAATATAAAATGGGTTGATCCAAACCTAAAGTCGGACTATGTTGTATCAAAAATTACTACCTCTACCCCCTACTTAGTGCAATAAAAAAAAAAAAAAGGTATTTTTGAAAGACTCATAGTTTGAAAATTATATTAGAAAAAATAATAATATAAAAAATAATTTTGAAAGATTAATTGCTTGAAAATCATAATACTTTCAGAGGAATTTCTTTTTTACTTTTTCAAAGACACTGCATATCACTTTATAGATTGGCAATGACTAAAGTAGGTAAAACTCAACAGCAATTAAAATTTACAAATATGATAAAAAATAACTAAGTAAGCTCACGGTAATAACACTTCTACCAAAATTCCAACCAAGCTTAATTTACAAATTATTGAGACAGATAAATTGAAATTCATAACTTTTCTAGAAGCCAAATTAGTTGAATCCATATTGATGTTGATCCGAATTTGCAACTATGGTTCAATAGATTCATTTGGATTAGATTTCAACTTACTAGAAGATAAAACTTCACGGTTTTCATAAAACTTGGACTAGCTAGATCCTTGCCAACATAGCGTCCTTCCTAACAAGATAACAACAACAGAGGGAAAAAGGGCGCATAATGCGAACAGAAGAGAAGATACCCTGCAGCGTGAATTTTGAAAGGAAGCCTCCCCTCCTCCTTCTCCTTCGAGCCACTGTCAGTTTATACCGTTTAGCCGTCATAAAAGTTACAGTGCAAAACTGACCACGATTTCACACCCGCGTGCATTAATCTGCTCCACGTGTTCTCCTTCCTCTGGCGCATTAATTTTTTGTTTTTTCTAACACTTCGAGTTTAAACTTCACTAGTCGCCAGATTGGAGGAAAAAGATTCATCATTCGACTCACCATTTACTGAGCCCATAAATACCAAACTTAATTCCGAGATTCGGATGCCACACCTCCTTCCTAAAAGAGGGAACATAATGAGAAAGGAAGGATCTGAGGAATGAGAAAAATTTGAGACCTAATTTATTGACCTGAGGTTGAAAGTTTTGAATTTGGTAAAAGATGGGGAGAAGGAAGCTGGAGATAAGGCGAATCGAGGATAAAAGCGCGCGGCAGGTAACTTTCTCGAAGCGTAGGAATGGATTGCTGAAGAAGGCCAAAGAATTATCAGTTCTCTGCGATGTGGATATCGGCGTAATTATCTATTCGTGCCGCGGTAAACTTTTTCATTACTGCAGCAATAACAGGTTAGTAATTTCTTTTGGTTTTCAACCTTTCTGGTGAGTGTGAATTCAGTGTGCTTTATTTGTATGCTTATTCCTTTTTTCCCCCTTTTGAATTGTTTTGCTAATAGTACTGAAGTTCAGATCTCTTGTTTTCTTTTTCTGCACTTCATTTTCAAGTTGTCATGGCAATTTATTTTTTTATTTAGTGATTTGTTTTTGTTAGTTAATTTGGAAGCCTAAGTTTGAGATAACCTAAAATAGAAATTTCAGGGGGCCTAAATTAGTGACGTCGTATGGTTTCTCCGCATGCTTATCCATTGTGGCAGTTTAGTAATAACTGATAATCTGGTGGAAAAATTTGAACCCCAGTTCCGAGACTCTTGACATTCCACTTTTGGGATTTCTACAGATAGGTACGGGTTGGACTTGGGCGCTCCCTAGGTTAATTGGTTCGGCGGCCCTACAAATAGATGATTAAGATTGTCCGCGTGCGTTGGAAGTGACAAAATTTGTTGAAATAAAGCTAATTTATATGCAGTCGAATATCTAGATGGTGATAAATGAATACAGTTCGAATCCCAATGCTCTTTTCTCTAATACATGTCTCTTCGGTGACTTTGCATCTTGGTTATCGTGTTCGGAGCTCTATTGTATTGGTTGGATCTTGCTTATATTTTATGGAGTGTTTAAGAGTCTAATATGCTGAACTGCAACATTTCCAAGGTGCTGTTATTTTGTAATATAACTTTTTCTTCTTTTTCTTTCTTCCGGTAGTTTCTGTAATATGTGTGCCCATGCTTATATGTTAATTCCTTGAGGGGTAATTACAGGAGCTGAAACTTAAAGTGTGCTTATTTGAAAAAATCTGTTCGCCCAGCAATCTATTAGCTTGCTTTATTATCTTGTTGAGTGTACTTTGTCTCAGGTGAAATATAGTCATTCCAATGGCAACAAATAGGATTGCATGAAATAGAGTCCACAGGTAACGCTATTAGCAACCTTGTTGGTCTGATAAGTTTGATAATTCTAGCTAACAATTCACTCCATACAACAGAATGAGAGAATTAGGTTGTTTTAATCATAAAAATTGATTATGTTTGAGGGAGTCCCGTGGATGAATATTTCAAGTCTTGTCAAGGAGCTATAGGATAAATGATTTTAAACAAAAAAAATATGGAGATGGGTATGTAACCAAGTTATGAAGTTGTGGCGTGGATACAAGTGAGAGAGTAGGGTAATATTTATTCAATTATTCCTCCTTAAAGGTAGCTTTAGAATCTAAAGGGACAGCCAAAAATTATCTTTTTAGTTCCTTACACGCCAAGCATGAGCTCGATCTGATATTTCATTTGGTTTTTCATTCTAGTGTTGCCTATCGTGCAACTTGGGATATTTCTAAGTCTCCCATTGAAAGCAATATATGCATATTTATTCCCTCATTGCTATAAGGTATGCCTGATGGTCATGTCCAATTAATCAAGAAGATCTAGTGCATTATTATAAGATGAGGTATGGGAAGTCGCTTTTGCATTTTGATAAGCATAAATTTGTGTATTATTATTATTTGGGGGTGGGGGGGGGAGGGATTGAGTTTAAACCCATGGCTTCAACCCAACCCACTTAGTTTTGGGTTGGGTTGGATTTGATTTAAAATAATTTGATTGGATTTGGATTGGGTTGGTTTCTAACATACTAAATATGGGTTGGGTTTTAATGGGTTGAAATGCGTTTTAAATGTAAATGAGTTTAAAATAGATTGAATGTGATTCTAAATAATTCAACCCAATTTCAACCTTAAAGTTATCCTTCCATTCTTCCATTTTCCCAAAATCATACCCCACTTTATTTTTATTTTTATAACACTCTAAGAATAAAAAAAAAATAATGAATTAAAAATTAGATATATTATATATTACCTATTAATCATTTACCATTTTTCCACCTCATTTAATTTTAAAATATTAATTTATTAACTTAATTCGAATGAATTAAACAAGTAACTTTTTACCTGCGATTATGATCTAAAAATTGATGATATCATTATCTTGTTTATAAACTCTAATTTTTTATAAAAAGTTTTTGCCAATTAATTTTATAGCCCCCAGATTATTTTCAACTTTGCAATATGAAAATAAATAAAAAAAACTTTTTTCTTTTTTCTTTTTTCAATTTTTACAAACTATGAACTATCAAAATATAAATATGTAAGCATAGCAAATTTATTGTATAGTGGTAGCATGTAAGAAGACATATTGCAGCCGTCCATTTCATTTTACGATTTGTGCCTTTGCTCCACTTTATTTTCATTTTCAGTTATAATATTTTCAAAAATTAAAAAATTAAATATATTTCAATATTTTCTGAGTATTTTATTTAAAAATAATAATTTAGGTAGATATAAGAATTTAAATTTAAATGGTTTATATTTTTTATTCTTAGTAATAATTTTATGTTGAATTAAATTTGAATTTGATCGCTGTGATAAACGATAATGAACTAGATTGAAAAAAATTAAAAATAAAATAAGTAGTATTTTTTCAAATATTGACTAAATATAAAAAGTAAAAAATAAAAAACAAAGCCGACTAGTATAGTAATTTTTTAAATATAAATAAATTAATATTTTATTTTTATAAATATTTAGTTTTAAATAAGATTGGAAATTATGAGTGTATTTAGACTATTAGTAAGTTTGGTTGCATAGACTTATGTTTGATCTAGTATAAATTGAATTGTAAAGAGTTTATCAGATTCTTTTGGCTTAAATGGAAAAAACGTAGGCTGACTTTTTGTTTAATTATGGTAAGTTTGACTGCGATCCAAGATTGAATTTGCTTGATTCGTATTTGTTGGGCGCAATGTAAACATTTTGTACTAAAAATTTAAAATATTTTAAATAATTATGTTTTATTCATTGAGCAAGATTATTATTTTGTATTAAAAGAAAAGAATATAAATATTATAAAACAATAAGCAAATTATATGTTTACTTAATTTGATTTGATTTTATATGATTAACAAGGATTTAATCATAATTAATTAATATATGTCAAATAAAGATAAAAAAATTATAATTTAATAAAATAATATAACAATGTAGTTAGCTAAACGTTTACATTGTTTTTTGACCCAACTCAATTTCAACACATAAATATAAACCCATTTTGACCCCAACCCATAAAGACCCAATCCATAATCTACCCAATCCACATCCACCCATTTGCCACTACTAATTATTGTGTTTATCGAGTTCTGGAACCTTTATGTTTTTGCAATTTTTCATTGAAATTTTGTTTCATTTGTAGTGCTATTTTTTTTATTCTAATTAATACTTGATCCTCTTTGTCAAAAAGGCAAATAATAGATGATATAGGATTAAAAAAGGTAAATGATTGTAGAATGGAAAGTCTAATAATTGCAACTGATTCGTGAATGAAGTGCAATGTACCCCAAAGATAATTATGATATGGAATGAGGTTGTGGGAGATATTAGATGTGTGATCTAGAGCTCATAAGTTTGCATCTGGGAGTAGCGCTTTGCTAACACAAGCGTGCCTCTATGGCTTAAGTAACGAGGCCACTTAACAACTCCATAAGAATTTTAAATAGTGCATAAAAAAAATTGGTAGTCACACTTCAAAATGGCCATCGTTTGATGAGAAAATTTTGTTGAAACTCATTATAATTAGTGCGAATATGAAGAAATAAAAAGTATGATGAAACAATGTTTGGTCAATAGAACACTATGGAGTTTGTCGAGTGAGAAGTAAGATGGAGAATTTTTAGGGGCAAAAAGGTATAAGTTATAGCATGAGCTTGGTTGTTTAGGAATTTAAGTTAATATTAACCATTCATCTTTAAATAATAATTGATTTATCTTAGACTTATTTGGTAAATAATACCAAGTAATTTTTCTATACTAATTATTCTAATTTCTTTTATCTATTTTTTAAATATATTTTAGATTGTTGCACTGAGTATTTTAAAAAAAATTGATGCTCTCCATTTTCCCCCTCTCATGCCATTTCGCTATGAGATTATGTATCTAGGTTGTAATTTAAGATCAAAATGAAAACATAAGAATACGCTAACCATTTAATTATTTAAGTGGATCATCAAGACACGCCATAGAATGTAAGATATGCATAAAAACCATACTCTTGGTTTGATTGGGACCTAATGAGCTATTTAGTATATCAAAACCTATTTCTTATCTGTCAAAAAATATATAAGGTATAGATGACCATTTCCTCTAGATTAAACATGTTCACTTATCAAAATTTATAGACTAATCTCTACCACATAAATCTCCATTGTTGTGGATAATAGCTTATTGACAATAAACCAATAAATAATGGGATATTGAACCAAAATTACCACTATGGTCTGAAGTATAACTCTTTCAATAACTTGTATGTGTAATGGCAGTCTCAAAGTTTTGTTGTTTCTATTTCATTCTTAGGATGAAAATAATTTTATTAAGCTACCCTTTCAATACTTGTAGGTCAATTTACTTTAATTAATATGTAGGAGAGTAAATGATTTATGTAGAGGTGTTAAATGGGCCGAGCTAAGCCAACCCAACCCGTTTAACAAGCAGTTCACGGTAGTCCCGAGCCAAGCCTGGCCAGCTTGCGGGCCGTTCACGATCTGAACTGTGACGAGCTGAAAATTGAAAAATTCGGCTCAGCTCAAAACCAGCTCACTATATAGGTAACTCGATTTATATATGAATCAGGCTAGGTGGACTGGCTCACTGTCCAGCTCGCGAGCTAGCCCGCGAGTTTCTGTTTTTAAATTTAAAAATGAATTTAAAAATTTCAAGTTTTTATATTTATGTGATTACTAATGTTTTTTTCAATACTTATACTTTTTTGAAAAACTTAATAATTTATATTTATGTGATTTTTAATATTTTACAATACTTAAATTTTTATAAAAACTTAGAAATTTATACTTATATTAATTTTTTTTTATTGATTATATTTTTTCAAAAACACCACCAAATAAGGTGGTAAGGGGTTTGGCATGGAGCCCTCTACCCATCATTAATTTAGAAAAAAATAATTACATAGAAGTGAATTTGACCAAACCTCTAATTATAAATTTTTATAATTTTTCTTAATTTATAATTTTTATAATTTTATATTTTATAATTTAAAAATTATAAATTCTTAATTAGTGATTTTACATTTATAAATTATTCATTCTTAATTATAAATTATAAATTTATAATTTTTTAAAATTAATAATTTGTAATTTGTAATTTAAAAATTATAAATTCCTAAATCTTTAAAAATTATAATTTATAATTTAAATTAAAAAAATATTGTTGGTTAACCAGGCTAACTTGCTTAGCCCGCGAGCTAGGCTAGCCCGCGGTCCTTCACGGTTCACGAGCCAAGCCGGTCCAAGGCTACAAAATGTTAGTTCGGGACGGGTTTTCAGTTCAACCTATATTAAAAAATTAAACGAGCCGAGTTGGGTTGATTTTTTTCGCGGGCCAGGCCGGGCCAAGCTGATCAGCCCAGCCCATTTGACACCTCTAGATTTATGGCATTTATGAGAGAATGAAAATATGTATACATAATTAGCTTGGAGTGGATTTTTTTTTCCAGGGACGATGTCCTAACCATAGGAGGAATATTGTGTTAAATTTTCCAAAAGTTATGGGGCCATACCTTATGCGAAAATGAAAAACATTAACCGTTAAAAGCACCAAAATAAAAGTGAACACTTATAAAATGATCATTTGTTTTGAACCATTAAAATGAGATATTGAGTGTGGCCAGTCTAAACTTTTTCCTCGAGATAGTTTAGGTATCGAGAATTGAATATTATATATTTTTAATTACATTATTTAAACTCATCAAAATGTTTATAAAATTCATCATCAACGTCATCATCATTGTCAAAACTTCTCAAGCATTTTTTCTCAAGTTCTTTGACATTGAATTTGTTTTCCTGAAGTAGTTTGCTCTTTAGCTCTCTTCTGCATGCCCAAGTAATCTTGAATTTCTTGCTCCACGTTGTGTAAAACTTCATCACATACTAAAACCTTCAACTATGTGTTGTTTTGTCCAACATATTCTCCTAAAATATTTTTTATCACAAAAGTTCATTTTGCTATTAGTAATTTTTGAAAAAATAATAGGAAAAAACAACAAAAAGAAACAAAAACCATTATAAAAATTAGAAAAAAAATGTATATATTAAATTAAAACAAGTTACATGAAACAAAAACACAAACAAAGGTAAGAAATTGAAATCCCCTTGGAAATAAATTCAAAATGAATAAAAAAACCATTCAAAAAATCAGGACTTTTACAGAAAATAGAAAACAAAAGCAAAATTGTACCTGGCGATGATCGGTAGCAGTTAGCGACGAGCGATGGAGAATGGCGGTGATGACTTGATAATGGGTAATCAGCTGGTACAATTTGATGTTTATATTTTTTTTCAAGTTCTAATTTATTTTAATTTTTTAAATACACACATGTATAACTTCAGCGAGGCAAGTCAAACGCCTGTCCTACTGTCTGAGGCAAGGTGCACAAGGTGCCAACCTTAGGGTGCCCGTTGTCCCACGGCTAGCCTTAACTATGTGAGGTGCCAGTGACTCACCTCACTTGCCTAGGCATTTGAGGCAAGCAAGGCGAGCATCTCTAATCACACTAGGTGCTAAACAACTCTTGCTCTACCATTTTCAAATTATCATCAAGGCATTTGAGATAGCAGTAATTACCTGTACTGCCTAGCATGTCACTTAACGTTGCCGCCCTCAATTCTATATGTCAGACACAACACTATATGCACAAAACTCTGCCATTACCCAAGCTTGCATAAGGCCCAACTCACCTTGCTTAAGTGATCACAACGATCACCTGACATTTCTACTTAGTGCATGTATTGTCCGCCTTTATCTTGTACCAAGAATTTATGAAGATAGCTTATCACCACTGCTAATCATTACCAAAAAAATGAAAAAGTTGTCTAAACAAACAACCATTGACTAACATTTTATTTGCCATGGACAAATCTTCAATTCCATGTTCTTGATTTCTTAGACCGGCTTTAGCTTAATATTTATGGCTTTAAACTGAGTAAATGATCTCCAAAATTCAAATACCACAGCGTAAAATTGTTGTTCACAAAGCTTTCAGAAACACTAACTATTTTGGTAACGGGAGTTACTTTGTAAACATTCAGTAAATAAAGGGTAGTATTCTGTGATTCACTTTCATATTTCCCAACCCTTCATTTCGGCAACCACTGCATCCAACCTCCCCATCTCTCTGGCATTCTAGTAATAAGCAATTGATTATCTCCAAACTAGGTTACTTCCTTATCTTTTCCTTTGAATTATCCAAAATTCCCTGTATTCCTTTCAACATTCGATACATTGACAACTCAACACTCAACTAATCAATTCGCAACAGCTATGGCAGTTAGCAATTCCTTGACTCCATGTTGTCTCAGCTCAACTTGTGCCCAAAACTGAAGTATAGAGTTAAATAATCTATTTTCCTCCTAAATATACATGTTTTGAGCATCGTAGAACTTAATTCTACCACATAATCCCTTACTATACCTATGTGCCTCAAGTCTATAATAAACTCCCTTGCAAGCCACAACATGCTGCGGGGAGCCAATTGTCTCAATCGTCTCATAATTGACCTTTGTGCCCTAGTTCTAGACAAAACTTCTCTAGTGAGAAATATGTTAGTTATGAAAACTTTTTTGAATTAAATACCTTTTGTGGTGCTACCATATCCCACGATAAATTTGCCGATTTCTTGTTTTTCTCTATCCAACAAACCATTCCGAGTGATGAACATATACTTTGGACAACAACTATTTATCATACTACACACCTACTCTTATTACCTACTATGAATTAGCAATTGATAGCACGTAGTAAAAACTTTTGACCACAATAGCCTATTTTCAAAGAAAGCTACAAACATTGGTTAATATGTTAAATATTAGATTTTCTACTACAAAAATCATTAAACTAGACTAGGTAATAATTTGTGAAGCAGTCATTTTTTGTAACGTCATAGTGATGGCTAAGAATTGAGTTGCATATTTTTTTTTTTAATTAGAAGGTTTGAAGTTGGCTTCTAGCAGGAGATCCATAAGATGGCAAACAACAGTAGAAGCAGGACCAATACCGTGTATTTTGTTTCTAATAATTTTCTTATACAATTGACAAATGAATTAGAAACTTGAAATGTTGAACAATTGTAAGCAATAAGAACAAAAAGAACATACTAATACCCAAAGACATTATAAATTTAATTTGAAAAATATTTTTTAGCATGCATATTCTTTGTACTTATATTGGGGCATGTTCAAGGATGGAGCCAGAAATTTTGTTTACGGGGGGCGAAATTCTGAATTATAAAAAATATGATATATTTTTTTTATTATACATATATACAAAGAAGTATAATGGAACAAAAGACATATTTTCAATAAGAAAAGGGGCAAATTTATAATTTTGAGGATGATAAAAGTGTGTTATTTTAAAAAACTTTAATATAAAAAATGAAGTTTTGATATTTTGAGGGGGCCAAAAGTGTAATATTTTAAAATTTTTAATATAATTTTAATATTTTGAGTGGGGGCGGCTGCTCCTGCCAGCCCCCTTGGCTTTGTCATTGGGCATGTTTACTTTAAGGTGTCTAAGTTGGATATACTATTTTATAATATCTAATACTAGACGTACTTTAAATGATAGGATTTACTATTATTGTGCCTACGCGATACCAAAACTACTCATCTTAGGATCAGACATTCCACCTACATGGAATGTTCTCATCAAACCGCAAACATTATTTGTTATTTATTAATAAAAGTAAGAAGTCCAAATTACCCTCGCGATTCCAAAACTACTCATCTTAGGATTAGACTTTCCACCTAGGTGGAATGTTCTCATCAAGCCGCAAACATTATTTGTTATTTATTAATAAAAGTAAAAAGTCCAAATTACCCTCGTAGCTCTAAGATAAATTATTATACAATAAAAATAAAATTCAAAACTATTTAAGTTATTGGACAATTGACATTTAATTGAATAAACTGAATATTTTGTTTTAATTATATCATTAATTTGGTTGGCAAAAATAAAATTTATCAACAAAAAAAAGTTTAGATTTATGTACTAAAGTATTTTATACTTACAATGGTATATGTTTACATCTTTGAAATATAGGTTATGTTGACAAAATGTATATTATAGATATAATACACCATCAAGGCTATTATTAACCAACTTATCTTTTGAGTAACTATATGAAGTATATATAATATTTATTTAATTATTTAATCTCATCACTCATTTCATCTTGTGTTTCATCAACAATTTCTTGTCTCATCTAACAAAGTAAACGGGGCTTTAATGGTGAACAACAATGTCTTCCACAATGCTTTACACATATTTGTTGAGCAATGTAAACACTCTATCACCCATGTGAGAATAGTTAGACGATTGATAAGTTCCACATGTTTCGTTTCAACTTATTCAGGAAAAAAATGATCAATGATTTCCGATCTCGATAGATGTATGTATGTTAATTGAATACTATTGTTAGATTGGTGTATTTTCTACCGTTTATCCACTTGAAATCAACATGCCTATTAGTTGGCAATGAATGACACAAACCAACTACCTAAATGTGTGCATTTTTTTAGAGAGATATTTTGTGGCTCTATTAACGTAGCAATTTTTTGTTTTCTTTTCATGGCTCTAAATTTTCATTTGTCTACATGTAGGTGGTTTCCTTATGCTATTTGTCATAATTAATGTGTGTTCAGTTGTTTGGGACAAAATTTTGCATGAAGGACCTCTGTAAGATGGAAATATTGTTTTCTTTCCATTGTTAACGAGTTGGAATGTGTTTTGAAACTTTATGTGGTTAGTTTAACACTTTTGCAATTCTGTGAGCATGTTCTTAAAGGATGTTTGAACAATTGATGTACGCACTATATTAGTAGGTTTTATTGTTTCCACATTAGTTTATATGTTTGCTTGACAATAATATAAAAAGAATGTACAAATTACTAATTCATCATATTGCAATGAAATGACGTTGTAACAAAGGTATCAACAAGAAGCATCATTGGGTTGAAACGAAGATCCTTCATTATGTTTGCTTTCATTTGCTCATTTGCTCTCCTTTGTTCTCAATCGTCAATTGTATTGAATATTTAATATATTTACAACACTTGATTAATCCTTGATTTCTTTTCGATCATATGTAATACAATTGAGATTAGTGACATGTTAGTGAATCAAATGTAATTAAGTTGAACAATGTGCTTTTATTTCTCTGTCACTAAAATTGTTGAGATGACCTTCGTTCATTATTTATATTGGTAACTTTCTATTACTTGTAATTGTAAATCATTGGGTGAAGTTTGGGTTATGTTTTTCCAAAGTTTCATCTTTTTAGTAATAGAGATAGGCTTGCTATTTTATGCAGAAAACAGGAATAATTATCATTGTTATGGGATTTGAAGGTAGAATACATTGTAGATTATGATATATCTACATAAATTAAAATATGAGAAAATGGAAAATCCTTGAAAACTAGATGATTATTATTTCTTTGATCAAAAGTAAACATAATTTAATTAAAGTATCACCATAGCTTTGTCAGTATACGTAACTTTTAAACCATTTAAGTGAGTCATATTATGATAGAAAATGTTTTCTTTCTTTATCATTCCATATTATACACAACCAAAATCTAGACAAAATAATTGATAGGCATTTTTTTTGTCCTCAACTATTCGTGATTTAGTTTGTGACAGATACATAATTAATTGTATCAACAAATATACACAATATATAGTAGACATTGAATAGTGAAGTGAGGATGGGAGAACTTTTGCTGATAAGATGACAAAGGATGTTTGAAATTTGAGCAAATAATGGTATTAAATATTTCTAAGAATTGCCAAAACAATGTGAACACACTTTAATACTAATAGATTTTTCTAAGAGTTGATAAAATAATGTGAACACACTTCGAAAATTTTTAATCACAAAAGATACGGAACTTATTTAAAACCTTTTAATGTTTTATGAGTTCTCACTATATTCATGATTTTGAGGCAACAAACATTTGGACATAGGAGGGCATGACAAGCCAAGCTAGCTTGAGGAAGGCTCGAGTTGAACTCGAGCTCTAATTTGGGTGCTCAAGAGCTCGCGATTTGACTTATAGGCTTTTGTTTTCTTATAATTGTATTTTTAATATTTTGTTTTATTATTAATGTAGTAAGAATTTATAATAATATTTTTGTTGTGAATAATAAATGAGATTTATGAATTATTAAACACAAGAATATATTATATTATTTTTCTTAACAATAAGATTGCATTGTAATAAACTAAACACAATTTGAAATTACATTTTAACTTAATTGATAACATATAACAATAATGATGATAAGATAAAAGAATCAACAAATAGCAGTACTATCTAAAAGAATAAAATATTCAAATTATCTGAATATTAACTTTTAAGCTTGAGCTTGATCTCATTTAAATAATTTTAAGCTCTGGTTTGACTAATTGACACTCCTAATTGAAAATGTCTAATAATGTATTTTTTTCTTGAGAGATTCTTTGTCGCTAATATTTTCCTAAAATATGGTGGCAAGCTCCATATAGAAAGTACAAAACAAACTTAGTAACTTTTGAGAGTTTTTCT
Organism: Jacaranda copaia; assembly: GCA_014898725.1. Classification (NCBI taxonomy): domain Eukaryota; kingdom Viridiplantae; phylum Streptophyta; class Magnoliopsida; order Lamiales; family Bignoniaceae; genus Jacaranda; species Jacaranda copaia. Next base: position 196,006 of record JACGDI010000734.1, read on the forward strand.
ATTACAGTTCTGAGGTGCTTGTTTACCTTTTACATTGTAATTAAACGAATCAAATTAGCTGATTGTTTATCAAATAAGTGCAAGCTACATATCGATTAAACCAATCTTCATTCTTGGAGAAGCAACCTAAGCTAGCATTTTAGTTTTATAGTCCATTGAAAAAACACAAGTGAAAACTTATTCAACAGACAATAATTTCACGTTTACCCTATAATTTATCCCATCTCTTTTTCTACATAGCTCTGTTAAAATGTACGACATATTACCTCTCAACTACACAAACAAGTAATTATAACATTGCTTATAATGGACGACTGTGTGTATGAGCTTTCTAAAGTAATAAATCCCTATGGATTTGCAAGTGCACGGGTCGAGTTTTTAATATAAAAAAACTAGCATATAGTTTCTCGTATTCACAAGAGATGAGGTTAATTGCCTCTTTCTCCTTACTCATTATCCGAATAAATAATAAAGATTGATTGAATGAGTTATTAACCTAAATGCACCAGACCTTTGTTCTTCAATTATAATTTCCACATGCACTACAAGGTACAAATAAACAGAAAAGACATCAAAATTCTCTATGTGATATATAGAACACCGAGAGAGAGAGAGAGAGAGAGAACCAAAAAAATCAACCACAAAAAAAACCTATGCAAAAGAAGTGATTTCTTAGTATAAATACTCCAAATAAAGCAAAAAAGTCATGCAAAATAGGGGCAAAATAATTCTCTTTATAGGAGCTATCAGTAGATACATGGACTATTTTATGCATGTTTAGGAATCAAAGTTGCTAGTACCTTTAAGGCATGACAAGTCTAAACATAAGAAACCAGAAAGCATGTCGACAACATGGCTTTGACCATATCATGAACTCCTAGCGTTTCTTGCTTTAGTTCAATTTATTGGGTGAGTTCGGTCACCAAGTTGAAAATTTTAGTTGGTGCTACGAGAAACATCTAGATTATATTCATTAAAACTAATTAGTGATTATCCTAATTGAGTGGTCAACTATTTTAATGTTGATTTCATTGGATCCATATGGAAATTATTGAAACGCTATTTTAGAAATTAGGCGTTGGTATGCTCTCATAGAAATCTAATAGATGTTAACTACAGTGAAACTAGAGATTTTGGCACATTTAATGCTCAGTCTAAACTTTTTGTATTATGGAATAAATAACATGCTCATTTACCTTTTTATATATTAATATAATGTACTTTATATTTTCAATATAATTATTTGAACTCTTAGCTTAAGTAAAAGGATAAATTAAGATAAATAAATTAATAGAGGGAAAGGAAAAGAAAAAATAATTATAGAGAAGAAAACATTAAGGAGAGAGAAAAAAGAAAATAAAACTACATTGTGATCATCTTTTAAAATGGGATTACTTTTGCAACTCATTATGCTACAAGTTAGTATGAGGCTCACATACTTTATATATATGGAGTAGATGCCCACTATCGGAAGCCTTGAACAAGAAATAAATGGGCAAGAATGAGGTTTGCAAGCTTCGCAAATCCTGCTGATTTTACTCTCCAATCATTCAAATTTCCTTACATAGATTCACTCTAGTACTCTTACTCGAACAAAGCTTCACATTCAATGAAAATTCTTGTTTGGTCATAGTGTCCAATATGATGCACAACTATGTTGCTTGGTGAAAATGTTGGCCAATTAAGAAGAAATAACATATGATGACTAAGTGCTACTTTCACTCGAACAAAATGGTGATCGATCTCAGTATGCTTGGCCCTTCCATAAAGAAGGGATATTAGTATTTCTAAGGCTTTCAAATTATCACAGAACAATGTAGAAGGCTTTAGTAGTGGGATTCTAATATCATGCATAATGAGGAAAGCAACATTAGTTCAGTTGTTGTGGAAGCCATAGATTGTAGGGTCTTTCTTAGAGTTAGAGCTTAAGACAAGCAATTGCTTCCACTGAATGTGCAAAATTTACTGATCGTTATTTTGATCTACAACCATCCCAATCAGCATCACAATAACACAAATTACTAGGCAAATCCAAAAACAGCAAGAACAGTAAGGCTCATGCTACAGTAGAATGACCTCAAGTATAGGCAATCGGGGCCATTGATAGTAGGCGTTCTGGAAACATAGTGAAGAATGCGCCTATCATCTTGGTAGTTGCCCTCAATTGGATGATATATAGGTTGACAAGAAAAGTTGATGAAGACTGAAAAGGCCAAGGGAAGGTCAGATATCACGAAGCACCAATTATGCTTCTGCACTGCACTGGATCTAGATATGATCACCTTGTCTGAGAATTTTTCTTCTATTTGATTTTCATTAGATCATCTCTATGTGGCACAATGTCAATTAACTTACCAGGATTTGAAATCACCTATATAGTTGTACTTGTCTCAAAAAAATTAAATATTCATGAAAATAGTGAGTGGTCTTGGTGCTAGTAGCATCGTTTGCTTTTAGCCAATGATAGCAATTAAGTATAGTTTCCCCATTTGACGGTGTGGTTTCCTTCGATGTTTTGCATTGTATTTTCACTCTAAAGGACAACAGTAGTACTGCTAGGAAAGTGCTTGCATCATTTGCAAGCCTCATGCTATGTAAACCTCCATCTTCTCCCGCTTCATGCACTTCTGCAACTCTTCAAGTGATGCCCAAGTTTCATAACTAGTGTCTTCTTTTTTTTCCACTCCATTATAATGTTATGTACAGTATCTCATACTTGGTATACCTGTGTCTTCTTTTTTTTCCACTTCATTATATTGTTGTGTACAGTGTCTCATGTGTATATTGGAAATGCTGAAGATGAGTTTCTTCTTGTAGATTCAGACAACAAATTGCATGATGATACCATTTAAATAAGTTCATCATGGTATTTTGATCTATAGTCCTTAGAAAAAATTTCTAGCTCAAGAATGAAATTTGCTGTTCTGAAGCAAGTGCTGATGGTATTTTATTGTAAATATGTAACTCCTCAAAGACTGGTACTAGTGCTAGCTGTTTGCATATACAATTTTCCTTTGGGGTATCTGTATTTATTTTTTTTATTTTTTATTTTTTATTTTTTGGTGGTGGTGGTGGTGATGGTGGTGGTTGTTGCTGCCGCCGCCACTGCTGCGAAAGCTATGATTTAAAATATTCTACATGCTTCTAAGCTTTTATCTATTTGTGACAGAAGGCTCGTATAAAGAAAACAGAGAAAGAATATGTGGATATTTACCTAGGGATTTTTATCCATTTTCAGTCTCATCTTTCATTATTCGGTTTTTTACCATGAATTCCGGTCATTGGATTTTTTCCCCCTCATTTCCTTTTGTGGGAATCACATATCATTTATCTTGAATCTCACCCAGCCTGACTGAAATCCTGCAACGGTATCACAGTCATGTTGAAACAGAATCAAGTCCCTCTACTGGAGTTTGTCAGGCTCAGGTAAATGAATCTCCTATGCGCATAAAGAGGACTTTAATCCAATTGTGTGAGTCAGGACCTAGATAATTATCCCAAAAACATAATAGCAGAGTATTTAGGATACAACTATTCGTCTGTTGTTGCCAGAGCCTGTTGTGAAAAGGGTCAGGTTATCTAAACTAAGAATATGTGCTGAAAGTTCGCAAAAATAGTAGTAATGTTCATAGTAAAGATTAAAGTGGACTTCCCCCGGAGAGATTAACTCAAATATTGTGTCCTCCAATCCTCGGCTATATTTGAGAAATCATCTGGAATTCCTGCATGTTATTGCAAAACACCTACCTGAATTTTGTTCCACACATAGCACATCACATATTGTATCATCTAATCACTTTCTGGCCTTTTTAAGCATTATTACAATTTTCCCTTTCTAAGCAATAGATCCTTCAACTCTTGTTCAAAACAGAGTAGTGGAGCTTGGAAATATGGCCTAATTATTAATATTTGATACAGTAAAAATATTGCACCAGTTTTATGTTTAATTTAAATCATACCACCTGATAAATGGTAATGAATATTCTAGCTGACCAATAATATTGTAGTTATAGTACATGCTTAGTTTTGAACTGCATGAGTTGCAAAATTAATAAGATTCCCCTATACTATTTCACCTTTGAATCATGTTTGTTGGAACGTTGGATCATTTCTCTGTCCTCACTTCTTAAAAAAATTAGTTACTTATATCAGTTGTCTGTTATTGCTGAGAAATCGGAGAGGCCCTTCAGACATGGGATTGATGCACATATTCCTAATCATTATGTCAAAGAGTTTTCACATTCTGAATGTTGTCCTTTTTCCCTGACAGGCCCAGTGCTCTAAATATTCGGGTTCCTTCACATGTGCAGAGCTCCTACAGATTGTGGAAAGGCAGTAACTTTATTCATGTATATTACTTTCTTTACCTTGCCACGAGGCTAAACTTACTCAAGTTTTTCTTTATTGCAGGGAACTTGAGGAGCCATCTTTTGATCAGCTCAATGTGACTGACCTTGTAAATCTGGAGAACCAAATTGAGTCTGCGCTAATACAAACAAGAAGGGCAAAGGTTTCCTCTTCACGCCCCATCTAGTATCTTAGATGGTGGCATCTGAAATATAATTGGGCTTCTTATAAATTTATTGTTTGAATTCATAACTAAAAGCTGAAGTCAGTTTTATTAAGATTTTTAAGTGTGCTAGAAATGGATAATATTTGATGATAGAGAATATGGAGGAGTGAGGCTGGCTGTTGAAGAACTGTCAGAAGACTTCCTCAGTTCCAGTGGCAAATGGATTTTACCATTTCATCTACCAGTACCAGTATAATCTAGCAATTACTGGTCTCTAGGAGCTTTTACGACTTGTCTTATTCACAGTACTTTTTTGAAAACCAATCATAGATCATGACATTTGACTCTCGACTAAGCTAATTGAGTGAATGTTATTCCGAATAAACTGGGGTTGCCACAAGACGTCAATTTCCAAAATTGAGATAAAGTTACTAGCAGACAATTCAGTTCTACTCTAACCATAGGCTATTTAGCTTCAATGATAACAATTACTTAACCCAGAGAACAGAATCTGGACAACTATTCTGGTATGTTTTCTGAACTGTAAGATGTCAGGGATGAGAAAAAGTTTGTGTCTTTGGATATGATTCTCCTGCTGATTTGTAGAATATCAATTGGTGTCACTTTTGCCCTATGGTAATGGAACAAAAAATGATAGTGAGCTCAAGATTTCTACCTGCATGTGGAAGAATACCTCCAACCAATATTTAACCAGTCAGCCATGTATGCTAGGTGGTGTGTTTTAGATGGCTGAAATCAAATTTACTGAGGCAAAGTTGTAAAACTGCCCACATTTAACAAATCCATTCTGGAAGACACCATTATCATAGTATTCTCAAATCCCCCTTCCGGAAGCTATTTTATAGCTTTCAATTGACCAAGCCTTAAATCTAGACATATTATTAGAAGGTAGCATGTTTTTTATTCTTAACATCTTCGTTGTTCTATCTTTTATTCACTAACTGCGTTTTTGTTTTATAAGCAATTTGCACACAAATGTAAAACATAAAAGCATGCAATTCTTAATTTTTTGGGCTATACTTCGTAATGGAAGAGTCCTTGTTGTTTATGCATTTCTTTTTTGGTTTTCCAGTGAGTAGAGACATCAATATGAATATGGTTAGTTTTATTTGGTAGGTGTCCACTCTCAAGAATCCTAGATTATAGTTAGAGAAGGTTAAAGGCTAGGTTTCTCTGCGCTTTGTTGTCAAACTTTCTTCATGCTTCAGCCTTCTTTTCTTTCATCCCTTTCTCTCTTCGTTTGTATGTGCATCACCCCATCCTGTGTCTACAGGCCATCTATCTGTACATTGTATGGTTGGTCGTTGACACGTTGTATCTTGAGCATGTGCATCATTACATAGGTTGATAACTATCTATCATTTTATGCAGACGCATATGCTTCTGGATTCTATATCAAGCCTTCATGAAAAGGTACGCACTTTCACATTTCAATTATTGTTTGACGAAGCAGTGCCATATGTTGTATTTTGCTTGAGCCTAAAGCTTGAAGCAAGTGCCTAGAATGGAAAGAGAACTAGAAATGCAATTTCATAGGCTTACCTTTATTCTGCTATTGGCAAGGCTCACTCGAACTCGCTTGTTGGCTTGTTTGATAGCTCAGCATTCTATATAATCGTATATTAAAAGTAGAAAGAAATTCCTTCTCTGACCCGCTATCAATTCAATAGCTTTAGGCGATCCCTCGAAGTTTGTTCTTTATCTTTATTTACACGGAAAATGAGCAGGTTTCTTGTGGAACTCATCTTGCTGAGCTCCACCTCTGAACTTAATCTAATAGCTTCTGGAAAAGATAGATCTTTTCCCAATTGTCTGAAATAATAATACTGAAAACATCTGCATGAGTTGAACTGTAAAACTAGACAAGGGGTCATGATGGTTTAGAAGACAGTATCTTTCGAAACTTAGTAAAACAAGTTCTCCTAGGTCCAGACTTCTACATCTGCCCCCAGATTTTGCTTCCCTTTTTAACTGTTATTTTTTGGGTTACGGTCTCACTTAACTTTTATGAACTAAAGGTTTTCCAGGTAACATTTTTCGTACAAACGGCTCTCACTAAATAACTGCAATTTTGATCTTCTATTCTATTCCAATATATGTACCATCTCCCATTTTAATTCCTTGTATATATATTTTATCACCAATGATTTATATTTAGTAGACTTGACATGTAATATATGTATTTTACAATAAAAGATGGAACACTCTTTGGAAAAGGATCCACAGTGACATAAATGTTACTGCACCAACACTCTAGAAAGGTGTTCCTTGAGATGCTAACAAAAGACAAAAGATGATGACAACATGAAACTCTTAACAGCCTGCCATCCTGGTCAAGTAGTTTGGGGTAGCTTAATCGTGGATTATATATGTCGAGTCCTTTGGCAAAATATTAAGCTACCTAAAGATGATGTCATTCCAGATAACGTGACATGGAAATGGTTAGACTAGAACCAGAATGTCAGAGTTCATGAGCCTATATTATAATCTCATTAAAAAGTGTTGATGTATCAATTTCTCCTACAAATAGCGGAAAGAGAAAATGAGAGCTACTATGTGAAGCAAGATAAAAGTTAGAGATGTAATGTCCATTCATAAAAGAGTGAAGCATTTTCAGCATCCATATGTTATCAGTTAAAAAAAAAAAAATTATGTGCAAGACAATGTTAACTTACCGATTTATTTATACGCACTTAATCCCTTCGTGAGCAGGGAAAGATGCTGGCTGAAGAAAAGAGGCATCTGGAGGAGAAGGTGATCATCCAAGTTTGGAAAAATCCCATATCTAATCCAAGAACTAGATAATTAGATTCCAACAAATTATCAGTTTAATAAAGTCTCGCAACTATTTATACCTATGATTATTATTTACTGCACTTACAGATTGCAGGAAACAACACGAATAAGGTGATGTTGCTGGATCTCAATGCCACTCCTGATGACCAAATGGTGGAATGAAAGCAAGAGATGTATACGTTTTTTATTTTCTCCAACGAGGAAGCTTGCGAACAAGCTGCTAGCACTGCAACTCCCTCTGCAATACAGCTTTCAGCATAGTTATGCTGGCTGCTTGACCGCCCTCCAGTACTGTTGTGTCTCTTCTATCACTGTTCAATTATTGCATATTTATAAGTTTTTTCTACCTGTAAGTGTATATTAATACAGAAAGTATATCTCAATAAATTAGAAGACCTATATTTATGCGTACGTGCTGCCTGTGTCTGCTAAAATTTGATTCGTACTCGTGGTGCAGAAACTCATCCCTCACGCTAACTTTCACGCGAATTTTGAAGGGTTGCCTCAGTGCTCCTGGATTGTGATTATGAATTTTGAAATGTTCACTTCTATTGTATATGGCGGTGGGGCGGCGACTGTAATAGTTGGATCGAACAATAAGCGACGGATATGAGACCCACGTATGCGATTGTGGTTGGAGATACATGCGTACACATGCACCCCAATCTTTGAGAGTAGAATGTGAGTGGAAAGAAAAAGCCGGAGAGAAACACGACGTCAAATCCGGTAATCACAAGCGTACGCATATGATCAGCCATCTAAAACACTGCATTCAAGGTTTGATGGCAGGTGGCCATTTCTGACTTGAAGAAACCACGAGGATCCCATATGGATAACCAGCCTTGTAACATCTTATTTTGGCCACCCTTACGCACGCACATCACCACAGAGACATAACACACACACACACACACACACACACATATATACATAAAAAATCGTCTGCAAACTGCAAAGCAATTAGTTATACTTCTAACAGGTACAAAATGCTGGATCCCTGCCGCCTAATATATATGGCCAGATTGACAAGTGTACCCCGCTTCTTTTGTAACCTAGCTAGAATTCATATTCGCAATATGTATAGCTAGGTCGGTACATCCTGGATTATTTGGGAGTTTAATTCTCACCTAATGATTCCCAACAAAATTTATTATTCGACTTCCACCCACCCCCACCCCCCCCAACACACAAACATTATATGTTGGATATTTGGTTGTTCTTTTAATTTTTCATGTCAAGACTTCACTACCTCAGTCCTAAGTTCTCTAACATATACACACCAACACACCCACCATTTAGCGAAGAGAGCCTTATTAAAGAAATTAAGACCGACCCACAAAGAGCAACAAAATTATATGCAAAATGCTCTTACAACATGTATTATTAAAGACAACTGCATATGATGGCTTTGAATCTGTCCACCACTCAGGCAAAGCTTAATTTACTAAAAAGTGGGCTGCTTCCAAACAAGAGCCTGTGCACGAGTCTGTCCAGTCAGTACACGAAAAACTCATCTTAAAAAGTGAAAACCAGACCGCACGAAATGCATTTATTACTTGGGTACATGGATTGCAGCGTCCCATGATCTAGCTGTCATGCTTCACGTGACCACCCCGTTCTAATAAATTATTTATTCTAAAGTTCATTTTATAATTCGTACAAAAAGTTGCTGTTTTTTAATTTTTTAAATCAAATATCTTTCTCATAAAAAATCCAGTGCCCAAACATAACCTCTCAGCAATTAATAAAAGGAAGCTCACATTTATTTCTCCATCTATTAATATGCAAAATTTTGCTATCTGATTGATGTTGCAATGACGAATGCGATGAATGCCCGAAGCGCATAGTTAACGTGAGGTACATAAGTTTCTCAGTTGGTGAGGAGTTAGGCGATAATATATCATATGAGCGGCCCTGCACAAATCAAGCCCACACAGTACATGGGCAAGATTGGGCCATGTAGTCCATATATCTAAGGCCCAATCAACTGCCTCTCGAAAAATCCTCTGAATGCTGAAAGCCTCATTAGTCATCACTAGTTGGCTGCCCAAACCTAACCGCAGGGCCTAGACACACTAGTGGTTGGCGCATATTCACAAATGTCAATGCTGAATAATGTGGTTTAAGTATAACTCCTCTAATTCAACAAAACAAAACAAAATAAAATTAAAAAAAAAAGAAAAAAAGAAAGTCTACTTGCTTTAATGAAATCAAACTCATAAAATTTCAATTTTCAGCGTGTTATTCAGAATTAAGGTCGTGATTTTTGTGGTAGAACATTATTACCTAAATTACATTATTACTTAAATTAACAAACAATTCGATAACAAATCTTTTAAAAATAAAAATAACAATCATATTAACTTGTCCAGGACTGAACATTCTCATTCAGTTGCTATCAAAAATAGTAGAATGTGTCCAACGGGAAAAAAAAATAAACCAGCCATGTGCATTCGAGCATCTCCTAAGTGTCATGGAGACATAACATGTGGAAACGTCAAGTTAGCATTGGATTCATTTCGGCCCATTCCCACACAGCGTCCTTATGATACCAATGTTTCAATTACGGGCAAAAATTATGTTTGGCAACAGCAACGTTAGATATGAATATATCGCTTCATGAAACTAACCAAAATTTTCTACCTTTAATCTCATGTAAATATATTTTTGTCATCAACATTGGATATGAATACCCCGATTATATGAACTAACTAAAATTTTGAATTTTTGATCTCTTAGAAAGGATTTATCTTCTCCACAAGTTATTTGATCAATAAAATTAAAAAATATGATTTCTTATCTTTTACCCTCCTAAGGGAATTATTGTTGATCCATCAAAATTTAGAAATCTAAAAATTCCTATCTTTTACACACCACACAAATGAAACCAATATTTTTCTCACCGTGTTTAATGCTATTTAATCGGGTATTGTTCGAATACTATGCATGACATAATGTTACATTTTTTGTATGATAATCGAGTTGTTGTCATCATTAATGAATCCAACTACTTAATCAAAAATATGGGCACTGATGTCCATTATGACAGCTAATATTCATTATTGTAATTAATTGTCCTAATCTAGTTGTCGTGTGTGTGAATAAATATACAATACTTTTATTTAGTCATGCATTACATGAACATCCAGATTTGATGTTAAATAAATAATCAACATTATTATAACTAACATTGCCACAACTCTTTCAATTATGATTACGTTTTAACTCTATTTTTCTAATCAAACCGACACTTTCATTAATGTTTCTAATTGAATTGAAATTGATAATTAACTTCTCTAAAAAGGTTAATATTAATATTCATACTCAGTTAACATCATCTTGGACAGTCTTCTCTTTTCCCTTTCTTTGATAAAACAACACGCGCACGCAGAAGAAGAAGAAAAGAAGGAAAAAAAAGAAACTCTTTTTGACCCTACCAACAACCTTTTTTTTGTTTTGTTTTTCACTTTTCATTCGTGAAGATTATTGCTGAAAATTATTGAAAACACCACAGCCCAAAAAAAAAGTGCCACGTCAATGTCCATGGAGAAGAATCACCTCATTCCCACGCGCCATGAAAGTGTAATTTGTGGCTGTAGTGGTGGCTAGAAAAAGATAAGGCCCACGTCATCTGGGGCCGCAGCAGTAGTATTACTTTTCTAGATGGACCGACGGCGCGTAGATATCACCTGCCACTTGGACGTGTCAGCTTGGCCCCAACAATCCAGTCCAATCCATTATCTGACTTCTCACATCTTCTAAAGGATAAGCGAGCTTCTTCCTCACACGCATGACTCACAGTTATGTCACATGGGAAAAGGGAGGGAGGATAGCCTGCGGTAGCCATATCCAAAACCTACCACAATCACATATGCTTTGGGATGTTGTACCCTCACCAGGTACAATTGGCTCCAATGTCTTGAAGCCGTCTATTTCTTAATCTTTTTCTATATTCCTTGGTCTGAAAATAGTAGGCCTAATTTGACAGTTAAAAAGTCAAAAAGTGTAAACTTTTATAATGTATTGTTTGACATATTTTGTGTATGAAAAGGGTGCAAGCTAATAATGTATTTTATCGATGAGAAATGATGTTCATCTCCTTACTTAAATGTTAAATCTTGAAGGCTGAAGCATTTGGATGTTGCAATGAGCTGCAAAGCATAGGATCCATATTTCTATAACTCTTTGTCAAACCAAACTTCAAAGCAATTAATGAAAAGAATAAGGCACCAAAACCAAACATTGAAAAGAAACAAACAGTCGCCGTAGGAAATAATACACACTCTGTGATAAATCTCCCGTAGCAAAAGCCCATCAATTCTCAGAGCAATCCAAACTTTAGCGTCTGCACTTTTTCTCCTCAGTTTTCCCTTTTCCCGTTTTCTCCCTTCGTTGCTTTCCACTTGTAACTCTAATCCCAAACTTCTCTCTTGTATTTTGAAATTGACAAAAAATCCATTGGCATAACATAAAGTTTATCCATTAACCTCGATTTTCGCAACCAAGTTTCGCCCTTTCAGATTGGCATAACAGTTGCAGGAATTGCTGGAAATCCTGAAAAAAAGGTTTTGCAAAAATGATGAGAAGGCAGCCGCAAAATCAACAAGATTACCAATCCAAAATTTTCTATGAGCTATCATCTTTAGTTCTGAATATTATACGAACCCCACCGCCACCGATTGATTTTCCAGAACAAACTCAGGCGATACCCCGTAGGAGGAGGTCGGGTCCCTCGTTTCAGCAGATAACGCCGGCGGGATTTGCCTCTTTGCTTCTGGGAATTTCTTTGACTTTGATGTTGTGTGGATCGGTGACTTTTTTCATTGGCTTTGTTTTGATGCCTTGGGTTCTTGGCCTAGTGATAGTTTTATACTTTGTGGGAGTGGTTTCGAGCATTTCGATGATTGGGAGATCTATTTTTTGTTGTAATTCTGCGCCTCCTTCGCCGAGAAAGGATGCTTCCTGTAAGAACTCTGCACTACCTTTTCTTATGTTTTTTCTTATCTTATTTCTTTTGGGTCAAGATTGAATTTTTGTTGCGATCGAAAGGCTTTTCCTAGGGGGATAGGTGGGATTTTTGTTTGGTTCTTTTTCTTTTTCTTTTTGATTTTATTCTTCTCTTCTTTTGACCTCATGTCTTCGAAAGGTTGATTGATTGTTCGTTCAAAACTTTATTTTTTTGCAACTTTATTTATCTTTCATTGTCTCATAATTCTGCTCCTCCTTCGTCTAGATGTCCGTTGCAAGAATTCTAGTCAGTCTTATGCTCTGGTATGAAATTGAATGTGATTGCAATTTAGCGGAAACTTCTGGTGATAACTTCTGCTGTTTATGATATGTTCGGAGGGAATCATGGAATCTGTTTATCTGAAGCTTGAATTTTCCATTCAGTATTATTCACCTTTTAAGAATTATTCTCGTTCTCCGATTGTTTATTCAAGATTTGACATTTTTGGCCATTACAAGCATGTTATTGGGAGGATTAATGAATGTTTTCCTGCTTGGTTCTGTTTTGGGATTCAATCCGAGATTATTTGTTTTGAAGCTCAAATGACTGTTTGAGATCTAAGAGGGGGATGAATTAGCTGTTTTGTGTGTGTGTGTGTGTGTGTTAATCCAAACAATTCTGTTGTCTTTACTCTTTTTTGGGAGATCTCTGTCGGCTGTCTTTATGTCTTTGTTTTTCCATTAGATTTCCACTTTGAGGCAATATTATGCATGGTAGCGTGAACCTAGTTTTGTCAGCAATTCAAATTGTAGCACATATTCGAGCGACAAATTTGGTTGAGGACAACAGACTAAGGAATTATTTCTTCCTGGCCCTGAAGTGGGTGATGGGGTTAACGCAAGCTTAAGTCTTGCGTCTAATGAATAATGATATGCAACCTCAGATCTTTTAGTTGCACACGTGTGTGTAGCAAAGGGGTCTTGAGATATAATATCCTAATTCATGTTATCAATGTTTAAGGATTTGTCCTTTGCTGGCTGAGATACAATTTCTAATTAACTTGTACAAGTGTTGTGCAAGTACTTGTATTCTTCATAGTTTCTTCTGTTTAAACGAAAGAATCCGTTTGTTTATCAAATTTCCCTTGTGTATTTTTTGACGGGCTAGTGATTATATATGTTCTTTTATCACCTTGCAGCCTGGAAGCTTTTATGAGGCATAAATTTAGATCGCTGGATATTGCACCGGTGGGATTGGCATGCAGCATATTGTTGTTTTGGTGCTGCACTTACAATGTGTGGTTCAAATTTATGACTCTGTTTGAGGAGCTGTGGATATTTCTATCTATCTATCTATCTATCTATCTATCTATCTATCTATCTATCTTTAAGGATACTTCATGAGCATGTGGTTAAGTTAAGGATGTCAGACTAGAATTGGATCATTTGAATATGGAACTCTTAGCTATTTTTCTCTTGAAAGAAACGGAAGATCAAAACCAATTAGGCGGCGCTCCTACAGGTTTTTATCTTCTTAGGAGGAATATCTCTGTTTCTGTACTTTCCGAATATGTGTATGTTTTGGCATTACAGGCCGTATAATTCTTCTTTTCTAGAAGTGGTGTCCGGTTGTCCAGAATGGAAAAGAATTATTGCAGAGCCGGATCTCTGTTACTCCTTTTTCAATACTTTTTCAAAATTGTATAAATTGGTGGCATAAAATTATCACTAGGGATGGCCCTTTCTTTTACTGTCTTTGGTGTTCAGGTTTAAATTTTCTCTCTTCTCTATTTCCGTCACGATTGATGCTTGCTTGTAACTTGTAAGTGAAAAAAATAAAGGAGAAATCACTACAAATATAGATCAAACTCATTTCATGAACAATATATACCGCTTTTCAGTTTGGTGCGTGTATATGGTACGAGTGCTAGTATTTTAGGAAAAGTTGGTCCAAATGAAGTGGAAAACGACTGGGGTTGATTTTTCTCTCGTCTTTCTGATTATATTGAAGGACGGTATTATTTTCCGCTCCAGAAACTGGGTCCGCTTGCTGACTTCGGTGGAAGAATTAGTGCGAAAATCCAACATATTGCATGCCTATTTAGAAGAATATTCAGTGCACTGATTGCTTGTATTATGTGGTCTCTTATTATTTATTTTTATTTTGTGTAGGCAGGAATAAGATTAATAATTATTTAGGGGAATTCATCATAATATTGAACAAAAAGTACCTGGGAAATTTGTGAAACAACTAGAGGCTCGAAGAAAGATGCAGCTGTATAAAAGAGTTAAGTGGGCTGATTACCAAAGCCCATGCAAATTTATTTGGATCGAGCTTATTTTCCACAAAAGATTATCATTATTCTGTAGAACGGTGATGACTAATGACTAATGATCACCGTCAGGCAGTCCGCAGTCAGGCTCATGCCCAAGACTCCTAGCAGACCATTAGTCTGTATTTTCAAAATTCCTCAATTCAACAATCATGCAAGCAAGAATTAATGGGTGAAATACCATTTACCATGGTCCATGAGATATATAGCAATAATCAACTTTACATTTTCAAAACAAACTTCCAAGTAAGAAAAGAGCGATTGGTCCGAAGTCACCAATAAAAATCGACCCAATTAAGTAAAGCAATCCATGCCCTAACTTGAACACTAACACAAACAATTAAATTTCTTCATAAACAAAACTAGCCAATAGTTAATTCCATACACCACCAACACTTGAAGAAGCTTTAGAAATCAAATCAGCAGATAAACTGAAAAGGCCTCAAAACGAGACGAGGAAAGAAAAGAGAAATACGAACTAATTAGCCAGTGTAGATGTGGACACCAATGGCAATGAGGAAAATAGTGATAAGCCCAAAAAATATAACTGTATGGACTAAAATGGAGAGCCCACTTGTCTGCATGTTGCCGAACTCCACGACCCGGCTACGGCCTGGCAACTGGAAAAGGAGCCCCGGACTCAGCAAAATGAACAGCACCACCGCTATCACCACCGGTCCCCAATCAGCCATCTCTCTTTATGTTTTTCACCCTCCTCCTCTCTCTGTCTAGAAAAAATGCTGCTGAGTATGTGTATATATACGTGAATTTGGCAGCGCTTATTTATCAAGTTGAGCGGGCTCTTTAATTTATTCCCAAGTACGCTGTATGGGATGATAGTGAAGCAAGGAATAAAACAAAGGAGTGTAATACAGCTTGAGATGGCGAGGAGGATAAAACCTTCATCGATACACGGTTTTCTATTATTTATTTATTTGTTTATTTATTCAGTTTAGACAAATAATATATAATAATCGGAGGGAGAAAAGAAAAAAGGACACGTTATTAGGAACCTGAGGACATGTGCCAGAACAAATAAAAGTACGTGGCAGAATCATGTGGCGAGGGTTTGTCCCCCTCAATCTTCAGGATGACTCCATTTTTTAATCTAATTAAGTATTTATTCCACCGACGATTTCTCGATCTTGGGAACTATTTTATTTTATTCGTTTTTGTTGCTTCAAGAGTCGAGATTTGGGTTGCGGGCATTTGATGTATTAATTCCCAATTACAACAACGCTTTTGCCTTTTTCTGTCCATTTTCCCAAGTATGTATCTGTGTACTGTGAGGTTTCGTGTAAGAGCAGTTGAGAATATCATATTCACAACCTAAATTCATTGATCGGATTGAGCTAAATAAAGGTATAAGTAACCTTAAACTCAATTAGTCAAATTAATTACTTGATTGGGGAAGGATTGCCGTCTATGTATACTTTGTTAAGTTGACAAGGGTGGGTTTGCTTCGGTTAGGAGACTGATGTAATTAGCTGTGAATTGATTGTTGGTGAAGCAATTAACATGGCATTCTTCGTCGTTATCATTAACAAAAAACTTCGGAGGTACTTGTTGGGAAGTGAATGATAGCATTTCAATTTTCACCAACTTAATTAGTCTATGTGGTCTTATTCTAACTGAAAGCTACCTACTTTAATTGACTTTATTACATGAAATAATTCTGCTTTTCTGTTGTGCTAAAAATTTGGTAGATGGATGTTTTTACCTTTTTTTTTGGTTACTCTTAAATTTATTTTTTTGATTTTAATTTGAATTTTTAAACTTTTAAAGTGTATCAATTGATGATGAGTACGTACAATTAATAGAGTAAAGGTCTTTTGATGATATAAGGAATGTTAAAATTGATATTTACACACACACACACACACACACATATATATATATATAGAAAATTTCAATAGGAATGGTAACATGTGAGTTGGAATAAGTTTTGACTCAATTCAAACTTGCCCCGTAAAAATTTTAGACAAGTATCCCTATTCACTCCCTGGGTTTTAGAAGTAAAAATTCAAACCTTACTCGCAATACAAATGTAGAACCTGAACCCTACCTAATGTGGCTGAAAGTCGCTTATAGTAAAAAAACAGTGTTTGGAATGAATTCGACTAGCGATGTCGAGTGTTCAAAGCTATATTTCTCTCGAGGTCTGAAATCTGCAACTACAACACACGTTAGACTAGCCGAGGTGCCCCCGGCTAAGGCATTCCGACGCTCAAGTTAGTTCTAATTGAAATATAATAATCAAACAGAAGACTGAGAGTATTGAAAGTTTACAGCGTATTTAGCATTACCTTTAGTGCGGTTGAGTATAAATTATTTATAGCATTCTCTAGGCGTGTTTTGTTCATGGTGCCCCTATCAGGTATACTGACTTTTGCCCTTACCAGAGGATTGGTGGTCATTTCATATTCAGATCCTAGTACTATTCTAGGTGGCTGAATCTCCTATTTTTCAAGATGAACAGTACCTCTAGAGACGCCTCCTTGCAAAAAGTGGTGGCAGGGTTGGTGGTAGTGACTATACTGATAGTCATGTGCCATTAATGCGAAGGTATGCTGCCTGTCAGACTAATAAATGCGGCCGAGATCCAAGTCAGCGTTGGAGTGGGTCCTGAGGTCGATACATATCGACCTGACTGGTTGATCATGGATCCCTGCCAAGTAAGGTCAACCAGATGATTGTTGATGGTCACTCTGGCCCATACTTGATGTTGGGCTATCCGGATGGGTCCTGAGATCGATACAGGCCAACCATGGATCCCTGCTGACTGAGGTTTATACAGGTTGACCAAATAATCCTTGATAGATGATCTAGCCCAGACTTGATGTTGGGCCTCCTGGGCTATCCAACTGATGTTGGGCTTGTTAGGCCTACTGGACTATCCCATATCATAAGTCTCCCCAACTTGCGGTTCTAATCGAGCTCATCAACGAAAAGGAGCAAAGAGTTATAGCGGTTAGCCATATTCGACTGGGATTTTTGAATCCTCGATCTGGATTTTTAAATTACCAACCAGGGTTTGAGGCGATTTCACTGTATTTAATGTGCCTATTAGTACGCAGAACCCAAAGCGTACTGGGGCAGACTGTCATCATGACAGTTACCCAGATTCCCACGTGTGAACGCCTATAAATAATGGAATAACTGACTACATTTATACTTTTGCTGCTGATACATCTGGTCGAATTGTTGCCTTTGAAGTTCTTCAGCTTTCGTGCGCTTAGAATTTTTAAGATTTCCATTGTAAATGCCTCTGCCTTTTTTGTTCTTTTCTACCTTTTCATTTGTAAGAGCATATCTTCTGGTTCGGATAGTGATAACACTAGGTCAGAGGGCATTGCCCATTAGGGAAAAACTAGGGGGAATAGCACATATCAAACATCTTTTGAGAGTGAATCGAGTTTTTCAACAAGCGATAACTCTAGTTCGAGTAGTTCTAGTAGCTCGAGTGATGTAAAAGTTGTTTCGAAAGGGGATGCTGGCCCTAGTGATGTTTCTATAATCTGGGATCAACTGTTCGCCCCCGACTACTATACTGAGATAGCCTCTAAGATAACCCCCTCTAACCTGATCTGTATTAGGGCAGCATACCATATCCCTAAAGAATATGAATTGATAGCTCCAGGGACTCAGGGTAGGATGCATCGACCTCCCCGATGGTGTATAACTATATTCGAGGAGGGATTGAAATGTGGCCTTAGGTTTTCACTCGTACAACCAATAGTCAACCTCTTATTAGGCCTGAAAGTTTGTATCACCCTGTTGCTCCCGAACCATTTTGCCAATTTGTATAGTTTTGTTGTGCTAATGCACTTGTACAACCAACCCGCCTCCTTTGCCAACTTCTCGAACTTATTCCATTTACCCATGTCACAGAAGTCAGGTAGCACTACAGAGTCTGGTTTTTACTACCTGACTGCTCGACCCCGGCAAATGTTTTTAGTGTCCCCTGACTCTTCTTATGGGCAAAGGTGGAAAAAATACTTTTTTAATATTTGGGGGATGGGGGTTCTTACCATTCTGAGGAGCTGGTGGAGAGAACCCATAAAGATGCCTGGGAACCAAACACCTAGTTGGCCTAACATATTCATCAGGAATTTGATCGAATTTGGACAAATAAAGGCCTCAGCTCTAACCGAAGAGAGGTGTTTGGTATCACCTGGCCTATCACCTGCCCAACTTGACCTACCTACGGGTGATCGACTAGGTAAATACTTTTTGTCGACTGTTTTGATTGAACATTTCCATCTTTCTGCTCGAGTCTGATACTTGCTTATTTTGTTTGCATGTGCAGATCGTGAAGAAGTAATAGCCCATAGCTGCAATGAATCCTAAATTTGAGTGCTAAAAAATAAGGAACGTCGCCGAGCTGCTGCTGCTTGACGAGAAGGTGCTTCGGCAAAACATGCGGGCTTGATAAGATCGACATCTGCATTGCCACTACTACAAATCAAGCAAGTGCCCGAAACTCAATCTGCTTATCCGGAGGAGCCCACTTGCAGCAGTCCCGCGGGTCAAGGTAAGAGGTAAATGGTTGAACAAGGAGGTTCAGCTCTGAAAAAGACAGCAGGGGATAAAGAAAAGCAGAATGCCATCTTGGAAAACCCAACGATGGCGCACTGTTTCAACTTTCCCAACTATCTTCTCCTTGATTCGCCACCGACCTGAATAAAGAGATAATTGACTCGACCTCCATCATCCAAGGAGGGACGTCGGGCACTGAGGCTCTAAAGTAGATAACGTCAGGGCTATTCATAGCTGACCAACGAAAGCTGATGAGCGTCAGCTAAATCGGGACCATAAAGGCGTTGTCCTACTACTATAATGTGGTAAGTATAAGATTGATAGTCTCGATCCCAATTTTCCTTTTATATATTGGCTTGAAGAATGATATTATTGTATTTCAGATAGG
>JACGDI010000734.1:218275-252152 GCA_014898725.1 Jacaranda copaia
AATAATCCTTGATAGGCAATCTGACCCAAACTTGATGTTGGGCCTCCTAGGCTATCCCACTTGATGTTAGGCCTATTGGACTATCTCATATCACTATCCTATCTTACCCATACCTAATTAATATTTTTTGTTTTTTTGCTTTTAAATACTATTTACTATACAATCAATGAAATATTACAGTTTTAACTCAAATATCATATAAATTTTACCTAAAACAAATAAATAAAAAGCTTTTGAGCATTTTCTAAGTATTATGAATTTACTCTTAGTACAATTAACAAAATATTACAGTTTTAATTCAAATATTATATAAATTTTACATAAAACAAACAAATAGAAAGCATTTGAATATTTTCTAATCATTCTAAATCTACTCTTGGGAGTCACAATTGTGAGGAATGGGTGGAAAAGAAAAAAATGCTAACATGGTTTAGGTTTGTTGTATATATATTTTTTGTAAAAAAATATATTAAATATAAATATATATATATATATATATGTATAAACACTTCGGGGTGGGTTCGGGTGGATTTACTATAAACTCGAACCCGAACCCGAACCCAAACCACTACAGGGCAAGTTTTCTACCCACCCCGATCAAAGTGGATCAAAATGGGTACCCGGATCGGACATAAATTGTGATCCCTAAATTCTAATCTAAAATTAATTTTAGGATTATAAATGTTTTCAGAATTTCAAAATAGATTTTAAAACAAAGTAAAGTATTAAATTTAATGACAAAGATCATCCTTAATCATATAAGTAATCGTGTTATAATTTTCAAAAAAATCAAATAAATATTATTTTTATACATAGATAACAATACATGCCTCCTAATTATTTATGTTTGATCTCAATATTTTATATAATCTTGTTTGACGATTATGCTTTATTGGTAGGTACGTCGGGGGGAAGTGGCTGATTGCTATATCCACTGAGATACAGGAAGGGTCGCAATTTTGATCAAAAGGGGTGGCCGGGGGTTGCAATCAATAGCCAGCTGGTGTTGAGTGCAAGTTTTATCAACATGAACTAATTACATGCGCGTTAATATTTTTCTTTCAATTGGAAAAGGATAGTTCATAGTTATGAATCTACAATTAGTTTCAATCATTCTGGACTTGTCCCCTAAAGTCCAATTATTTGCAGGCTTTGGTTGGTCACACTAATCAATGTGAACTACCTTCTGCCAAGTGTCCGTGGTATTCTGTGTATGTTTAGAGGAAACAATGCACAAGATGATTTTATTTTAATTCCTAGTGTATTGAATATAATAATTTATAAATGAGTGGTGAAAGAGCAAATTCAGATAATTAAGAATTTAAGACAATCTAATTCTAAAATGTTCCAAATACCCCGCCTGATGATGAAATAGTTGACTCAAGTTGAGGTTTTAGGTTGAGTTGCCTGGCTGGCCCATTAGCCATTAGGACATAACTGGGATATACAGAACAAATTAAATTAAATCAAACTTAATTGGCTGATACAAATTAAACAGTACGCAACGAAAGTCATTGCACTAGAAACAAAGACATACGTAAAATAAAAATAGAAAGGGGCGCATTAATTGCCTAAAAAAGGCTTCTTAATTTCGCTGTTAATGTTATGCATTTACTCGAGATACAAATGAACTTTAATTGCTAGCAGGAAAACACAAGTGAGAGCAAAGAAAAACAAGGCGTGAACCATTACGGCAGCGCCACTCGTCCGGAAATTCCCGAATTCCACCCATTGGTGGTGGCCCGGCAGCTGGAAAAGGAGTCCCGGTGACAGCAAAGCGAAGAGCATCACACTCACGAACACCGGCCCCCAATCTGCCATCTTCAATCAATTATGTAACGTGCCGGGGGCAGCGGGCCGGGGATTATATATATAATTCAATTTTGTGGAAGGAGATCGAATTGAGACTGAGAAAATTAGAAAAATAAAAAAAGGAGATTGATTAATGGGAGGAAGATGGTGAGATGTTGGGCGGGAGGGAGTGGATCAAGTTACTTGGACACTCTCCAACCATACATGATCTCTTTTTGTGATGTCCAGCTTGTACCCTTCACCCCTTCACTTTCATTCACGTGACAGATATATCCGGTCGTACATTAATGTCAGTTTCCCTTCACTGCAAAAATATAATATTATGATATCCCTCATATCTTTTTTTCTTTTTCGTTGCGGCATCATTCAAACAACAAATTAATTTAGATGAGATTCAACGAATATCAAGCAATACTGACAAACAAACGCCACAATATCTGGAAACATTTGGCTTCTTAAAATTCTCTTAAGTTTCCAGCTGCCAGGCTAAAAGTACGACATGGCCCGTCTTGTTTCCTGCTTTCCTTACGCGCTCAACAATTCTGTTGCCCACTAATTTCTTATGCTATTTTTGGATTTTAGGTTTTAGGAAAAGAAACCTTGAAGAAAAAGTTTTCCTCAATCTAAATTTTTAAAACCTTTTTCCACAGACTTCCGAGTCTAGTTATAATCGTAATGTTTTCCATGATGATAAAAGTCGTGTGGGCATCAACAACTAAACCCCTTGAGTAACTCTCAGAAGATGGGCTTGCAGCGCCGGCAGTATCCGTTTGAAATTGGAGGTGGATGTGGGGCAGCGTTTTCTGATCCACAAAGTGCCGACACTATTAAGAAATCCAAAAAGTTTTGGGCCTCATTAGGGCGATTACGTAAATATACTGCCGTCTGCTGTTAGTTCATAATTGGCATATTTGCATTTGCTGGCTGGGTATATACCATAATTACCCCGAAAGGAAAAAACAAAAAAGAAACAAGGGGAAAAAACATGCCATTCCCTGGGTTCATGATAAGTTTCTCTTTCAACAGCGACAACCCCACGAAAACCACTCACAGACCATTTACGCAACCCTTGTCCACTTTAGGTTACTGTAATTTAATATCTATGGTCCAAATACCAAGTTTTCCATTTGGTTCACTTCTCAACGATAACAGAAAAGTTGGCGTACAGTCGCACCTTATCAAACGTGATGTTTAATGTGAGAGTTTTTAGAAATTTAGGGAAAAAGAACATAACTATCGTTTATACCCATATATAATGTCATATAATGAAATTTAAATTATTGTCAAATATGAAAATTCTGATTATATATATAAAAGAAATTACTGATAACAATGAGTTTGGCCTTTATAAACTATTTCAAAGCACTAAACTCCTTCATTATATATGAGATAAAGTTAAACATATGGATAATATAAATTGAAACTCTTGTACTATTAAAAAAAATACAAGGTATAAAAAAATGTTGAACTCATTGTAAATAAGCTGAAAAATAATGCCAGACCTCAAGGCATAAAGTTTAGCTTTGGAGGAAGGTTTTGACATGGAAGAGGACACAACTGCCTCCTAATTTCAAAGAATTATAAGTAACGTAGGGCAGGTCGAATATTTTTGTTTATCTTGTTGTTTTATAAGCCTCAGAAAGTGCATAAGTCAAATAAGTGGGTAGGTGGAATCCTT
The DNA here is from genome assembly GCA_014898725.1 of Jacaranda copaia. Lineage (NCBI taxonomy): Eukaryota > Viridiplantae > Streptophyta > Magnoliopsida > Lamiales > Bignoniaceae > Jacaranda > Jacaranda copaia. Next base: position 221,766 of record JACGDI010000734.1, read on the forward strand.
TGTTCTTACCAAATTGTATTATTTTAAGCAACACGTGAATTTTTATTTCTTGTATTTCTACATATAAAATGATTATAATTGTTATCATAATAAATTGAGGACGTTTTATACAATAAACTGAAATCACCGTTTTTCATTCAAATTTATACTCCTATTTTTTATTAATTATTAATTATTAATTATTATTATTATTAAAACACAAAAAGACTCAAGCTGAAATATTAATTTATTCTGAAAGTATACCCATTAAGCACTTCAAGCATTGCCGGTTTACCCCACCCTCCGCCCCCGGGGAAAAACGAAGGTCATGAGATTACACATTGGAGTGCACCCGTGAAATTGCGGTCGACTGTACGGCATAGGCGTATGGCTATGAACCCTTCCAGCTCACTATGTTTTACCTCGTCAATAGTAGCTAGTACAGTACCAACAAAATATTAATTCCTCTAATTTTCATTAAATAAAAAATATACTTTTTCTTTTCTTTTCTTTTCTTTTTTCCTGGTGTGTCGGGGTTCGGTGTCCTGCGTCTTCCCTTTTTATTTTTTATGCTTTTTTACAGCTCATTTTCCACAAGTCAAAATTGACTGTCTCTCCCTCTCGAGTCTTGATCACCCGACGTTGTAAGTTCTCCCTCCCCTGGCAACTGCACGAATTCGAAGTCATCATACTCGTCACTCTGTGAAATGTGCTTAAATGCGCGCAGGTGAGGTGTTCTCCATACAATTCGTGCGGTTAAGAGTTCTTTGCTGAGTACTCTGCCGGTACGATGCAATCAGGTGACATGATTTCATCCTTTTCTTCGGTTTTTTCTTATTTGATTTGCCGAAAAAGAGTTGTAATTCAAGTGTTATTTCAGTATTGCAATCGTGCTTTTGAGTAAGGTTTCCTGTCTTCGTTGAATTAAGTGAGTTTATTGCATTTTATGGATTAACGATCTCAAAAAAATTTTTTGGCTGAGGTCCACTGAATTTTAATAGCTAGTCGTAGGCTCGCCCAAATTCTCTATGCTTTCAGTTTTTATGACTTTCTATTGTGAATTCGGTGTTAGAATAACTGGAGACTTGATTTATGACATAAATAACAAATCATGATCTGAAAGTTCTAATGAAATTTATGTATTGACGTAATGAAATATATGTATTAAGTTTGAATGATTTCATAAGATTTTGCAGCTGCTGAATATCCAAAAGATAAAACTTTATTTGGTATTACGGCTGAAGGATGCTTTTTTGTCTCGTTCCAGATTTAATGGTGTAAGATTTCCCAAAAAAGGCATCACTATGTCTTGCTAGCTTAATCATGGTCTTTTAGAAGTTTGTGCACTCTTATATACATATATATATAAATATAAATTAAAACAAAAAACAAAAAAATAAAAAATTAGAAGTTTATGCACTTTTTGGATCTATGATTTAAGAGACGAAAAGTGAAAAGAAAGATCACACTTGAGGAAAATTGGTTTCCATCAAATTTTTCTTTCTAGCATAAGAAGCTTCAGTTTGTATAAAAGTTCTAAATGCAGTTGAGAATCATGAAAATACTGAAATTAACTTGAAAAGATAGCTGGGATGCTGGTTAATCATATATGTACAACTATTTTTTGGCGTTTTCTCTAAAATCAAACAACAGAAAATGTCTTCTTTCGGTTCCTCAATGGAAAGGGGGAACCTCAATTACTCTATGATGTTGTGTCCTCTCAGGGGCAACTGGTTCAGCTAAGTTACACATGCTATTTTTTCTGAATTTCAGGATATGACATCAATCATCTGGCTCGGGAAGCTCAAACTCGGTGGCTAAAGCCAGTTGAAGTGTTTTTCATATTGCAGAATTATGAGGAGCACCAGCTCACCCACCAAATCCCTCAAAAACCAGCTAGTAATATACTTATATCCTTTTCTTCATTTGTTGAGGTCTCCCATGTTCAAGGCTGTAATGAATATCAATTTTGGTTCCATCTCGTCAATTCATTGCTTAACAGGTGGATCTTTATATCTGTTCAACAAGCGAGTGCTAAAATTTTTCCGCAAAGATGGTCATAAATGGCGTAGAAGAAGGGATCAGAGAACCATTGCTGAAGCACATGAACGTCTTAAGGTTGCTAGTGATATTCTCATTTTGGTGCTCAGTTAGATTTTTCCCTTCGGTTTCTGCTTCTTGCTCTTCTTTTTCTTTTTCTTTTTCTACCACCATTCGGTGAAAGGCCTCCTCTTGAAATTATTTCTACTTTATGATATTTATTAAGAATTTATCTGAATAATCTAACTTTTGAAAAAGTAAGTTTTGGCTTTAGTGTTACTGGTCCATCTTCAAGTAACAATTTTTATAAAGATTAAATGTTTAGAAAATACCATCAGTAGTTAGCAAGAGCTATAAGGCAATCAGGTTCAACAAATCACTTGAATTTAAAAATATTTAATGTGTTTCTACTGTTGCGATTTAAACTATAAAGACAAGGTGTATTGGCTGATGTGTGAAGTACAACATGCAAAAGTTTGTTGTTTGAAATGACAGCTGCCAGCAGGCAAGGCCTGGTTAATAAAAGGAGTTTCCTAAAATAGGGTGCATGGATGTGACATTGTTTGCTGACAACCTTCATATATTACTAGGTTGGAAATGTTGAAGCCCTAAACTGTTATTATGCCCATGGAGAGGAGAACCCTAACTTTCAAAGACGCAGCTATTGGATGTTGGATCCGTAAGTTTTAACATTTATTTGATCTCAGTATTTGCTCCATTTGGCCCTCGGTCAGGGCAGTAATTGAGATAAACTTTACAGTGGTAATGTTGAAGTTCTCATGATGCCTGTATCATTAAATTTGTAGTGCTTAAGAATAGAAGATTATTACTTATGATTGCAGCACATGTAACTTCCAGTCCTGAGTTATGGCCTAGATTTGTTTTTCACTATTATTTCTGTGTATTAACATCTCTCTCTCTCTCTCTCTCTCTATATATATATATATATTATTTTATTTCAAGTAATTTGTTTGTTTTACCAGGGCATTCGAGCATATTGTTCTTGTTCACTACAGAGATATTGGTGAGGTAAGTTTTCTTGAGCATAATCATGGGCAAAGCAGATTTATGAACTGCAGTTGCATGAGGTTGTTACCATAATTTTCCATCATTCAAATGACCATCACTTTAACCGCCCATATTGTATATGTTTCCATTCATTCTTATCAGATATGTCTTTGGTTAGAGATGGAAATTGCTTCCCTGTCATTCATTTTGAAAAAAAAAATTGTACTATATTAATTTTTCAGACAAGTGGATTTCTGCCTAAAGTACTTCTGGACCAAGCTAAACTTTCACCATTATCAGCATATGCTGATGAAAACAATTCTCTATGTACAGGCTTTTTCTGTTTGTGTATTTCTCCTTGACTTCATGAGTTCATCTCTTCTTGTTGGAGACTAATTCAATTTATTTGTGGATTATAGGGAAGGCAGAATGCTGGATCAACATCTCAGTTTTCAACATTAACTTCTTCTTTCAGTCCTAGTCTTAACTCCCTAGCAACTCACCCGCCAGACTCTTCTTTTGCCATTGGTGAATCTTATGAATTGTATCATAATGAATCAAGTCCCAGCTCCGTGGAGATCAGCTCTAGCCAAGTCATCAACAATCATGGGATTAATCCGTTTGATGTTAAAGAGAGAACAGATGAGATCAATAGTTCATCAATACCGGATTTAAGTCAGGCATTACGAAGAATTGAGCAGCAATTGAGTTTAAATGATGATGAGGTAAAAGACATTAATACATTTTACATTGAGAATGAGGACTCAAATGTGTTAGAAGTTGTGCAACATGACTATGAATTGCCTGGTCAGACACCAAATAGTCCAAACAATCTTCTTTCACAACAATCAGGTATATACCATTTCTTTCTTTCTTTTCCAATTCAAATAAGTCTCTGCATTAATAGGATTATGAGTGAAACCAAGAGAGCTGCAAGGGTGGCTAATAAGGCATGACTTTCAGATTATGGAGATCAAGAACAGCATCAACTCGCAGGGGTTGAAGTTGATATTTGGAGGGAGATGCTAGATAACTCCAAGAATTTGCCAAGTGTTGAGTTGCAAGCACAGTTTGGTGGACGGGATGTTTGTAAGATTCTCCAAAGAATACTCTTTATTTACAATTCTTTGAATCTTCGATTTTGCAAGAACTTTGACAACAATCTTACTCTGCCAGCTTCTTTGATCCTCCAAGAAGTAGAGATTCCAATATACCATGAATATTCTCCTGTTCCACATGCCTATGGGACCACTCCAGATAGCTATTCATCATTGTTTGAGCAAGATGGATTGGGAATTTCTCTTGAAAACAATATAAGTTTGACCATTTCCCAAAAGCAGAAGTTTACCATCCATGAGATATCTCCCGAGTGGTGTTACACCTCTGAGGGGGCAAAGGTATATGTCATGAAAATCAGCCTATTGCATTATATTTTATGTATGATCTTCCCTCTTAGGGATTGAAAATCTTGGGTTTTAAATTGGTACGTATTCTTAGGTGAGTTGTTAAGTGTATTAGTGATGATTTGCATTTGACTCGGCAAAACAAGCTACCAATAACTCGCTGGTCATATCGGGAGGGTACTTGGTATTTCAACATGGCAAGCATCTGTAGCAGGGATGATGAATAAGTGCACACATTAGCCAAAGAAAATGATTACTTTACAGGATAAATGTCTCGGCTTATACTATGTCTTTAGGAGGCAAATTCTTTTTTTTTCTCTTTTTGGATGTTTTTTTTTCCTCATGCTTCTTCATCTCTTAAAACAGTACATTATTGGCTGATGTGGGTTTCAGTGCTTATGCTATATAGATACAACACCAAGGTGTGTGTCCTTAGCTTTGCTGTAGATCATATGTGGTTTTGGTTATTAAACATTTTCATCATTAGATTTGTTTCTGGAGTTTCTTCAGTTATATCAACTTTTGAAGGCAGCAATTTAAGGTTCAAAATCTACTTGCAGATCATCATCATTGGGTCTTTCCTCTCTGATCCGTCGGAGCGTGCATGGGCTTGTATGATCGGTGACACTGAAGTTCCAGTTCAGATTATTCAGGAAGGTGTCCTCTGCTGCCATGCCCCACCTCACTTGCGGGGAAAAGTCAGCATTTGCATCACATCTGGGAATAGGGAGTCTTGCAGTGAAGTCAGGGAGTTCGAATATCGTGCTAAGCCTAGTGTTAGTGCACAAAGTAATCCCCCTGAAGCAGGGCCTAGTAGGAGTTCAGAAGAACTCTTGCTGCTTGTCCGATTTGTGCAAATGCTACTTTCTGAAGTGCTGCCAAAACGAGACGTCTCTGAATCAAGAATTAATTTATTGGGCAAATCTAGAATGGCGGAAGACTCATGGAGCCAAATCATTGATGCACTTTTAGTTGGTACTTCAACTTCATCAAGCACTCTTGATTGGCTTCTGCAAGAACTTCTGAAGGACAAATTGGAAATGTGGCTTTCATCTAAAGTACAAAAGAATGACCAGAAAGGTTGCTCTTTATCAAAGAAAGAACAAGGCATCATACACATGGTTGCTGGATTGGGATTTGAATGGGCGTTACAACCAATTCTGAATTCTGGAGTAAGCATTAACTTCCGTGACATTAATGGATGGACTGCACTGCATTGGGCTGCACGATTTGGGAGGTATGTTTATTTTGTTTTCCAAAAATTTTATTTCACCTATTCAATTTTCTTGGGTATTTTTTGATGTGATGCTGGGTTATTCTAGTTGAAAGACTTTAACAAATAACTTATATGCTAGTTTGAGCAATTGATTATGCTAAGCCATTGATCTTCTTCAAAAAATTTCACAAACAAGACATTAAGCTTAGTGTTGCAAGTTCTATCTGTAGCATTAACCTCTTCCTACTAAATGACTAGTAATCAGCTTATCTAGTTGGCTAAACTAACTTTGGCTTTAGTTCTTTTTCACTTTTTCTGTAATTTTTTTGGATACAAGAAGAGCAATAACATTGGAACGAACATTTTGACTGAGATGATAAAACAGATGCCTAAAGTAGATCCAGATGGAATGAACATTGACTAGGTGGCTGATGAAACTCAGAAAGAAGCTGATGTGAAATCTATGCTGATGAAATATAGGGTAAAAATTTATATTCCTTGTTACTAAACCAGACTTCTGAGTTTTGTAAACCTTCTTAGCCACTCTGGACTACTACAAGAAAATAAATGAATATTTAATGTATTGATTAAAAACTTGTTTGGCATACAGCCTCTAGAAGACTCCAAGATGCTAAGGCTAACAGAGACGTTTATGTACAGTGGTACCCCTGCTTGTGATTTCATCTCTAATTCCTGAGAGCATGTTTTCTCTAATACTCAGGGACTGCTTTTTGCCTATAAATTTTCATATGGCCATATGCTACACATTGACGGTCTAGGAAGAGAAGGGAGAGTGTCAGTTGTGGGCATGCATGATTATGTTTAATCCAAAACCCTCAAATTCCTTTAGTGCATATGCCCTGCAACTCGAAGTGCTTTGGTGTGTAAAAGCAATACGGCCCAAGTGCCCAAGCATATGTCACAAACGCCAGGCAGATGCCCAAAGACTACCACCACCCACAAGCAGCATTTTTTGAGTGGCCTGCCTCAAGCACATTTTAAAATATTAGTAAAAAAATAACTTCAATTGTCATATTTGTGACAGGGAAAAGATGGTTGCTGCTCTCATAGCATCTGGTGCATCAGCTGGAGCAGTCACAGATCCCAATTCGCAGGACCCCACTGGTAAAACACCAGCATCAATTGCTGCTACCTGTGGCCACAGGGGACTTGCAGGTTATCTTTCAGAAGTTGCACTAACTAGTCACCTTTCATCCCTCACACTGGAGGAAAGTGAGCTATCTAAAGGATCCGCTGCTGTGGAAGCAGAAAGAACAGTAAATAGTTTATCAAAGGAAAGTTCCTCAACAAATGAGGATCAGGTTTCTCTTAAGCATACTCTGGCTGCGGTTCGGAATGCTGCTCAGGCCGCTGCACGAATACAATCTGCATTTCGTGCTCATTCATTCCGGAAGAGGCAGCAGAGAGAAGTTGCGGTTGCCATTGCTGGTGCCAGTGAGGATGAATATATATTAGCAAATGACATTCCTGGACTTTCAGCTGCATTGAAGTTAGCATTCCGAAATGCACGTGACTACCACTCAGCTGCTTTATCTATTCAAAAGAAATACAGAGGCTGGAAGGGTAGGAAGGACTTCCTTGCATTGCGCCAAAAAGTTGTGAAGATACAGGTGCGCAACTTCTTCCCGGGTCAGAAGATGTTTATTATCATCACACAAAATGGTTCAGTCATTCAACTTTGGTCTGGTAGAAGAAAACTTGGTAATTATAGTGTCATTGATTAACTGGCACCATTTTCTGACCTAGCCTCGATCGATTCTCATAAATAGTGCCTTCTCTGTCTACTTCTTTTGGATAAGGACTGTAACAACAAAAATTATTGATGTGTTGATGTACTGGAGAGAATGAGCAGATTTGTTAAGGGGTCAGATAATTGTTCTCATAAAGATTCTGAAGGTAAAAGACCATCAACTCAATTGAGCAAATAAATTTAATGGGCAAAAATTACGAGAAAAAATGTTTTTATGTAATAACTTAGACCTACAGATCTTCTATATGTAACTTACATTGGTGGGTGTATGTGCAATTTTTTTGTAGAATGTGTGTTTTGTATGACTATAACTGATACAACAACTTGAAATTGTTGGTGTCTATCAACCCTAGACATTATTTTTCCCAATAGAAATTCTATTTGGCTTCTGGATTGAAGCTAGATGATGAGACTCGTTCTTGTTATTGTCATTGCAGGCTCATGTGAGGGGCTATCAAGTGAGGAAGAATTATAAGGTTTGCTGGGCGGTTGGTATACTGGAGAAGGTTATATTAAGGTGGCGCCGACGAGGAGTTGGTTTACGAGGATTTCGACACGAGCCGGAATCTATTGATGATAGCACAGATGAAGATATCCTTAAGGTGTTTCGCAAGCAGAAAGTGGATGCAGCTATTGATGAAGCTGTCTCTAGGGTGCTGTCTATGGTCGAATCTCTTGAGGCACGACAGCAATATCATCGCATTCTTGAAAAATATCGTCAAGCTAAGGTAATTAGTTGCAGCTTCAAAGGGAATCAAATTTCATGCCTTGTATCTTCTTAATCTGCTTATATGGATCTTATAATTCTGGCAGGCTGAGCTTGAAAGTGCCGACTCTGATACAGCATCCTCTAGTCGTGACATTTCCCAAATGGAAAATGATGAGATTTTCCAGTTGACGTAGTTGCAGTTTCTTGTCATTAAGAAGTTGGCTTTCTTGTGTAAATGCTGTCCTCCAGCTTCAGAGCTGTATAGAAAAACGATTAGTAGTTATGTTGATCATATTAACTCGTGAATATGGTTTTCATTGTAAATGTGTTATGAGCAGTAGCAGGAGATTCTAACTGAACAATGGCTTTTTAATTAGTTAACTGATTAAGCACAGGGTAGTTTAGAATTCAACATTAACATATCTGAGCATTGCCAAATTTTTCTATTCGATTTTCGGCAAAATTTCTGCGAGCTTTGACTGTCCTTGCTGCTTCCACTATTACAAGTATGCAGTAAACAATTAGGATCTTGTCATGTGCAGGGCAGTCCATGCATTATTTGATAGCAATAATGTTGTTTAACTAATAGTTGTTGTTTATTATGCAATTCCATTATCTTCTAAAGTAAAAGGTTCTTTCCAAAGGAAATGAAAGTGATGCGCAAAATGGCGATAGCAATAAGGAGACTGATACTCCCACTCCAAGAATTTACGGCAGCTATCAACTCGACGAGCCATCCCAACCTAGCGGCGACCGGAGCATTTCTAGTTTAGATATATGCTGGAATAAATATCCAAAAATCATTTTGCAACACGCGCGCGCGAGCGAAAAAAGAATCTTTAAAACTAAAGGTCATGGTATGTGATCATGATGATATGACGTGTCAACAGCCCCGTCTCTCTTAATTGTTTGTTGGGCAACCAACTTGGATAGATCACCACGTCTTCTTCTGCAGATTGATAGAAGCAGCTAGAGAGAGAGAGAGAGTCATGGCATCAGAAAAAGACGAGGAAATACAGAAAGCCACAATAAAACTAATGGTTGAGGAAGAAATAAACGCCAAATCATCGCCATCCAATGAAAGCTTCGCGGCGGTAGATGAGCAAGAGGATAGTGAAAAGACCGGCGACCGCCGCCGCCACCACCAGCGGCAGCTTCTCTCCAAACTGCTGTCTCAGGTACCACATCATTCAGATGCACAATAAGCGGCTATATATTCGGATTCAACATTGATTTTTGTTCTCGTATATGATGAGATAATCACAAAAAAAATACATTGCACGCGCATACTGCAAATGTGATTTTGAGGGTGAAACGCCGCACAGTCCAAGAAAATTTTGACGAAGAAGAGAGCTAAAGCTGGTTATTACCCCTTATTTGTTAACTTTGATTGAGTTAAATTGAAACGGAAATTTCTACAATTTTACATTCTTGCTTACTGCCAGATAGAGTCATCGGAAGAAGACAACAAAGATGCTGAAGAACCCTCTCATGTAGAGGATGCATTATTGTCTTCAGAAGTTGATGAAAACACCACTACCCCAAAGGAAGTTGCTAGTGGCAGTAATGAAGAGATAATCAAAGAGCTGAAGAATTTGAAGAGGCAGAATGTGATCACTCACTGCCTTCTCACGGCTATGATTGTGCTCACACTGGCCTGGCAACTTTCCGAGGTTTCTCTCATTCTGAAAATCAAAGACGGATTGAGCAACCCCCTCGGATCCGTTGGTGGATTGATCAAAGGATTTTTTAAAAAAAAACGCCCTCAAGTTAATAATGTTCAAGATGTGATGAAACAAGCATCCGAGAGGCAGAAGCAGGTTATTGAACCAACCTCTCTTCCAGGGCTAAACATTCCAGAGATCCCCCACTTGGAATTGCCTGGCTTTGACACCAGCGAGGAGGATTTGACTAAATTTGCTCCTGGTGGTTAGATCAAGGAAGAGAGATTGAAGTCTTTGTTCAAGCTTTAATTCTTTTACCAATCATTTTAATATTTCCAGATAATCAACCGCTGGAAGGTGGGAAGAAGGTTTATCAGTAAGTGGTGTTGAACTTGTTATACTCGACGAATTGAACTGTACATTATGCGATGCTAAATTTATCAAAGGCCTGTATGCCTACAGTGAATTTCAACCAAGTGTAAAATGCAATTGAAATTCTGGTGAGTTGATATAACCAGAAAAGTAACTCTGGAACGTAATAATGTAATAAAAGCAGCAAAGGTACAAGAGGTACACAAATTTGTCCAATCGGAAAAAGGGAAAGAACCGTCGGTATGGATTTCATTTCAAGAAGAGTCTTAAACACCAAAAAGGAAAAATGCATTTGCGTTCAAACCGCTCAGACAACCAATTCCAGATTATCTCTGATGAACGGACGTGCATACTCTTATGCATAGTTCAATCGGAAGATGTCATTCAACACATAGAAGCTGCCCTGTGGCGTTTTCATCAGATGGAACATCTGCAAGCAAGCAAAAGATGCATCCATTAACGTATATCAGAGAGACAAGTAACAAAATTAGCAAGTTCATGAACGTGATAAACAATATAACTTTTAGCTGCTTTTACAAACAATAAATTTTAAACCAGTGCATTTGAAATCTATCGAAATGCTTTCAATTCCAATAACTCATTAAACTGCAAGTAATGTGAAGGCTGCTTCACATAACCGTAGATCGAAATGCTAACAGAAAACTGTCTATCAAATATTCACATATGTACAATTCTTTGAAGATTTCCAGCTACGAACTGCGAGAATCTATGATACAGTCAGCTACACATAAAACATGCAAAATAAGCATGAAATGCATGGGAGGATCAACAATTTTCAAAAATTATGTCTTGATTCAACATTCTTAAAAAGAAGATTCCACTAGTACCGTTTAGGTGCAACAATAGCTTCTCAATCAATTGAGCAACATTGCAACGCAAAAATAATTTAAGAATAGTTAAGAAAATAAAAACTTGCCCGGCTGAACTTGAGAGCGTGCTGCTCGCCGGCGAGCTGAAGATTACCCGAAACAAAAACAAGCATTCCACCAACAGGACCCGAGGGCTGGCAATCGACGGTGGTTATCTGATGCTGGCACTGCTGAAATGGCAAACTGGTGAGCTTTGCAGTAATACTTTGCGCGCCCTGGAATTTCTGGCCCTCAAATGTCAGCATTGATGAGTCCTGGTATAGATTGGCAAGAGCAGCACGGTTGGTGTCGAACGTCGAATAGTAATGCTCCACGAAAGCCTTGGCCAACTCATCTGGATCCATTGCCACCGTCTGATGTTTTTAACTCTCCTGCCCCGCCGGCGGGCGCTTTGTTCCTTCGTATTTGCAGCCTGCTGCTGGGGACGGAAGGACGAAGCAGGATGGTTTTAAGACATGGTTGGGGGTAAATTTGTCAGAACGATGGTGGCGTCTTTTGAACGCTTTATCTTGTTTTTAAGTTGGAATGCTTTTCCCTATTTAATTTCCCCCCACCCCGCCCCCTCCTCCTTTGGCTTTTGGGATTTTACTTATTTCTTTCTTTAAATAGGTTTTGCATTTTTTAAGATCCAAAAAGTGTAGTGAATTTTGCATCAATGACAATCTTTATTCGCGGTAAATATTATTTACTCACATTGAACAAGGAAAATGCTTTTTAAAAAAAGAAATATTGAATTTGCAATAAATATCGAATTTCCTTTTTTCTATTAGATAAATGGATAGAAATATAATCTAGTTGAGTTGAACTTTGATTTTTTTTTTTTCATGTTTGAACTCGACGAATTCAAGAAATTGAGGGCTCGAGCTCTGCTGGAGCACTTTTTCGAACTCAACTCGACTCAAATTTATAATCAAACTATAAGTTCAAGTTTGACTCTTACTTGAGGTTAAAAAATTATATTATTTTATAAAAAATTTTGAAAAATTAACATATTTTATTATATTTTTTAAATAAAAACTACAAACTCGTGAACAAAAATTATTTGATTCGAAATTAAATACTTAGCAAGCCAATTCATGAGCAATGAGTTATCTTGATTTGTTTGCATTCAGGAGGGAGAGAGGGAAAAAAAGAGCATACGTCGACAGCAGGGTTCGAACCTGCGCGGGCGGAGCCCAACAGATTTCAAGTCTGTCTCCTTAACCACTCGGACATATCGACGACCCGTCTGCCTGGTCTTAAAGAAATTACTTGTCGAAAAGGCCATTAATTTTGGGAACACTTTTCTTCCTGCAGCAGTCTTGCAGAGACTATGAGTCAGCTGTCAGTGTACGGCAAAAGGAGTCCTAGTTGCAAACAGATTTATAGTTACTCTAATATATCTGAATATGTAAATTGCTGTAATGGCATGTCGCCTTGTTGTATATGAAAGTACACTATCCTTGAAATGAATGCACCAAAATTGAGTACAACCATTGTCACCACAATTATATTATGCATCTTGTCAGTGCAATAAGGCAATTGCTGTTTTTTACTTTTTATTTATCATACGCTAGTAGTGTACTAATCACACCAAAGCCTCAAGTAGTAGCAAATGCACCCAGAAAACGAGTAGAGAGAACAAAAGATACAAGCCAGCTTGGCTCTTGTACAAGATTACACCTCTTTCATTCACTATATTTCATTACACAACCAAACATTCGGGCAGATCATAAAATCCCTGCTCCAATCAGTAGTAAATTGGCTACCACCATCAACTGCTTATTCAATCTCCAAAAACATATACTATAATACATTCTCTACATTCTACATTGTGTTCGGCTAATCTAATTACTATTGTACAAATGAAACTCCAAGCCTGTAGGACTTCACTGGTGAAAAATCGTCTCCCGCTGCAGACTCTTGGAAACTAAGCTATGCTCGATTGGATTCAGCCCATCAAATCCTGCTGCAGACTCTTGGCGAGAAAAGAGATTGATTGTCCAGTCCACAATGAAATCTCCACAAAGAATCTTGACTTTTATATATACACTCTCTTTTAACTGAAGAAAAATGGCTTCCTGCATAAGTACCAACTACGCAGAGACATTGATAGTAAGGGAAGAGTTCTAACAGAAATCAAAAGATCATAGGCTTAGTGGCATACTCACAATTCGGAAATATGCACAACCAATTTAAAGACTCTGTGGGTGCCACAGAGAACAGGCCTCTCGCTTGCTGCATCATCATGAGACTCCACTAGAAAGTTCTTTCTAGTGATTCTCATCTGATACTGTTTGGAAAAAACGTGAAACTTCCCTATACAGTTGCTCGGCCTCAAATGGTTTCGAGACATAACCATCCATTCCAGACTTCAAGCATTCTTCATTTGTTGCCTGGATGACATCAGCAGTCATGGCCAAAATGGGCACATGCCAGTTTGCCATGTTTCCATAAATCTCCACAGAGAGATCTCCACACTGGATACCACTATTGATGCCAGATTCAATGTCCCTAATTCTCTTTGTAGCTTCGAACCTGCAGGAATTTTCTACTGTTATGGATAATAAAAACACCAAATAGCAACTAACTACAAAAGCAGTAGTATAACCACAGTAAACCTATTTAACAATGTAGCCAAGAAGCTGCTTCAACATGCCACAAACTTATGAAACTTGGAGGATCTAAAAACTTGATTGTGAAGTGAAGTCGGACTCGGCTAAAATCAATGGGCAGTGATGCTTACCCATCCATTTCTGGCATCTGAATATCCATAAAACAGGCATCGAAAAGATGCGGTGGAGTTAGCAATGAGATGGCATCTTTCCCCCTTTCTGCATGGACCACATCAGCACCATATTTTTTCAGAGCACCAGCTGCAACCCTGAGGTTCACGGGATTGTCATCTACAACTAAAATTTTTCTACCATGAAGGAGATTGCTGAGGGACAATGTGTGAAGCTCTCCATTGCGATAGTTTCCTCGGCTCCCAACACCCATGGCACGCTGAAGGGATGCAGCAAGCATACTTGCCCTCAGTGGTTTCATGACTACAAATGGAGGAGTGGAAACGCCAGAAGCTGAAAAACCAGATCGGGTAGAACTTGTAGAATTGGATAGAAGCAACAGTTTAGGAATGACCCCGCAATCTGTTCTTAAATTGTTCAATAATAGAGTTGACATGCCAGAATCCTTATCCCAAATTTCTTCTTCAATGAAAATCATGTTTATAAGTGTGTTTCTGGGGCTTAAGCTAGAGAAAGCTAGGCTCAAATCAGGAACTACTTCGACATGGATTCCAAGTCGTTGGATGTGATATTTGGAGACCTTTGCACGGACATTCCTGGGGTCCACAAGCAGAGCACTCATCCCTTGAAATTCTAATGTAATAGAGTTGGATTCATTGTTCACTTGCTGACTGATCTGGTCGTTGAAATTGGAGCAGCCATTAGTGAAAACCGCTGTGAAAGTGAAGGTGGATCCAGTCTGCGGCAAGCTTGCCAACCCAATTTCACCTTTCATGAGGTGCACCAAGCACTTGCTAATGCTCAAACCAATACCTGTGCCACCATGCGTTCGGGTGATGGAGGGGCCAACTTGCATGAACGGGTTGAATACACGGGATTGAGCCTCTAGTGGGATCCCTTGACCAGTGTCCTCAACTGATACAATTATATTTATTTGGTCAGGTGAGGATGATAATGAAGATGATGTGGATGCCTCTTGATTGAAAATTTTAAATCCTGCCCAGCTACGCCTTCTATCAACTATAGGCAACCCACTCAAAGAGCTAGTTGGATCTCTCTCGACTTCCATATCCACCACTTCTTCAACAAGATGAACAGTCACAAATATGTGTCCTTTCTCAGTGAACTGCAAACAAATGTCGTTATTAAGCATCAAAACACAACACTAGAACAGGATATATATATATATTTCTTCTATATTATATCGTGTCAAAAAAAAAAAGCTTTAATCATGTCCTTATGGATGAACATACCAGACTATACTAAGAGAGAGAATTCTCTAACTCACATAAAAGATATAGATCAGAAATACAATCTAGACATGTAGAAATGAACTTGTTTTGCTAGCAGAATCTAATCTAAGCATCTAGATATCATATGTTTTGTTTCTCTGCTAGCAGATTCGCATGATAGACCAGTGCATAACTGTTTTTTCTATCTAGACACTACATCTGCCAACTGACTTTCAAAAAATCAAACATAGAAGGCACAATATTATCCAAATTCACCCAAAGAATATAACAAAGCAAAACAAAGACATCCAGCCCATATTTACATGGAAAATTATCAAAACTCCTGACAAAACTCACTTTGATTGAGTTGCCCACAAGATTTGTAACAATCTGTCGAAATCTTCCAGGATCGCCAACCAGTGTTGCAGGGACTTTACTAGAGACGTAAACCGCCAACTGCTCTCGCAATTGTTAAAGATAAATGGGATTCAAGTTAGAACACTGATAAAACAAGAAGGAATAAAGAATTGGAAGTTAAACTTATAATCTACCTCCACTTTTTTATCTTGTGATTTTCCAGAAAATAGTGATAAAACATCATCAAGAATTGCCCTCAAATCAAAGCTAACTGCTTCGAGCTCAAGTTTACCGGATTCAATCTTCGCTAGGTCCAAAACCTCATTTATTAGTGAAACTAAAGCTTTACCACTCTCCCTTGCCGTCCTGACATAATCTTGTTGAGTTTCATCTAGATATGTATCCATAAGCATTTGCAGCATTCCTGGTAAGATAAACAAAAGAGAAACGATCAGATCACTAGGGATGTGAACTGGGCATTAGATTCTGAAATATTGAACAAAGATCTAATTTATTCACCGACCAAGAACACCATTCATTGGGGTTCTGATTTCATGGGAGACGGTAGCAAGAAACTGCATCAAGAAAGAAATTCAATTAGATGCATTTGGACTATGTTTGTACTTAAGACTAAATGGAGCTTTAAGCTAACAAAGTAAAAGATCAAACACCTGTGACTTTGCAACATCAGCAGCCTCGGCACGTTTCTTAAGCTCCATCATCTTATGATAATCATCCTCAACTTTGGCTATCCGATTCACTGTAGCATGGATGATTTGCCCAACGAGCAATGAAATTATAAGGATGCCAACTGATGTAGTTATTGCAACCCATGGCCATGGTGGCTTTTGCTTGAATCTGCATGAATAGGATATCCCTCAACATAACAAAAACAAGGAACCACTAGCAGACGCCGGTAGTCTTTTGGTACCAATGAGAAACAAAGACAAATGCCAATAGCCAAGTGATCACAGAACAGATCATCTTACTTATCCAGTTATCTAGATTACATATAGTTTCATAATTATGGCTTCAACTGACAAGTACTCAAGAACATAGAGGGGCATGGTAAGACAACTCTAGAGAAAAATTTTCAGAGAGAGGAGGTTAAAGGGTTCACCTGCAATGCATCTCATGCTTTCTAAACGGATCTCCAAAGTTAAGAGCACTGACACGATGCAGCCCATCAGATGAGGCGTTTGAACCATACATGCTGATACGATGGGAGGAATTGGTAGTATCAAACACATTCACAAGGATAGTTTGTTTGCTAGCAAGTTGATGAAGCAGTTTCTCTACAAGTGATTCAATATCGAAGATACCACCAAGGTACCTATTCGCAAAAGAGGAAAGATAAAAAACGTTTCTTATTCAACCTCATCTATTCACTCTAATGCAAACAATTCAAATCTAGAGCTACTTGAGACTACATAATTAGATGGCATACCCAGCGGTCACCTGGATCCTCTCAGCAGGGGTTGCATTAGGGGAGATGTCTCTTTTGTAGACAGCAAAAGTTAGTATCACCCCTAGGCGGTTTGTTTTGAGTAACCTGAATGGAGCAGTAAGGACACCTTTTCCCGATTCTCTTGCACGCAATACATTCTCACGATCTTCCTGTTTGCACAAGAATGAAAATCATAAAGTATTTCTTCTTTCTCATGCCTGTATCTTCAACTTCTAATATTAGAATATATATATATTTATCACAACAATACTCTATAAAAGTTGACATGATGACAACCAATCATTTAATATTACCTTACTTTCTGCTTCTGCATTACATGATAGGATTAACTAGAAAACTTACACTCATAAAGCTTATATAGCAGAGAAACTATCAAATATTGAACGAAATGGGGCTCAATATGTAAGAACTTTACCTTTCCCGACAGCATATCAACAGAAATTACATGAGCAACAGTATCTTGTGCAAAGATGACAGGGGCATACTCCTCCTGCACAGGGGATGGCTCCAGGTCTGCTGGATCATACTCGTCCTCATGAACTGGGGTTTGTTCAACATTATCCATTCTCTTAATAGTCCATCCTTGTTGAATCTCAAATTGCTCTCTTTCAGTATGGAGCACCCTCGCTGCATATGCCACTCCACTTGTAAGAGGTCTCTCAAATGATGTTTTCTCTGTATACTTTGCAAAAGTCCTCTGCAAGTTTTCAAAGTCAAACAATATGTTTACAAGACACTTGAGACTAGAAGATTAAGAGTATATTTGGTTTAAAATGCTAACTCTGTCACTCAAATACCAAGGAACTTCATTGAATGCAAGCAGGTATACCAATATTTCTTGACAACAATCTCAGACAGTTTCAACCGACCAACAATAAAATGGCCGAAATAAAAGTGCACCTAACTTACAAGAACTATGGACACTAATAGCATAATAATCAGACAGATGATAGCTTCACAGTGCACAAGAAACAAAGATTCAACTCCCAATGAAAAAGTGTGGCAAGGAAAGCTCGATCAGCCAACCAATAAAATTTAATCCATAACAGCCATTTGGTCAAACAATTAGTTTCAGCAACCATCTTTCACTAACTCCTTTAGGAATATAATTATAGTTAGATAATCAATAGCTTTACCTGATCAATAGCAGAGGGGTTCTTGCCATGGTGAAAGATTGAAATCATAACAGACATTGCCTGGATATGGTTCATGCTAACATTAAACTGATCTTGCAACATCCTGGCCCTCTCATCACACATACTAGCCAGTGTCTCTTTCCTCTTCTCCAGAGCTTGTGAGCTCATGTACCAAAAGACTGACAAAGATGCTATAATCCCAAATACTATCCATGCTATCAAAAGCTTTCTCCACCAGTTCTTCCTCACTTTCCTGGAGCCAATATACTGTGAATAATGATGATGGATCTTACAACCACACTCTGAAATCTGATCCCACAATTTCACCCATATTTGCCCTCCATCACCAAGCGAACCAGTCTTGGTTGTCATGATTCCTCCATTACCGAGCCAATTCAAGGAGATCAGAGATAGAAACCAGCAACAGAGCAACAAAAGAAGATGGCCCACCTTCAACCCAAATCCAATTACATGAAGTAAATTCATCTAACCAAGAGAATAACAAGGAACACTTCTCAAACGGTATCAGATTCAGCTATCCCCCTGAGCTTTTGCTATTTTATTGGATGTTACACCCACCCCGCCGTCAAGTCTACAGTAAATGGCTACCTAGGTTTCCCCAATCATCAAATCGCATCTGTAATTTTTTGAGAAAGTGAATGAACCAACTACCTCAAAAATCAGTGAGAACGATTAGTATGAGACTACAGACAATGATGCTATCTTATCCACCAAAATTACTTCAAACTTTACGCTCAAAGACCAACAACCGAGGAAGATAAGAAATTCTCAAACACCCCCACCAGAGGAAGAATCAAGGAATCCCCAAGATACCAACTTTTTTTTTCAAATACAAAACAGAATTTTGGTTTCTATGTTGTTAGCTACCAACCAAAAACTCAGCCGGAGAAATGCTCCAAAACTAGCCAAGCAAAGATTCTCTTAACAACAGCATCAAACCATAACACCCCTTGAAGCATATCTAAAGCAAAAACAGCGAAACCCCCCAACAAAGAATCTGCTGCAAAAAATCATGTTTTTAAGGTGGTAGCCTAAAATTCTTGAACATCAAACTAATCGGACAAGTGGGATTATGGGTTTTAGAGTTTGACTCTGAAATGAGCGAACTATTGGAGTTCTAGACAACAACTGCGTTAATAATATGTTTGAAAGATTAATGATTGCCGCAGTAAATAATGTTCCCACTATGTACGAGAGAGAGAGAGAGAGAGAGAGAGAGAGAGAGTGAGAGAGCATCTAAGGAAGAAAAAGAATACTTCTATTAATATGGACACTATGCAACAAGAATCTGTGAAAGCAAGATGAGGGAGAATATGGTGGTAGAAATGTCTGCTAGCAAAGGACCATTATCTCTATCCCATTTCATCCATCCATCTATCCCCATCCAACCCAGAAAAACAAAAAAATAATAAGAAGAAGAAATTCGGAGAAAAGATAAAATTTTTAGACATTATTTTAATATTAATTATTGCGGGAATAAACTAGTACAGAGGATGGGAAACAATAATTTATTAAAGAGGGCAGAAAAGGTATACTTCCACTCACCAAGAAAAAAAAATCACTGCTTTTGCCAACTTTCCTTGGTGTTCACATCCACTGGACAAAGTCCTACACGCCAAGAAGTTAAACTCTATTGTTCTTTTCTGTATGCATCGGCAGTTGAAAGTCATAACTACCCTTGCAATCATGCCAAATATCCTTCTGACATTTGTTTGCGCTTTCCTTGTGATGAAATTTCATAGGATTAAAGAAGAAGAAAAAAATAAAAAATTGGTTTTGCCAGGCAACTTGGGAGGAGAATATAAGAAACAAGAAAGTAAAAGAAATGCAAAAATAGATGGAAACTGAGGCCCCATGATGTACCCTCAAGGTGTTATTATGTTTTGCTTTTGCTCCCTTTAGATGGAATCTAAAGTGCTGTTTAGCTAGAGGCTTACAGCACTAAGTTTCTAGATAGAATAAAGTTCACACAATTAAGTAGAATTTTTATACTAAAACAACGACCTTCTCTCCATACATAATCCATAAAAGCGGTATAATTTATTTCCATTGATGTGTGAATTTTTATAATTGTTTTTTTTCTAAAACAAAAAAGGGGGAGAGAAAGAAAAGATTGATGAATTCACCTTTTTTACCATTGAAATGCCAAGTTCCCTCCCCCCAAGAATAAAAACTTGGAACCTTTTGCCAGTGACAAATTGACTTTCATGGTTGTAACCAACAAACCTATTCTATGATTGGGGTAGGCCTTGTCTTCCTCATCACCCCATTCATTAAACTAATCAAAACATGAAAGAAAACCAACAAATTCACAAAAAAAGACACAACAACTGAGCTTACCCCAATTAACAAAGTTGACATTTGAAGGGCAATATTGGCACAACCTGGAGAACAAAAAGTTCTAATGGCAATCTAGTGAATACGCCACAAAGTAGAGGCATATAGACAAGATTGCTTCGGCCAATGGCTTGTCCTGAAGTGATTAGGCCATCACTACACCCACTTCTTTTTTTTTCCCTCTTTTTTTTCTTTTTTCTTTTTGGTTGTGTTCTGGGCTTTGAAAGCGACGGCCCACGTCAGCCCACCAGTTGTTTGGCTGGACCAATGACGTTGACTGCCTCACATAATAGCCCATAATGGCCTCTTTTTTCTTTTTCCTTTTTTTCTTCTTCTTCTTTTTTTTTTCCTGGCTTTTGTGCTACGTGTTGAAATTTTTAGATAGAGCAAATTTTAGAAGCATCTTTCCGCCACGTGGCCTAATGGGGTCGTTCTGCTAGCTCGGAAAGTGTCCTTAGTGCTCATAGCTTATCTACTTCGGTTGCTTCTTCAAGCCCTTTTGTGGGTGAGGACGGGGGTTATAAAATGAAGGGATAGATCATAGACACATCGCATTAATTAATACAAGAATTAATTCATTCAGAAAATTAATTAAAAAAAACTAGATATAATTATGCCTTCTAAACATCAATACCTTAAAAAAATTTATAATTTTAAGGACGCCCCAGATATTTTAAGCCCATAAGCTGGCCTATTTCATCGGCAAACTTTACCCTAGGGTTAGAAAGAATGGTCAATGCATCATTAACACTAACAAACCCTCTAGTCGTAACTACTGTGAAATTTGTAGGGGCTCAGTTCATTAATTGGCATCAGTAGTTGCTGGAAGCCACTATTTTCTTTCCATCACGAGAAAACGCATTTATGCAATCACGAGGCATTCTGGATATATCTTCTCATGCCTCTTCCATAAAAGCTAAAAACCTTCCTCATTGATTCATATTTATCCCAAGTCAAAAGAACTAAATCCTTACCTACTGCTCTGCCAGGTAGTTGTCCCAAGACTCGTAAAATGATTATGTGCACACGAACAAAGCCTTAACCATATATAGCTCCGCTAATGTCTTTCCAATTACATCTTCTAACAATGTAATTGGCTTAAAGCGTTCATATCCCACCAAACGGTTAAACATTCTTATGTCATCTTTAATTTATAAGTACTCTTAGAAAACAAAAACAAAAAATTATACATTACAGATTAATCAAAGATTAAGACATTCTACCTGTCCCCGACACTTCCAAAGCTGACGTCAACAACATGCATGAATACTCCCTCCATTTACAAATATCCTGAATCCTCAAAGCACAACTCTTAATTAGCCGGTTTTCCACCCCTTAAAAAATAGTTATATTTTTTAAATAAGCAATGTTCCCCCGCCGGCAGTAGTCCACAGCCACGGCCTGCATTTTTGGACCGTAAGATGGTTGAGTACGTGGACAAATCTCTTTGCAAGGGAAGAAAATGTGAGGATTAGACATTAAAAAATACCATTAATTTAATCACTTTGCTTAATTAAATAAATGATAAAGTTTTAATTAGTTGATCTTATGGAACAATTCAATGGTGGGGGGTTTACTTAAACTTGCATGATAGCGATTCATCCACGTGATGGAAGGTGGGAACTCGCCAATCTTATTCTTTTTTTAATTTTCTTGCTTTATTTTTTATATTTTTTTAAAATTAATTGAATGCGATGGCCACAAAACAGTAGGTAAGTACTCCATAAAAAGAAATGCGGGCTGCATATGTATAACAGCATAAAGAAAGAAAATGCTGTGTCCGAATAGAATAGTATGCACTATTTGGTGTTTGGGTGTCCAGATGCTTATTCTTTTATTACAAACTGACCCTTTTTTGGGCCTATTGGAGGAGGGGGGGGTGGGGGGTTGGAATAAAGAAAAAGGGTAAATTTTATTACAATTTTCAAAGAAAATCTCAATGACTTTCTTATGTCCTAAAACAAAAGAAAGTTGCAAGCGCTGTCCTTAGGAGAGAACATGTACATCTGCTACCTTTTGTAAACCTATTTTCCTGTTCTAAAAAATCCCCATAACTTGATATTTGTGAATCCTACGATTGACGAGCAAACGATTATTTGAAAGAAAAGAAAAACTTGTATTTATATATATATATATATATATATTTCTTGTAGTGGGCTGTGTTTTGGTTTTGTAATTGTATAATGACATATCAGGGAGCCCTTGAACATGCCTCTTCCAAATGTTTGCAACAGTTTAAACAAATTTTAGGAACCGTACTAAGGCAAGAAAGTGATAGTCGGCAGGCGATTAAATGATTTACCCATGTAATTGTATGATGAAAAGTGAAAAACTCAAAAAATAAAAGTAATTTCAGTTAACTATTTTTTTCTTATCTACTTAAGTAAACCATTGTTATTTGTTAACTATATCATCATCATCATAATCATCATAATCATCTTATAAAAATATTATTATCTCTCTCTATGTGTATATATATATGTCTTTTTTAAAAAAAAATTCCCATCCACAATTATATTGTTAATATGATATACCTAATATAGTCAAAGAACATATAAATAAAAATACAATAAGAGTGCATAGTAATAAAATAAATTCCCACGCAAAATGATGTGATTTGTTGATCTTGATCATACTATAAGTACTGTTAGGGCTGTCAATGAATTAGGTTTTAATTTGGAATTTAATTTGAATTTGATCTCAATTTTAGAATTTTTATTCAATTAAAATATTCAACGGATTAAATTCGATTATAAATATTCATAATTTGAAATAAGTGAATCGAATATGGAATTAAGTAATTTAATTTGTTAAAAATTCAAATCCGAATTTTAATATTTTTATTAAATTAATAATCTTATATATAATATTAATAAATATTTTAAAATAAAATCTATATATATTATATTGACCTAATATATGTATATATTAATATTGAGTTTTTAATATAAAAAATAAGAAAGATATTGATAAAATGTCAAATATAATAACATATAATAGTTCATATAGGCATTAATATAATGTAAAATAGGAATTTAGTATTTAAATATTTAATTTTTAGATAAAGATATAAAAAAATATTGTTAAAAATTTAAATATGGCATATATTTACTTTATAAATATAATATTTTTCTAAAATTCAAGAAGAAAAAAAGAAGAAAAAGAAGAAAATAATCGGGTCGGGTTTTTTAATCGAATTCGGATATAATACTAATTAATAAAGATTTTATAGGATTTTGACTCGAATTCATATATGAATTTTGATGATCAAATTTGAATTCAAATATAACAGATTTAATCCAAATTCAATCCGTTAACAATCCTGAACTCTGTCGTGGAGAATAGGAAATGCATCAAATTAATGGGCATGCAGTCTTTTGCAGGACTTGGGCCCAACACACGTGAACAATTAATGGGCCATGAGTTTTTCTGGTTGTAGTAATTTATGGGCCAGGATTTGCTATTACGGATCATCTTTAGGTTGTTCCACCCCCCTATGGAGGTAAATCTGCGGGATGAATTTTTGTGGAGTCGTCAAACTGCAAAGGATGACACGAGCCAACGCACACCGAGATCATCCAATAAACTCATGCCACGTGGAATGAATGCGCGTTTGTCTCAATCACAAGCTAGGCAGTGACGCGTCCATAATGGACTCTCTCAACTCTATATAAATAACTGTAAAATGGCTGGAATTTTTCAATTAAATTTTAATAAAATCCGGAGAGAGGAAAATAAGAGCATTGAGATCGGTGTTCAGCTGCCTCGCCGGAGCTAGATCGCCTCTAATTTCTCTGGATCTTTTGGTAGAAGCTTTACCGGATTGCCGATCTCACCGTAACAATGGTAAAACTTTGTTCTTTATCTCTATTTCTTTTTGCTATTTGACCATGTTCTTATGATTTGCAAGTGCTGCTTTTTCATAATTTTTTTCCATGTCAATTTTTTTATTTTAATTTTTGGATTTTATTATTATTATTATTATTATTACTATTATTATTATTATTATTATTTCGGTACGTTAATCTATCTAATTTCATGTTGATTATTTGTTTCTTTTTGTTTTCTTTGATTTCGTGAAAATTCAATGTAGATCATATAGCGTCCATTAGCAATGCTAGAGAATTTAAGCATTGGGAAAAGGAGCTCTGAATGTCTGGCATAATACATTTTTGAAATGGTGAACTATTATTAGAATTCG
The DNA here is from genome assembly GCA_014898725.1 of Jacaranda copaia. Taxonomy (NCBI): domain Eukaryota; kingdom Viridiplantae; phylum Streptophyta; class Magnoliopsida; order Lamiales; family Bignoniaceae; genus Jacaranda; species Jacaranda copaia. The sequence continues at coordinate 246,296 of JACGDI010000734.1, forward strand.
GAAAAATTCTTGTGTGCTACATTGCCTAGTTGTGCCCTTTATCTTCTTATAGAGCTTGTTGGCAGGTTAATTGTTATGGCATCTCTGGAAGAAAGGATTTTGCCTTTTTCCTTTGAATTATTGGAGTATTTTGTAGGAGTTTCAGAAACTGGCCTGGTCTCATTGCCAGTTCAATGAAAGAAACATGGCCTTCTTACACTGTTTGTTAACCTGAGTATGTTTTTAAAATAGGAAAAATCATTGGAAGGGATAACCTGTTTTTTCCTTATCAAATTAATTAAAGATAATTAATATTGAAGTATCTGCTTTTGTTGAAACTTGAAATCTGATGCTGAATCGCAGCTTGTGTTATTAATATTTTCCTTCAATATGGCCTTCCACTAAATGCAGCATTTTACCTTTTTCATGGCTCTGCTATGCAAAGAAATACCTAGGTTTTGTGTCTTTTACCCTGAAGGAAAAGAGTTGGCACAAAATCTCCTGTCTTTCCTCTGGGAGAAGTGGAAAGGTGGTTAGGTGTGGGGCTGGGGTTTTGTTATTACGCTTTGTATCATTAGAAGCTATTATGAGATGGGCATCGCTATCCCTTCTGTTATTAGAATTTCATTTGCTAAAACCAAGGGGTTAATATTACATTATCAGTTTGTGGAAATACAGTAATCAGCTGACGCATTATTCTGTGATTGTTATCTCATATATAGACAACTTCAAGGAGGCTTGCTGTTAGGAAGGTTGAGAAGTTTGAGAAGAATATAACTAAGCGAGGTGCTGTACCTGAGACGAGCACAAAGAAGGGAAACAACCTGCCTGTGGGACCCTTCTTGCTTGGGTTTTTCATTTTTGTTGTTATTGGATCATGTAAGGATTTCTTTCTTATCCTTATATTCTCTTTTCTACTATTCACACTGCTTTCTTATTTAACTTTATTGGGTATTGTAACCAAATGTTTATTGCTGACCATTTTTGAGAACTAAAACCTGAATGTTACATTTATTGTTATCAAAATGAGATCTTGTGACCAGCTCGCTACAGAGTTGATTGTAGCAGTTTAAAAGCAACTAAGTGTAAAGTGTTATCTTAACACTTAATGATTTGTCTATGTGGAACAACTTTCATTCTGCTTTGAAATCTCATTCTATTGAATTTGCAGCCTATGCAGTTGAGAAACTTGACTGGCTTAAAATTTGCAAGTTGATGTGAGCAAAACCTGACATGAGGTGTTGTGCATGCTATTGTAGAGCACCAAGAGTCACTAGTCTGTACAGTAGCATAATCTGCAAGTTATATAAAAGCAGTATTATGATCACTCACTTAAGATGGTTGACAGCATTTTTTGGGGGCTAGCTATATTTGTTGCACTGGATTGGAGCACTTCAAGTTGGAATAAATTTTTCTTTGAAAAGCATCTTATCTTATTTTTTTTCCTCCCATTCAGTCACGTGCTCTTATTGAAAGCTTCAGATGCATTGCACTAAAAGACCAGCCCTTTGTGGTGTTGTACTTCGTATGTTGTCTGTATCACTTTCTTTTCACGAGCCATTTCGTAAATAACATTTACTTTTCTTTGCTCAGCACTATTCCAGATTATCAGAACAGCAACAGGTGGAGGGATGGCTTAACCAGATCTCGTGATTCTTCATATGGGCCAAACAGCAGACTGTCATAAAGAACTTCTAAAACTTTCAAATAAATTTGCCTTTTATTTCTTGTTCTTTTATTAGCTGTAGTAAACTGGCACTTTCTTCATAATGAGAGAAGAGACATGTTTGCCTAAATTAGATTGATTTTTGTACTCATTAGATGCCCTTTTCTGGGGTTCAAGCTAATAAGGTGCACTATTGTTGTAGTACGAGTTTTCAAATGCTGATCTGAGCTTTTCCCCTTTGTCGGACGATGGAGGGGTTTTAACATTTAAAATTCTAACAATGATGGGATTTGTTAAAAACCATGGTGATGTTTTACTGGCTGCTGTTTGCAATATACATCACGTGAACAAGTGACTATTGCTAGGGAAGGATACAGTTTTATTTTTCTTGCAATATAGTTGGATGCGACCGAGATGTGAAAATTATGTTCAGTGCCTGCTAAATGACCAATTGATCGAAGTGGGCATGCGTCTGTATTTTGGCGCTTTGTTCTACATGTGAATAACCGGAAGTGATCAGGATTCTCAAGAAAACAAAGGGAACCTATACCCACCTTATTGCATTCAACTCTCGGAAGTAGGACTTTTGGCAGACATTTCTCTTTCGGAACTTTGCGAAGAAACATTTTGATAAAGTTAATTAAAAGATCATGGCCGTCTTCTCTATCACAATGAAAAACTTCATATTCACAGGAGTTACTACTGAAAATAAAACCAAGTCAATCTCACCTCCATTCAATGCCAAAATAGCAAACATGGAAGCCGAAACTGCTCTTAAGGCATGATATGCGTCTTAAGCATTTGATTAACAAAGACCTTCGCAAACTAATTTTTTCTGAGAAAACAATAATAATGATAAGAAGTACCACATCAATTACTCACACAGAAAAGTACCATGCCAGATGTTTCGGAAAATATACTCAGCACCAGAAAACCGCCTGACCAATTCTCACCAAGAAAAGAGTCAGATCTAATGAACAACTTAGTCTGATGGGGGAAGAAATCTGAGGAGGGCATCCTCCAAGGGGTAAAAAAAGATTAATAGAATCCTTGTGGAAGAATGTACAGTGAAATTGGAAAATAGGGCTTGGACATCATCCACAAGCCAGCTGACTGAAAACTAAAGGCATTTAAATTGTCCCTTGGAATCACAAATTCAACATCTCATTCTGATGTTTACAAAGGAGAGAGGGAATCATATAATACCCCAAAGATCATCATAAGAAAATTGGGCTGCAGAGAATATCAGAAAGTGCTAGCAGCCAATCTGCGATGAAAACCATAACACGTAAATGGGTGGGCATATGCTGAATGGATATAGAGCCAAGGAAGATTAAGCCACTGCCGTCAGACAAGGATCAAATGCAGTACCACATGCAATCCATTGCCTCTTTCTCCCGCGTGGCAACACACAGCCAGGTACCTTTAGCCATTCGCCACTTGATAAATCGTAGGTAACTAGACGATTCATTTGTCTTGATCTCAGGGATAGCATAAGCAAACCTTTGTTACCCAGACAAGTCATTCTAACGTGCTTTCCGTAAAACTCCAAGCACCATATGTTTGGCATTCTGTCAACCTCCTTCCACAAGAGAGTCATCTTTTGCAGCTCCCAAATGCAGACACATGTGGCAGCATTCTTGGTGAGCAGCCCCACAAGCATGATCCTCCCCCTATATTCAGCTAGTGTATGATCACTCAGATGTGGAGGGCCTGGGATTACAAACTGTTTCCAAATCCCTGTGATCATGTCATAGGACACAAGCCCTTCAGGGTCTGATCGCATGAAGTAAAGCGTTCCATCAACAGACACTGCCTGAGACCTAAAGTTCAGTGCAAGTGGAAGCTTGATACTTGAGGGCATGCTTCCTGGACGAGTCCATGAGTTCTTTGTGGAGTCATAGACTTCATACTCCCCACCACAACCAACCCAAAGGATTTTATATCCTGAGCTCGCAGATGTCCCGTTCAGAGTCATGCCAACAGCCACACGGGACCAGACTTTAATGGACCTAGCTGGCAGCTCCTTGAAGGACCTAGTAAGAGGATTGCAAACATAGAAGCTTCTATGCCCAATATCAAGGAAACAGACAAGACCCCCTGCTGATGCTACTGGCAACACAATCAGTTTGGTTGGCAAAGCGGGCACTGTTGGATGGTGCCATTTCTTCAGTAATGGGTCATACATAGCTCCAGTATTGACATTTTCATGAGTGATGGTGTAAAACCAAGGTTGGGCTTGCTTAACTTGAGCACATTGCTGGGAGAAACTTTGGGAAGTCAGCAATGAATTCCACTTCCGACAAACTGAACGGAAGCGGAAAAATGTAGCTGTTGGCAATCTAGCTATCACAGCCTCAAAGAGGTCTTCTGGAAAGTTTTTCCAGATATGCTGATCCATGTTTTCTGTTGAGCTTGCAGTAGCAATTGCTTTTCCTCGATTCCGCTCCTTTCGAGCTTTCTTTGTGGGCGGAGGTTTGCCAGGTTCCAGCATCTTCAAATTTTCAGATTTACCAGCAGTCATTATGATATTATAGCAACCATCTTCTAAAGAGCTACCTTCCAGATTAAGACAACACCATCTGCAATATATATGATATGAGTTTCCTTCAGATACTTAAAATTTGCATAATGAGAAAAGGAACAATTTGGTAGAATTTCATTTTTCCAAAAGAGTATAAAAAACGACTATTTAAGTAAATTAACAAGTGAAGACATCCAAGCTGTCGAATTCCAGACAACATGTCATGGGCTACAGTTAAAACAGACAATCAAGTAGTAGACCAAAAATGAAATTAATAATAAGCTGGAAAGTTCACCATCCAGGATGAATAAGATTGATTCATGTGAGAGGAAAACCAAATTAAAAATATGCATAATGTAAGTTGCAAGAAAGACACGTAAGATGATAGCCCAAAACATAATGAAATGGTTAAATCCAAGTTTGTCCTAGTTCCTACCTAACAGCAATGATTTTTCAACTTGTATAGGTACATAATTGATGATTTTTCAACTTTATAGGACATAACTTAGAAGTACATGAGATATTTAGACTCTAGCCTCATATTACAATCTCTCTTTATCTCTTCATACTTCACCAGCTCTCTTTATAGCCACAAACTCATGAACTTTTACAGCTATAACAATTGAGAGGATTTAATCAAAGGGCCAGAGAGAGCGAGAAGGAAAAGACCTTCAAAAGAAATTGCCATCTCCCTATTATGGTCATACCGAAAACTGTGCACTGAAAAACATTGCTTCATGTACCCATTAGAATAAAGGATAAATCAGTTCGTTGCAGGAACACTGCAAAATTTTATATGCAAATTTACAATCTACTTTCTACTTGAACATATGCTAAAGCAATGAGAGTAGCTTGAACACATAATTTTACTAAAAGTCTTGTGTGCACAAACGAGCTGATATTGACCTTGTATTTCATACTCACAGCGTACCACCCTGAATCTTAATTCTATTATATACCAACAAAAAAGATCATGACATTTCTTTGATATTCACGCATCCAGCTACAAGTTATAAATTTCAAAATCTACTATTTACCTTAAATATATGTGAAAAATTGGATTGGAGTAGAATGCCAATATATGAGTAACACATCATCACTGACATTCGAGCGAAGAAAAGGGCCATATGAACATCTTCGTATAAGATTCGCACCAAGCAAACCAAAAATAATTTCATTCTATGCATTATATACAAAATTACACAGATATGAGCCGGCACGTACTGAATTACTAAGGATCAATGGCAATCATCCAATCCAGCTATCAATCAGCTTCCAACTTATTGATCATCCAGTAATCCACGAGTTGTGTAATAGATTGATCCCCGTGTTAAGTAAAACTTTACAAAGCAAATACCGAACCTTCAGGGCTGGGAAACCATTGAGATGTATAGGGTTATTAGGTTATGCCACTAAAGGATAAAAAAGAAGAATACCCATGTAGTTCTAATTCTCCGTTCATGAAGTACATAGTGCCATCAACTGGTCCAGCCCCGGACAATCAAATCTTTTGGCGTAATTTTTGGAGAACGATTAGAATCATTTTGACAACTTCACAAACATTATTACACATATTTTAGTTCAAAGCCGCACATAAATAAACCTTTTCCTAAAAAACAAGACAGTCGAACAAATAAATCTTAAACTGCACAAGCAAAAAAAAGAAACTTTTACAAAGAATTAGTATT
>JACGDI010000734.1:252252-280693 GCA_014898725.1 Jacaranda copaia
TCCCTCCCTCCCTCTGTATCTATAGGTTGTATGTATCTGTTGGTGTGTGTAGTGTGTGTGTGTGGTTGTTCGTTTGTATTGTTCTTACTTTAGCCAGTCGGGTTTATACACATCACCAGGCCCATACGATCAATGACTCATATTGACCGTATACGCAAACTTTTGTCCCCTTTTCCCCTCCTCCTACTCGATTGTATTTTTGTTCCGTTCTTTCCAAATTTGCCCCTCTTTCTCTTTTGACCTTTTTGTTTAAAAATATTTTTGGGTACAAAGAAAAGATAAATCCTAAAATTGTTTTTTTGGAAAATTCTAAAATTACTTTTGAATTATTTTGTATTCTCTATTCTAAATAATGTTGTATTGCGTATTTCAATTTATGAATATGAATCTAACATATATAATTCATAATTAAATATTTGTATAAGAATTTTGAACTATTTTTAGACATTTATTTTAGATTAACACCAAACCTTGGCGATTTCATAATATTACTTGCCAAAACAAAATCAAAAACACTTGTAAATACTTGTTACGTTTTTTGGCTGTATTTTCAATTAATGTCTTAACTCCCTCGGAAAAACCTGCCTGCATTTTCACCACATCTATATTATATATATCAATTAGAAATTATGTAATTTTTACATTAAGAAAAGAATGGCTATCTCATGAAGCAAAACTACTAGTACAATAGGAAACAACTCAATTTTAATGTTTGATTTAATTTTAGAAACTCTTGATACAGTTATCGTCTAACTAAATTTAAGACCAAACTTGATTTATATAGCAATGAATTGGGGTGTAATACATTTTCCAACTTAAATTGAAATAAGTTTGAATTTGTCAAATGGATAGTCCTATCAAACTAACAATCAAAATTGAATATCAAGTTATTTAAAATATGCAAACAAATATTAGAAATGATACACAATAGCCTACTAATTATCTTAATCATGTATATCATGCCCAATCAAAGCAGAGCGAGCAAATGAGAATATAGCTTCCAACTTGCTCATGCGCGGCACTCTTTGCTTGTGGAGCTTATGTCGCTACAACAAAAATAATATTAATAATAAAATAGTAAATGATACTATGATCGTATTAACATTGATAACAAAATATACATTAAATAATATTTTTTATTTTACATATTAATTTATAGTATAATTATATTTAATTTGTTGTTATTGACAATAGTGACACATGTATAACAACAACACAAGTGTAATCATAATTATTTTCTATCATTGAGTCATCACTATAAGCGTAACATTAGTTAACTATGCGGAAAATTTCATAACAATATTTTTTTTACTAAATCATAAATTCAAAAAGTTGTCAAGTTCCACACAAAAAAATTATGAAAACATATTGCCTAAAAAAAAATTTACTACCATAGTACTTATAATTAGTCACAACTTCAATATTAACACTCAACTTATAGTCACTGATTTATTTGTTTGTTTATTTTTTATTGGTTATTGGTAGTGTATATTGAGTGACACACACAACAACTATTATTTTGGCTCAAATGATGTTTATTAGAAGCTTAATGGGTTTAGATTGTTATTATTCACAACTTATAGTACTGTACTTGTCACTGTTTTAGCATTAACAATCTAATAAAACGTTTTACTGCACTATACATCCATCATAATTTGTAATAATAACACGTTAACTAAAATTTTCATCACTATTAAAATTTAACAAAAATATATTTTAACAATGACTTAGTGTAAAGAATTAGATGTAACATTTACATTGTCATTCACACGTGTCATCATTTCATTGCTTCCTCATTTAATGTGTTTCACTGGCTTTGGCAAAGTAAAAAAAAATATCCATCTTCATGAAAGTAGTAGACAAATGTTCAGCTAGAAAATGATGCTTCATCACTACACAAAAGTCTAAAACAAAGATTGAATGCTACATATGATAGCCCATAAGCTTTTCTTGGACCCTTAGTTTGGCAGCTATCATAGGTGAAGTCATTTTTATTATTGGAATCTACAAAATAAACAAATATATGTGTCCATTTGTTCATAAATAAAATTGTCCATAATTTCCCATGAATTACTTTACTTGTTGGTAGACTTGGCGATTGCGTATCCATAGATAAGCCAACGATGAGCAAGTATGGGTTAGATAAATTTACTCATTTTTTATTAAATATGAGATAGTAAATTCATTACCCATCCTCACGGGTAATAGGAAACCCGAGGATACCCATAATATTTTTTTTAATTTTTTAATATTTAAAGGATAAATTGATATTTACTTTGCCACTTACATGATGTTATTAAAATATTAACTAAATAAAATAAAAAAAGAAAATAAATTTATTAAATTGAATAAGTACTTAAAGCATATTAATAACGTTGTAGTTTAATACTTACAACTTAAATATTCAAAATCCATCAAATTTAAAGTACATTATATTTAAAAATTCAATTTTAAATCTCATCACATGTCAAAAAATTTTTGAATTAAAAGTTTAAATATCACTCAAACATTATTGTATTTATAGAATAAGATGTTACATCCAAAAACATATGCACAATAAATTATTTATCACTTGACTACATAGATGGCTGCTATTTGAGAATGATTTTTTGTTATATGTTGTTTTGTATTTATAGTATTGCTCCAGAAGATTAGTTTGTTGTAATTCTTTTATTTGTAAAATTTAAAAATTAAAAGTTAGATTAAAAATTTTAAAAACATAAACATATCTACGGGTAACCCATGGGTACCCATAGGTTGGGCAAAAAAACGACGGGTGATTTTCGATATGAGTAAAATTACCCTTATTTTACTGGATTGAAAATATAAAATCCGTCGTCTGTAAATTTTTGGATACCCACGGGTGCCCATGGGTATGGATACAATTTTGATAGGTCTACTTGTTGGTAGTCTAATGTGGTACTGTATAGGCACGAAAATGGGAAGGATAATACAATCCTATTCAGATAAGAAAAGAGTAAAATAAAAATTTCATAATGTCAATATATAATGTGGAATAAATAATTACTTGCTCCATCCCAAATTTATAGATAATTGGTGTTCTCAGTCAATTACTTTAATTATTTCTTATATGTGTTTGTTGACAATTTAGTCATTCTTTTCAATTAAATCAAATAATACAATAATTTAATTTTGTAATATGTAATTATTATTTCTTAATTGCACTAAGGAAAAAATATAGAAAAAGAGAATAAACCCCCACATGAAGGGCACCACACTTTTTGACCATTTCATTTGTTATTATTATTTTTTCTTTTTCTCTATTTTTAGTAAGAAAATATTTCATTATGTTTTATGTTTGAACTTAATATATGTTTTGAGGGAATGAATATTGTAAGTGGGATTGAGGAATATGAAAGTTATGTTGGGAAATATAATGAATTTTTTGTTATATTCTATGTTTGTTTATATTTTGAGAAAAATATTTTTTACTATAACAGTTAAATCAATATTTTTTTATTAGTTTTTAAAGTGAAAATGGAATTGAATAATTTTTTTTATTATAAGAATAATAATTAAAATATATATGATATATATGTATGTATATATTGAAAAATGAAAAAAAAATTGGACAATAAATGATAGAAGATAATATTTTAAAAAAACTTATTTTAATATTTTAAAATAAAAATAAATATATTTTTTATTATGTTTTCTTAAAACAAAATTATTTTGGAGAACATAACCGAACAATCCTGAAGTGATTATGGGTATAAAGGTAAATCCACGAAAGCAATATTTTGCTTATCATGATGATTCATTCCCCATGGCACCAAGAAATTTTGACGAGTATTTTTGGTCCAACCTTTATTATTGGTCAAAGAAGAAGAATTAGAACCATCATTTTCCCAGAAACATATCAACGGCTAAAATCGGCCACTAAAAAGAAACCAACGGACAGGATCACTTATCCCAACCCCTTTTCCTCTTTCGAGGCAAGCGAAATGATTGTGCAACCACTTTCCAAATATTAATGTTGCATTTTCCACATAAGTACAAATCGCCATTTCAGATTTCTTCATTTTTATAAGTGCTTTTTTTTTTTTGTTTTGAAAAAAAGGTCCTCGATTTTAACCCATTCACCCTAATCTCTTTGTACGCATCATTAACGGCGAAATTTCAAGAATAAAAATAAATAAATAAATAAAGAGCAACCTTTGTTTCAACCTATCCAATTGCCTTCACTGGCCAAACTTCATCATGGGCATCGCCATTAAGGTACTAGCAACATAATTATTGATGCTTTAGTCACGTTTTATTCAATTAAATATAACACACATCCCTAATTATTTCCAAGTTGCTAACATTAAAGAAAATATTGTATTATGTGTGTATTTTTATCTAAATTATCTCATAGTCAGGCAATGATTTAGATATAAGACCGCCCGGCTGGTCCGATTGGGAATCGGTCATGATTCCACTTCAATTTGATATATAAAATTAATTGACTAAAAAATTAGTTTCAACTGGTGAACTTTAAACCGATTTTTTTATAAAAAAAAATTAAAAATAATATTAATTTTTATTTTCATTTGAAAATTTTATATTATTTGAATTGGTGTTTATTGTTTTGTAAGTTGTAATGAATTATATAAGGATTTTTTCTAGCAAATTTTATTTTATGATTTGATATTTTAAATTAATGTATGGATATTACTATGAAGTAGAGTTTGGAGAAAGTTTCATGATACTAGGCAATTTTTTTATTTTTTGCTCCTTTATATATATTTATATTATTAATATATTTATATGATATTAAATATAATTATGACGTCACACCGACTGAATCGATTGAACCACTAATCAATAAAGCGACCGGCCCAATTTCTCAAACATTGCATCAGGATGAAGTCAAAATTTTTATTTGCTTCAAGTGTGAAATTGGATTTTTTAATTTTAAGCTATTTTTTCCTCTTGTTAATATTTTTAATTTTTCTCTTCAATTACTCGCTCTTTCATTTTTCTTATATTGTCTTTTTTTCATCTTAATTTTTTACTTATTTTTAAATTTTAAATAAATAAATAGAAAATAATTACAAAATTTATAATAGTATAGAGATAAAAATAATTAAATATTTTATTTATTAGTATACTATAACAATTTTAATTCACGTATGGTGTGTATATCAAAATGGCTTACCAATTATTATGAAATTTGTTGGCATCATTTGCTTGGGTGTAAAGCAAAAATTAATTCAACCTCAATGAATTGAATGGAAGGTGAAGGAGATGGTACTGAAGGAAGGAAATTGTTGGCCTTCATCATCACCAAACCTAACACTGAATATTAGTTTGAAATTTGCTACTAAATTTTTATTGGTCACCAACTTTGCAGGCAAGTCAATCTCAATGACCATCAAACACAGCTAGCTTCTCTCTTGATCTTGCCTTTTTTATTATTATTTTTTAGAAAAATATATTTAAATTTTTAAATATTTCAATTGTCTATTAATTACTAAACCTATGTTTGGACAATAAATTTTACTTTAAAAAAATACTAATATATTTTTTTCTTTTTAATATTTGTATTTTTGTATTTTTTTTTCTCTTTAACGTTTAATTGCTTTTCTCTCTTTCCATTACAATCAAAGTGAAGTAGGACATGTGATTCGAGTAAAGCTTCAGTATTTCTAACTATTTAAATTGAATAAATCTATACGTGTTTTTTATCACATAAACTTAATCATAAGTTTATATATATGACTTTGAACCCTCAATTACAAATAAAATATAATTTTTTAAACTAACTAATTGTTAATCTATTTTTTTATAATCAAACTAATGAAATTTGGATTAAAAAAATCCATTATTATAATAGAAACAAGTCCCATTGCTTGAAGTGTTTCCATTAGAAAAATAATTAAGTGTATTAGGGTATAATATAAATTATGATGGAGCACTTGGTAGATATTAATTGGTTAGACACACCAAACATCTTTTTTTACGAGTAAAAGAAAGAAAAGATGTCTCGGTCTAAATGATGAGGCATCACACGTTTTCTATAATTTGAGATTATAGCAAAGCCTATGTGACTATTTCTTGAAATGATCCCATTGTAGTGAATTATGCTGTCCCCGTGTGGATTTTTAGAATGATTGCACATCGAGGCTGAAGCCACTTGTACTTGCGTTCGAGTCCCTCAGCCACTCTTTCCTTTGAATATTCTTTACTCGCCACTTGCCCACATATTCGTTCCATCAGGGAAAAGTTTGGGAAGAAAAGCTACGAAGAGCCCGTTTGGTTTCATTTTTATTTTTAAATTTAATTTTCAAAAATTAAAAATCTGGTTGTAGTTTTAAAAATAAAAACAATATTGTGTTAGGATGCATATTATATTTGAAAATAATAATTAAACTAAGTTATAGAATTGAAAATTTAGATGATCAAGTCAAATTTAAATTTGGTTGATATGGTAGTAAGTTTTTATTAATAAAATTTATTTATTTTTACTTTTTATTTTTTATGTTTTTTGGGAAGGGGAGTGGAAGTTGTGATGAATGTAGCTAATGATTATGTGTGCAGGGAGAAGAGCTAAAGTTATGGTAAGAGGAGAGAAGGGTTAATTATATACACTACATTAGGTTTGGGTTTTGTGGGAAAACCAAGGCCGGGAGATTGATTCAAAATTTTGCAATAGAATACACTTGCTGCCGTCTGTAATCATTTCATCTGTCTGGGGGTTACATATATATAAAAGAAAAGATCTGCACAAATTGCACCATGCATCATCACCACCATCATGATACGAAAGAATCCTTCTTTTACGTGTGCATTAATCCTTTACTGATTTGAGTGTTTGATGTTTTTTGCTTTATCGAATTCCCCACTGCCACTTTTATTACCCATTCTGCCTTTCAAGTTCAAAGTAGTGGGCTGATTAATCTGGCCGGCCAGCCAGCCAGCCATGTCTGCACTTATCAATCCCATAAGCCCAATTTTTCAGGTCGGGGCCGAAACAAGCCACTTTGTGTGGCCCAATATTACTATGGAACTTCCAGTCCATAAAGATATTATAGCAAGTAATAACTCTTATATAAGTGTTTGCACATCAAATGGACCCTCAGATGTAGTTGTGTCTTGCAGCAGACAAGGCTGGGGGGAGAGCATTACTATGTTTGGTAGTAGTGGTCCCAATGTGACTCAACCGTGGAGACATATAAATCTGGGAGACTGAGACCTGCCAGAAATTTTAGAATGGTGATATGCTGAGGCATCTTTATTGAAGCAATTGGGGATGACTGGGATTCAGCATCATTGTAAAAAAGCTGAGCATGTGAGAGCTACTAGCTACCCACCCGGCATTCGGCTGTCAGGGGAAACTCAAAATCTGATTCTCATGGCCACTAATGTAGCATGTTTTTGATCTAGTTATTAACTAAATTTGCTCTTCCATTATTCATCCAACTTCAAGTTTCCCTATCTTAGGATTAAGGTTAATGCCTGTCGTTTGATCTTGAAATAATATTTCTCGTCTGAAAAGTCTCTGTTTCACATCGACAGAATCGAGGATTTTGAAACAACTGATATGATATGATGGTGTCGTCTTTCAACCTTAGAAAAGTCTTGTTCCACATCAACCGAATTGAGGGTTTTGGGACAATTGATATGTTGTTATTTTTTTCCCCCAATATTTCAAACAGACAAAACTCTTTATTCGACATTTATGTTTGACAACGAATCTGATGTATTAATAAAATTGCTGCCTGAATTTTGGATGAAATACTTGAAAAAACAAACTGTTTCTCTCGATGCCCTTAATACCATTTACTTAATATAGTATTTTAAACATAGTTTGAGCAAAATTACAAGCATCCATGGAGATTTGAGGAGAGTTGAAAGTACATTTGGAAGACACAGAAACAGAACTGCAGGCAGCGCTCACGTGGTGACCATGATTAATTATGAGAATGAGATCTTGCGGCTTTCTTTAAGCTAACAACATTTGACTGTTCACTTGAGCGTTGGCCAACCTTAAAAAGCACGAAATTAAGGTATTTTGTTAGCTGCACTGTGAGCAAGTTTATTTACTCTTAAACAGTTCATTTGGTGTCAGAAATAACAACAGTTGTGACTTTTATTTTATTGATTAACTGTGGCATCCTCAAACTTCCCAAGTGGTCCAGCTATTAATTTGTTTAATTAATTACGAAACGCCATGCTTAAACTGAGTTCAGATTCACTTTTGGGTCAAAACATATAATGCATAATCCATTCAGTAAAAATTAATTCGTACACATTTAGGAGGTTTGGAAAGGTTAATTCCACGTGAATTTCCATCATATACTAATGGTTGCAATCTTTTAAAAATTTAAAATTTAAGATCTTAATTTTCTTTTTAATATTTACACAATAACATACCAAGAACTCGTTAGAATTTAAAACTCAAATCTAGGACTTTATACGCACAAGTATATGATAATGTTATTAAATCAATTAATAACGTACTTACTAAAAAACCTAATAAAAGATTAAACCTTAAGGTTTGTTAGGTTTCATTTCCATACTCCATTTTTACATTTTCTATTATTTTAAAAATAAAATACACCACTTTTTATACATTTTCATCTAATTTATTTTTGTTTTCAAAACACAATTTCCAACAACATATATATCTTTTCTTTCTATTTCATTATTTATATATATATATATATATATTAACCTACAACTTATTAAAACTAATTTAAGCATTACTTTCACAACAATTCATTCAAGTACGAATTCATTTTCAACTTATTTCCACTTACGAGCTTTTCAAATTTTTAAAAATGATAAAAATAAAACCAAACAGCCCCGTAGGTATTCTCTTAATCAAGCAACCTAATTCAAGAATTATGTTTAACATGAATCATAAAGAAAAGCAAATATACCATATTATCCCTATCCCAGGAGGCTGCAAGTTGAGGGAAGAAAGAAATGCTAATACAAGAAACTAGTGAAACGTGGAGCAGTCCTATATCTTAATTATGCCCGCTTGGACTTTTATGCCTACACAATCCACTGTTTACTAGATGACACCAAAAATTCAAGCCACTTCTTTTCGTAGGCGTCATAGATTAGGATTGAGCTCTTTCAATCTCCAACACTAGCGGTAGTTGTCAACTAGTATTGAAGTAGGGGTAAAAAACAAAAAATAAAAAAATATTTTTTAATGACAAAGTTTAGAAATATAAGTACTAAAATAATTAATTGGCCGAGGGGCATTTAGTGCCCATTTGATTTTATTTTCAAACACCTTTTTTCATTTCATGTTGAAAATAAAAATAAAAAATTATTAATTTTTTTTATATTATCGCAAATATTTTCATTCTCAAAATATTTTTCAAAACACACTAGTGTATTCTATTTTCATTTTCACTTTTCATTTTCTCATACTCATATTTACACGATTTTTAATACAAAAAACACTATATTTTCTAAATATAACTTATTTTCAATTTTACGCAATCATTATATTTTAAATAAAACCCCCAAACAACATTTTATTTTTAAATTCAAATTTATAACTAACTATTTACTATTTATTTTCACTAGAAATGAAAATGCCTCCAGAAGAAAACAGATAATTCAATAATTCATTATTTATTTATTTATAAATAAATGAAGTGCCCATTTGGTTTTATTTTCAAACACCTTTTTCGTTTCATGTTGAAAATGAAAACTGAAAGCTATCAACTTTTTCCTATATTTTCACAAAAATTTTCATTTTTAAAATATTATCCAAAGCACACTAGTACACCCTCTTTCCATTTTCTCATATTCATATTTGTACGATTTTTAATACAAAATACTATATTTTCTAAATACAACTCATTTTTAATATTACGTAATCATTACATATAAAATAAAACCCCCAAACAACATTTCATTTTCAAATTCAAATTTATAACTAATTCTTTACTATTCATTTTCACTAGAAATGAAAATGCCTCCAAAAGAAAACAAATAATTCAATAATTCATTAAATAAATAAATAAATAAAGAATATATACAATTAAATTGAAATAATCGACCAATTTTTATCTAATTCCTTTATCAATTTAGAAATTGGATCCATTACTAAATTTGCTTAATTATTTTTAACTAGTGTATATCTTGCATCAGCTATTTACAATATTAATTTCTTCAATAAAAATAGTGCTTATATGAAAAACGTGCCATAGACATACACACCATGTGTAAGTCACTACAAAAAAATCTACAATAATGATGATAATGAGGCTTAAACGCATAACAAATACGATTTACCATCCACATGCGCCAAAAAAAATTAAAAAAAAAATGGGACAAAGGCTAATCTAAGCTAAGTGTTCAAAAATTCAAGGTTTTAGCCGTAGTCCTCATTAATATAATTTAACTAAGGTTTGGTAGTGTGGCATGAAGACGTGGTCCCTCTATTTATTCGGCTCGTTAAGACTACTTATTGGACCCTTCACTTAGTCAACGGTTAAAGCCAAGCTTAGTTACGTACTGATCGTTGATTTTTTATTTTTTTTATTTTTTTTATTTTTCTCAGTTCTAATCCAAAACATCCCTCAAATTATCCTTAGTTATAAAATTTATTGGGAATTCGAATTAAAAAAAGAACTAAACTACGACAAGTAATTTTTCTATTTTTGTTTTTGTTTTTTTCAAATAAAAATATGAATCATGTGAACAAAGTCAGTAGGGCAGAAGAAAAAAAGTGTGTTAATTAGCTTATTGACATTTAGTTGTGCTGCGCCCACACATTAATAAATCAGAGATGACCACTTGATAGCGACGAACGAAAAAAGATATTTTTGAGGAAAGCTAGACCAAGAATTTAACCTCAATGTGTGGCTCTAAACAAATTTCTTCTACTTCGTGTTATCCGTTGCTTTTTCTCACACACCAAGCGACAACAACAACAAACACAGAAGAAAACAAAAATCTTGCCTTGGGGGAAAATTGACCCTATATATATATGTTTATTTAAATTACAGGTTGGAAAGATGAAAGATTAAGATTATAATGGGTTGGCCCTGGTCGAGTTGATTTGTTTGTATTCATCGAATTAATATATTAGAATGTGTTTCTCGATCAAATTGAATGTTAATTTTGGAACTAAAGCATGTTAAGATTATGAATTGTTTAGGAGATTTTAGTAAAAATACTTCAGTGCTTAAATCAGTAAAGAATCGAGAGATTGGGATTGAAGTACAAAATTATAGTAGATAAGCATATTTTTGTTTTATAATATTAGATATTTATACTCATTAACTGACGCAATTATATTATTACATCACGTATCTGTGGCTTGCTAGGATAATATCATGTGTAATCTAGTTTGGTTGGATTTTTAAGTTATCTCGTGATTATTTATCATGTGATAATTTGTGTGATTTTTTATTTTTATGGTATAATTTGGCTGACATGATGAATAAATTTATTGGGATAGTAAGTTGATTTATCATGAAAATTGTAAATATAAATATGAGTTTTTGCTTTTCTTGTGTGTTTTTGTGTTTATTATTATTTCAACTAAATGAATGATAAAATGGGATAAAAATATAATATTTTACCTTATTATTCTAGTCAAACTAGCCTTTCAAAGATTTGGATTACGGCTGTTGATTGGGACACGAGTTTTGTTTTGAATTATTATTATTATTATTATTATTATTTTGAATGAAAATAATCTTTTTAAGTTTGGTAAAGACACATTCAGTGACTCTAATTGAAATTGTAACATTTGGATATTAAATAATGTTAAAAAATTAAATGATGAAAATAGGAAGAGAAAACGACGAGGAAAAAGACAACATAGTTGAAACCGACCGAGTCGACCCAGTGGGAGACGCACGACGCGTCCATTCTCTTCTACTGTTCCACTTGTCTCTGCCATGTGCCAGACTGCCAGTGCCCACTGCCCAGAGCCCGCCGGTCGGAAATCCTGTCCTTTACCACCATCCCATCTCAACCGTCCACTAGTCCTTTCCACGACCCCCACCGCAGCTCTCTTTTACCGCCATCGCCACACCCTGGACGCTCGCACATCTTATCAAATCCCATCGGACCGTAGGGCCTCTGGCTCGGGGTAAAAGCCTTGTCGGTCCACCTCCGGTCCATCTACCATTACCGTCCCCCGTACTTGGAGCAATTAATTAGCCAAAATTATTTTAAAATTCAAATTTTATTTTTATCGAGCTTAATCTTATAAAGTCTTCTTATTTTAATCTCAATAATTAAATTAATTCAATTCACCTTAATTGGTTGGTTTTACTTACTAAAAACTTGTATAATATTTTGCTGTAAATATTATGATTATAAAATTAATTAAAGTCACGCATTTAAATTTATCCAAACTCAATTCGAATAATGACGATAGCCATATACATTATTAAATATGAAGAGTTAATTATATAAGGTATTGTACCGATCGAAAGTTCAATAACGAATTTTATACTTAAAAAGAATGTTTTTATCTTAACTGATTAAAATAAAAGGCCCCACAGCAAAAACCCCTAGACCGTCGCACACCCTACCCACTCCGTCCCAGTAAAAAGGGGTAGCTTTGTCAGCTAACAGTATTGCTATCATTTGGTTTGGGGTTCACACTTTGACTCCCTCACTTTCTTCATATAGTAAAACAAACACACCGCCCACTTTCCTCTTCTCCATTCCGCATTTTTTTTTACTGGGTGAGCAGCATTTTCGTTCCTGTCGAAGATTTTTCTTTTCCTTTTTCTTTTCCATTTCACTTCTCTGTTTGGTTATTGTTGTTGTTGGTTTTTTTCTTTTTTCTTTTTTCTTTTTGTTTACCTTTTTTCAATCATGTACAGTTGATTGACTACCTCTCTGCGGCGAAATCCCTGCAATGATTGATTAGCTAGCAGACGGCGAAAGGGAAAATGATTAATTCTGATCTGTTTACTTGCTATTTATGGATAAATAGCAGACGAATTTTCCTTAACGGATTATTAGCTGAATCTTTACGAATATGTGCAAAATATGGAAAATATTTTCAGCTTTGGAACTTGGGGATGGAAGATGCTTTTCCTCACTACTGCTTTTGCCTCTGCTTTTCTTTTTTTCTTTTGTTTTTCTAATTCCTGTTTTTAATTTTAGTAATGTTTTCCTTTTCCTCGGAAAAGGAAAACGTTTTCTGTGTACAGAGGAAAAGTTTTCCTCCTGCTTTCGGTTGTTGATTCCAATGAAAAAACCCTAAATGGGGGACCATAACTGCCCCATCAACCACCATTGTTTTCCATTCTTTTAAAAACAATAAATAGTAAAAAGCTAATTTCTTTTTTTCTTTTTTGGCCTAATGAAAACTTCTAACTGTAGCAGATAAATGTGTGTTTTACTACTTCAGATCATATGAGCACTATTATGGGTAAGCACGTCGGAAGAAGGAAATGTATATATACTTTTGATTTTTTTATTATTTAAGTTTTTCTCATACTATATATTTCAGAAAATAACTCTTGCAGGGTGCTATTTTTTCTGTTTTTTTTTGTTTCTGTTTTTTTTTTCTGTGGAGTTGGGCTACGTAGGGGAAGGCATTGCAAGCGACATTTTTAGACGTTTTCTGACTTTTTGCTTCCCATACATATAAGAATTTCACCATTTTTACTATAATATGATACGCATACTTTACATTTCTTTTGGTTTTCTAGCAACGGTTTTGTTTAGTGGGTCTTAGTCAATGGCTTCGTATTTTTTGATTTCTTTTGTCGTATATGGTAGATATGTGAGCTGGTGAAAAAAAACATCAAGAAGCTGGAGAAAAAGAAAACAGGAAAAAGAAAAGAGATAAAGGAGAGTTGTCATTGAATTGAATGGAGCAGCTACTTTATTTTAAGGAGGTTAAATAGTAGGCAGTAAGTAGTAAAAATCTTTTTAACTTTTCTGATCTGCCGCAGTAAAGTGGGCAGATGATAGCAAGTATAATTTCGTATCACTTTCCTCTTTTTAACCAAAAAATAGGAAATGCTCTGGTGGAATGATAGATGGTATGATACATGTATTAACCAGTGGAGCTGTAATTATATTCTTTTCTGTTTACTCCTTGTTGGAGTCTAAGTCTACTGAAATACTTTTTCAAGTCGCCATTAGAAACAAAAGTTCTTTAAAAATTTCTGAATTTGGGTGCTGTGGAAATCTCTATTGACTTGAACTTTTGGGGTTGAAGGATGGGTTCTGTTGCTTGCTATTTCACCTTTCAAATGTGTTGTCTGGTCTTTAGGTCTTGCTTTTGCTTAGTTTGAATTATGGAATTTGGGGCTGACTATAACATCGTCTTGGCGAAGCTGAAGAGTTGATTTTAGCATTTGATTTCCAAAGAGAGTATATTAATTCTTCTCTTTGCAATTTTGTCTATTTCTTGAAACAGGGAATTGTAGCTGCTTCATGGGGTGATTAATTCTCATATCTCTACGGTACAATTTCTTGAAAACTTTACCACATGAGTTATATGTGGATTAGTTCTTCAATTTCCTTCGTTTGAGGATTTTTAAGAGGTTTTAATTTGATAATTCCCAGATCCGGTCTAGTATATGATGCACCCTGTGCTCAAAGATAATTGAGTTGGTCTGTTTAATGAGTCACTTATCTGATATGGAGTGGAATGCAAAGTGGGATTGGGAGAACATTGTTTCATTTGGTTCGAAAGCAATTGAAAGCCCCAAGAAGCTGCAATTAGCTGACTGGATGATTGTTGATGATGGAGATATCCATACTGGATCCTTCAATCTGTCCGGGGGCGGTGGGAATAGTGGCGCCTCCGGCTCTGATTGTGGGCATGGTTCTTCAGCTAAGAGTTCTATATCGGCTTCGACTGACTCTTCCACCAAGGATGGAATGCAAACCCCCAACTTCAGGTTCAGTACATTTGAGGGCTCTTCTGGAAATTTTAGCAAGAAAATGGAAATGAAAGGAATGGAAGTTTCTGGAACTTCCCCACTTCCGGAGGCTTCTGTTGGATCTGCGGAACCATTGATTGGTTTGAAGCTTGGAAAGCGGACATATTTTGAGAATAGTGGTGGTGGAGGCACTGTTAAGAGCACACCCTTTTCTGTGATGCCTACTCCATCCACCACAACACTGAAGAAAACTAAATCATCTAGTCAAAATGCCCCTGTTTGTTGTCAAGTGGAAGGCTGCAATATTGATCTTTCACTGGCTAAAGAATATCACCGAAAGCACAGAGTTTGTGATAGCCATTCAAAGTTCCCCAAGGTTATTGTTGGAGGCATTGAACGCCGGTTTTGCCAACAGTGCAGCAGGTAATTTTCTAAAAGAAAAACTATATTTGTGAAAATGCATACAACTTTTGTTGCCTACTATATGGCCAGACACGACTATAACTTGTGCTATTATTTCCTCTTATTCCGTTTCATGCAAATGAAACCAGTTTGAAGGATTTCAAGGATCTGATGCTTTTTCTCTCTGCGCAGGTTCCATAGTTTATCTGAATTTGATGATAAGAAACGCAGTTGCCGCAGAAGACTTTCTGATCATAATGCACGTCGCCGCAAGCCACAGCAGGAAACTCTCCAGTTTAATTCGGCTAGGCTCTCATCACCATTCTATGGTATTGTATCTGGTTGTTCTATGTATTTCACATCATTCATTTTAATGGGGATAGTAAAAGTATGGGTACCATGAAAACTCTGGGTATTATGTAACTTTTTTGTTTCCTGAAGTCACTAATAGGAAGGGACATGCGAAATCAGGCAACTGACTGAACCTTAAGAGAACTTTCCTGTTGTCTTCTTCAAGAACTATCTCTGTTAGAAAACATGGAGTTGAACAGATTCCAAAAGAAACAATGTGCAATTTTAGATTGTTTCTATTGTATTCTAACATGATTATACTCAATTTAGGCCAGATGATTCTGGATATGAGAACATATCAACAATGAATGTAATATAACTAAGTCTGCAGAAGCCGTTGCCCGACACAAGCAGCAGTTAATTACTAGCTGACTTAGTTTCCTGCCATGTAAGTTGTGCCATAATCATTTTTATCCACCGCCTTATGCCGCTTCTGGATTTTGCAACAACAAAAATCTTAGAAATCCAAAATAAAGTAGAAAGAAGAATTTTAAGGGGTGGACATGGGTTCAACATTCGTGCCTGTCTGTACTTTATCTGTTCATATTTAGTCTTTGCCTGATCTGTTTTTAATGTTCTGCTGAATTTCCTTTTACAGGCACAGGAGGAAGCAAGCAGATGAGTTTTCTGTTGAACAATTCTCCTCTTATTCACTCTAAAACACCTACAAATTCCACATGGGATAATGCATGCAATTCCAAGTTCACACTAACAAAAGGGTACTCTTTGAAGACTAATGGAGATGGAGGTACAGATGAAGAGTTGCATATGCCAGGAATCAAGCTGCCACAAGCCATCAATATGCAAAATGCAGCCAATGAATTTTTGGCATCTAAGAACTCCACGTCTGAGGTTTTGAATCCAGGTTCAGTTTCCTCTTTCAGGGGATATCTTATGATTAATGTTAATTCCCAGCCTATTTACAGTTCTGTGATTGTTTATTCTAATATGCTGGTTAAATCAGTTAGCTCTACTAGAAAACATTTCCTGCTAAACATGCTAGGATAGTTGGTCAAGGGCAAACAAAATCAAACTTCTTCTTGAGTGGGCAACCACAGAACAGTGCATGGCGTGCAACATACATCTTGTTGATTATGAGTCCATTTACTGAATCATAGACACCGTGATATCTTTGTCTTGTACTTTTCCAGGTTCCAAGGGATCCCTGATCCCTACACTAGATGCAGCACCCGAGTATCGTCGTGCTCTCTCTCTTCTGTCAAGCAACTCCTGGGATTCATGTGAACCAGAATCCATCCCATTACACCATCCAATACATGAAAACGACCCCAGCATTTCTCAGCCTATGATTCATACCATCCCAGAAGGTGTGCCCCTCTCTTCTCCGGAATTCTGGCTGAGTGGACAGCATTCAACACACCCCCGTGTTCAATCATTGGCCACAACCAGTAACTTTCAGGAAATCCCGCTTTTCAAAACCCCATATGATGCCGACTTCTATTCTAATATGTTGAATTGACAATTCAAAACAAATCTGTTTATCTTCGTGGCCCTGTAAGCAGTCTTGGTATTAAGGTCCGGTGGTTTTCTGTTTTCTTCAGAACGACGTTACAGAACACGATGACACTTTAATAGTTGCTAGTGTTTTAAATTTTGAAAAACTATAGATTGTTGACTCGTTGCAAAAGGATTTTGATTATGAGGTTGCCTATTAAACTGTGGTTTCTTAATGGCACTTCTTTGTTAATAAAGCCGTTGCCATCCTGCAGAAAGCCAAATTGGCGGGCAATTTAACAATTTGATTTGGAGCGGCTTTGCTTTCAGACGCAGTTGTTAAAACGATTTAGTTTGCGCCAGTTAATTGATGTTTTCAGTATGACACCTCCTTGGAGTGATACAATTATTCAGATATTTTGACACTGTTCATTAGTTATTTTGAGTTGGGATAGACTAGACCTCAGAAGTATCATTATATCTTTTATTGCGAATGTCCCAATGCTCATCAAGTATTGTTATAAATTTGCTCACATGTGAATGCTCATCAATTCTTCCCGGCCTGGAAGAGTGGCCCCTTCCTTTCTATCTCTAAAATTGAGCATTAAATATCTGCGTACTTGATATTTGTACAAGCAATGTAACTACATAAAATCATCTCCCTGTGTAATTTATGATAGAATTGATGTTCACAAACCCATACACAATTTCTCCATGATAATGAAAACACGCTTGACATAAGAAATTGGGAGCTGTAATTCTTGATCCAAGCAATATTTTGGCCCTTCCCCTTGCTCCGTCCCAACCCATATTAAGAATAATTGTCAGAGTGGTTTTACATAACTCATATTATTTCCGTGTTGACAAACCTGCTCTGCCTCTGCTAATTTACCAGAAATGAACACTCAAGAAAGCACATTTTTACACATTTGACAGGAATCCATTAAACGTGCACCTTATCATACCACCTGTCGCGGTCGAGTAAATTTTGTCAGAAGGGCATGCGTCAATAAACACTATAGCGTATAACTTCAATTATATGGTTTCCTGTGTGCTATTTTGTCCAAGATTTTTGTTTCCCCAGTTTATGGCTTTTTACATGATTTGAAGATAGAAAATGAGGCAGGGGAACTGGGGCCATGGCAGCTGTTAGGACACGACTTCCAACTTCATGATAAACCCCTTGCACGGAGGAGATTTCATCTTGGTCCACACTTTCATGCTTTGCTTATTTTGACAGCCTGATCTGACTGGATACAGCCAAGACCAAATTAATTGAGTAGACCGGTTACAAAAGCGATAGGCACAACTTTCATAATACTTCAATTATCTAATTTTTTCCGATTTATTTGTTGGCTGGGACTAGGAACTATCAAAACAAAAGAGGAAATTATTCTCTGTTTCACGCAACCCCACAACCCTTTACACAACTCAGCTCACAGGTACTATAACACTTCGGATTATTTCAACACTTCCAATGAGATTCAAAACATTCATCATCTTTATGACCATTAAGATAGATCATTTTTTGTATGATTTTATATCAAAATTGACAAACTATATTTTTATTATTAGTGTTTAACTTTGTAGAGTAATTACGCTGCAATTCATTAACAAATTGGATTTCTTATATCATTAATAATTTCATCAATGTAGTAAATAAAATACTTGAATCAACAGATAATTCAGGAATATGAAATCTTAGTGGTGTACGACTTCTTAATTGAAGTTCAACATATCAATGCGACAGCAAAAGCATTAAAGAGCACGACAAGAGCAATTCTTCTGGCTAGCCTTCAGGTTTACTGCTTAATTTTAGTGATCAATAAGAACAAGCATTCAGATTTTTCTGCTTAATTTATAAGCAAATGAAAGAAAGCGTAGCAGGTATGCACTGTAGTTTAAGCCAAAGCCCAGAGGCAGCTTATTTAGAGTCTCTGCAAACATGTCCCACATACGTTAAAGGGCACTGCCTCTTGACTTTCCATAAGAGCACATTAGAAGTCATCCTGCTTTATTTAAATGAGTGGATACCCCAAAAAGGAGAACATAAACAAGAAAAAATTGATCTTGAAGTATTCACATATTCTCCCAATCAAAAAATGTAAAAGGGTATTATCCACAAGGGGAACAAAAAGAAAAAACAAAAAAACAAAAAACGGCTATCAAGTCGCAAGCATAATCAAAGAAAAGTTCTTAGTGTAGTTCAACATGCTCAATCATGATTGTCATTGGATGAAGAAAACATTCAACATCCATATGCATCCGCCATGGAATGTTTCTGATCATCTGTCATCTTAGAAATTAAAGAACATATGGGGTAATTCATATGTTACAACACATAATTACCATGCCACTAGAGCTAAGGCTCCAAACAAAGATACTCAGATTCAATTTTTTTGGTAAAAAGAAACTATATATATTTATTCAAGTGTACCAGTTAGCACTTTCAGACTCTTGAGTATTCACTACTTGTTCACCACAAAATAAAACCAAGAACTAAGATCCTACTTCTCAACCTACGTACTTTTAGAGGCTGTGCCAAACATGGTGGATCGTTTTACCTCAAATGAAGACTTGTGAAGCCCAAATATCAGAAGATCCTACATATGAAGTTCTATACCGTGGAATGCCATCATTACAGTTCTGAAACCAATTTCTAAAGATATGCTATGCTACAAATCGGCAGACACCTTTAACACAGACAATGAAGCCTGCTTAAATATAAGGACTTGTTAAACCTGTTTCTAGAACAAAAGCTCTTGAGAGCACAGAGACAAGCAAAACCAAATTGAAGACCAACATAATATAGCCCGAAATGTATGTTATCATACCACTAAATGTGAGATAACATGTACAAAATCCTAGAGAATAGCAACCCAGATGCAAAATCTAGCAAGAGCATTCTGGCAGAAACACGATGCAAATTTGTAAGGATAAAGACCACAAGATACTGATAGTTTATACAACAACTCGACACGAATTGGAAGAAGGCACAGTAATTTGACAACTGCAGCAACAGGAAGATGACATGACTGATTTCAGACACCCAACTGAGCAATGCTGGACGACAACTCTGGACCTTCTCAGACATGCCTAGTACTCACTGGAACAGTAGATAACTCTATTAATAGATGAAAAGACAAACAAACTAAAGTAGGAAACGGACAGGCGAGTACTTCAAGAATCAAAAGAAGAAAAGAATAAGGCATGCAAAGCAAATCCTGAGATTGCAACTTTCAATATATACTGAGTTTGTTTTGTTACACATGTACAGAGGAGCAAAAGAAACAAACAATTTTAAGTAACGTGTCATACAAAGTAAACATATTACACAACAGACCTGATCGTTTGCATCAGCTGCTTCTGGTGGAGACTTTTGTGTATTGGAAGGTTTATCAGCACCACAATTCTGTCTATTACACTTAGTCCTAAATGGGTAGTTGATGTTGTTGCATTTCTCACACTTCCAGCTTCCTTCTGGCATGTCTGGTTCTAAATTAAAACGCTATAAGTACCTTGTCCATTTAACAGAAAGAAACTTCATTTTTTTATTTATGGTGTAAAAGAAGATTATATTTGTGAAATATCACTTACTTGAATTCTTGCCAGATTTGTTACCCTGCATGATCATCACAGAACTTCAGTACATATTTTGGAAACTAAAGAGGTGCAGCTAAAGTAAACTTGTATAACCTCAACACATTCAATCCTGAATGCTTGACTATGGAAAATGCTTTCAAACATCAGAGGCAATTTCCCAAGAAAAGGATACATTTGATGACACCCTTACAGATTTATGTGTGGAACACCAGAAGAAAGGAGTTCAAACCTGAGATCCAGGCTTAGGTGTATTGCACTTCCTCATGTTGCAAACCATTCTAAATGAAAAATTGACATTCCCACATTTGGGACACTCCCAGTCATTGTCACGAGTTCCATCTAACAAAAAATAATAGCAATTAGTAATTTGTACAGAAACAAAAGTTTAATTAAGAAATCACAAGGGGCATCATTGCATACCACCAGCTTTCTTCTGAGATTTATCCTCCGGGAAAAACCCAGGTCTTGGTCCCTGCAGAAGATTAAAATAGTAGATATGTTCATTTCCAAGTCAAAGAAACATATTCTTCTTTCCCATAAGGAAACACCAATGCAGGATTTTTTCGAGGAAGGAATGGGTTATCCAACCAAAAAGAAAAAACAAAGGGCATGCTATTATTTAAATCCAATGTAGCATCATGACATCACACAGCTAGTATTAAAAGCCTTGTATCCATGCACCAAAGTCACAGGCAAACCAGAAAAGGATGCTGCATCAGTAATCTTTCATGACTTTTACAAAAGATAGAAGCACGATGAAGGTTTCACAGTGCAAACTTACCATGGCAGGGCTCATAGGGAAAACTGGCCCATACTGATCCACCATTGGTGGCAAACCATACATCCCACCTGCAGTATGGGAAAAGATAAGGGGCATGAACCAACAACCAACAATGATAATTAAGATGCCACATTTCAAAGGTTTATTGTAAAAATTGGCAGCACATATTGTAAGAAAATGCAGAAGTTGTTGCTATAATAGGTAAGTATGAACCAAATAAATATCAAGATAGAGAATATACCATTTCGCACTAATGATCCAC
Organism: Jacaranda copaia; assembly: GCA_014898725.1. Taxonomy (NCBI): domain Eukaryota; kingdom Viridiplantae; phylum Streptophyta; class Magnoliopsida; order Lamiales; family Bignoniaceae; genus Jacaranda; species Jacaranda copaia. Next base: position 273,950 of record JACGDI010000734.1, read on the forward strand.
TTGAATAAGGAGGAGGACCGGATATATGTAAAGGTCGATAAGGGCTACCTCCAGAAAATCGACTTCCATAGTTATAATGATATGCTGAGCCTCCAGAAAATGGAACGTCATATGGAGGAACAGATGTTCCATTGAACACAGAAGAACCATAAGGTGGTACACCCATATACATGGAGGATGGTGCACCAGAGCCTACATAGGGAGCTGCAGAAAAGTAGCCCTGAGGCGCTTGCACTGGCTTGGCAGCAGATTTCTGAGATAGAAGTGGTCTTAGTTAGTAGACCAGAGAAAAGACTATATAAATTTGAGATGCTGATGGAAACAATGCAGAAATGAAAATGAGATATAATCTGTTGAACACCCCCCCTCCCCTTGTGGAAAAAAAGAAAAAATCACATCAATAATTACATAGCCACATTGGAAAATGTAAACATAAAATTTTTTTATGGATGTTCCCTACAAAACCATAATGTTGGAGAATTTAAGCAGTAAAATTTTGATGTCATTTTCTTTTTCTTGGTAAAGAAAAGAAAACAGGGAGGAAGGTATACATGGACATGATATTCATACTCTATAACCTATAAACAAAATGCAAAATATATGCTCCATTAAAGACTGCTGTGAAATTAAAAAAGTTAGATACCTGAGTTAGTGCTTTTCCATTTCTTGCAAGTTTTCATGCTAATCAAAACATGGAAACTCAAATTGGGGAAGGTGGTGTATCTTCCCTCATACATGCACGTATAACTTAACAAATTACTGTACCAGACAACAACAAGGGCTTGTGTGGTTCTATTTTTGTTGAACATTTTTCAACTGGGATAATAAAACCAAACATCTAGGTTCATTCCCAATCCCAGAGGGCAATTCCCAAAACACCCAAAGCATGCTAAAATATCACTCTTTTCATTTCCTAAAACAAACAATCATTACATATATATACACATATATATTATCTTCGCAAATTACAATTATATATATGTAAAATACTAATGTAAAATCATATTCACCCACACCAACCAAATAAAGAAGTGTTCATTTGACATCTATAACACAAAGTATCTCCTCCCAAACAAAACCGAAACAACCAAAACAATGCCAAACAAAACCCAAATTCTAATCTTAGATAGTTAGGTTTATGAAAAAAATAAGCAAAACCCACATTCATTTACAAGTATGTCAAATTCTTACCGAGTTGTGATCAGCTGGCCTAGGCTGGGTGCAGTTCCGCATATTACACGTTGTCCTAAAAGAGAAATTCACATTGCCACAGCTAGGGCAAGTCCAATCATCTTCCCTACGGCCACCTACAAATGCAACAAGCTCATATAAATACCAAAAACAATGCTATATTTTTTGATTTATCAGAAGTAAAATTCAGATACCAAAATAAACTAAAGCAACTTTTGGGAAGGGCAGTCGACTTAACTAAAATTTGCATTGTTTATTTGCACAGAAATATGAACATATACAATACATAAAAACAAAATGAAGGCACAACAATCGTGATAAATAGCGTACCATCCGTTCGTGCACGTTTAGCTGCTGAAGAGTTTCTGTTATCAACCTGAAAATTTAACAACATAACTCCAAAATTATGTTACATGGACTTAATGGTTACTTTTTCAACACAATTTAGATATGTAAAAATCATATTTGAAAAAAAAAAAAACAATGAAACACCCAATCATTCGATAAACTTCCACAAAAATTAGGGGAAAAACGAATAATAGGAATAAAAAAGTGCTGATGAATAATTAAAATCACCTGAGACATGGCAATCGGCAAGAGAATGAAAAGGGTTTTTACTTTGTTCCGAGTCTCAAGGGTTTCGCCGCAGGAGAGAGATTCGGCAATAGGGCGAATGAGAGAGAACGAGAGAGGAGCGAGCCAGGGACGGCGAATATCTCTTTCTATTTTTGAAGACGATAGTAACAAGTCAACTAGTCGACACTGAACACTGGTTGGTAAGCGGGCCTGAATTTGGGGCCCTGCCCAAATGCCCTGTCGATATGGGCGCCCATTAGCATGCGCTTCTTTGATTGTTCGGCTTTCTGGGCTCGGAGATATGGTCCAAGCCAAACAAGCGGGCAGTTGTATAAGTACTTGTAAGGCCATACGGATATCTTAGGCTTGTTTATTTACAAATTTTCACTACATTTTTCAACCTCCATAATTTAAACAAATAAATAATTTATACTTTTCAACTCAATTCTCAAAATACAAAATTTATTCTCAAAAAATTCCTACTATTCACACTTCCAATACATTCCTTAAAGTTTCAATCAATTGTCTCATCATTTTCATTTTAAATATATACGCATACTACCACTAATGCAATCTATATATAAACATATATAAATAATTTTAAAATACTTATTTCACTCGACAAATCCTACAAAAAAAATTATTAATGTGACATCTTATCCCTCTTAAAATACATACAAACAAACAAACCATTTTATCCCAATTTATTCTCCACCTACCTCCCACAATACAAACAAACAACTATCACATTCCTCAACCCCACTACCCAAAATCCATTCTCCCAAAAAATTTTGGGAGAATGCTCCAATTCACATCCAAACAAATCCTTAGTTTATCTATATTCATACTATATAAAAATAAAATCTATATTTATGCTATATAGAAAGAAAAGGATCCTTACAGTCGTAAAATAGCAATTACATCATTTTATGCCAAAATTTGGATCACTAATTATACTTTTAATTTTTAATTGAATTTTCAAAGTACATTTATCATTTAATAAAAAATTATAATACACATGTAATATGGTGAAAATATAATGAATAGCATGTGTGGGTAGATATATTCCACAGAATTTAATATAATAATTATTTTTTATATAATAATTTATATTAATCTATAATTAGTATTTTAAATTATGTTATTATTCAATATGGTTATTATTAAAATTATATTATCGTTTATATATACTTTAAAAAAACTAAGGGTGTTATTATCGAGTTGGTTGGATCAAGTGAGGATAGTTTGTGTATGCACAAATGAACTTTAAATTTAAATTAATTATTAATTAGCTTTAAAAAACTCAATTAAACCTGATCCCTTGATTCAATTCTTAATTTGATTTGATTTGATTTGGTAGGCTCGTAGGATAAATACAATTCGTTGAACACCATGCAACAATATCTATTTTTTATAATATAATTTTCTTTAGAATAAAATCATAAAAATATTTAAATTTTGCCATATTTAAAAATATATATTTCCGAATCCCATGTTGCCTCAGCGTTCCTTTTTGACCTCTTACATCTTCTGTCTTTTTATAGGACGCTGGCCCACCCTCCTTGCCTACTGCCAATCAATTTGCCTTTCCGGACAATGCCCATCAAATATTATAAACCACTTAAATCGCAATCGGCCTGCAAAATAGGAAAATCAAACAAAACATCCGAGGCAGTGAGAAAAACATGCATTCCTCTCTCAAGAAACGAACCTCGCACCCGACCACGCTATTCTTTCTTCATCAACTCCAAAATACACAATTACCTACTTTAATTTATATACCGCCGGCTCCACCTTTTTCGGCTCCTTTTATCTCTACCCCGACATTACATTCCCCGATTTCAAACACCACCAACTTCAACCATCATCTGCTCCACATAAATTTTCCTTTTCTTAATTTAGAGCACCTCCCACTTGTACCCATGTTTCATTCTTATCTTGCCACCAAGTGCGAGGAATAGATATCATAATAAAGAACAATGCAAAAAATATTCCATCACTACCGCCAACAATTCAAGCCGGAGAAGCCGCGGTTTGTGGGCCTCCTGCTGGTGGGATTGATCGGCGGGGCGTTGCTTATTGTTCTGTTCCTAGGAACACAAAATTCTTCCCCAATCTTCTGCAGAGGCGGCGCGTGGGGGAGACTCGTTGTAGGTGAACGCTCGACGCTCCAGATGGAAGCCATCCTCCACTACGCGACCTCGCGCGTGGTGCCGCAGCAATCCCGAAGCGAGATTACGGTGTCGTTTGACGTTCTCAAATCTGCTGCGCCGTGCAATTTCCTCGTTTTCGGGCTCGGGCATGACTCCCTCATGTGGGCTGCACTCAATCCACGCGGCACCACGTTATTCCTGGAGGAGGATCCAAAGTGGTTCACGACAGTGTTGAAAGACCACCCTGCCCTCGTCGCCAACACAGTGCCTTACCGGACTCAGCTCTCCGAGGCTGACGAACTACTCCAACACTACAGGACTGAACCCCACTGTTCGCCCAACAACGCATTCCTGCGTGGCAACAGTAAGTGCAGGTAAAAGAATCAGATTCTTCAATTCCCAGCAAATATATGGTAGTTTTATAATTTAAAAACTTATCCATTCTTTCCTATTTTGTTGAATAAAACCAAAAATAATTGAAGACAAATCGTCCCACACACAAATTCTGTACTAATTTCGGAAAAATTGTATGGTAATTGATGCATTTGGATGCATTACGACCTTTTCAATCAAGAGGAAATATTGAAAATTGAATTTATTAACATCTTCCCGTACATATAAACTGTATGGAGCGAACAAGTAATAATCCTGACCAACTTCAATTATTGTAACCCGAGACTCACCTGAAAATACTCGTGGTACCATGGTTGCAGGTTAGCACTGAACATGCTATCTGATAAAGTGTACGATACAGAATGGGATATGATAATGATCGACGCGCCGCGCGGGTACTTCGCGGAGGCGCCGGGGAGGATGGCTGCGATATATTCTGCTGCGGTCATGGCAAGGAACCGGAAAAAATCCGGTGTGACGCACGTGTTCTTGCACGACGTGGACCGCAGGGTGGAGAAAATGTACGCAGAGATGTTCTTGTGCAAGAAACATCTAGTGAAGGCAGTGGGGAGGCTATGGCATTTTGAGATTCCGCCCGCGACTAACTTGAACAGTGACTTTTGCTAGGATGCGCTGTGGTGTTTTCATGGCCTTGATGGAGAGTACGGATGACTTTTAGCCAGTCCAAAACGCGAGTACAAAATTCTGACCCTTTTTAATTGAAGAAAGGGGCAAGCGGGTTTTCTGTTTTGACGACTTTGATTCATATGGAACTGCATTGCATGCTCGTAAATTTCAAACTTACCACTATTTTACCGCCTTATTTTGTGTGGGGTGTGTCTAGCTTACGCGAACCGTATAGCAAATATGGTATAGATTTACCATATATATATATATATATATTAGCAGTAATTTGCACGTAATTTCTGTACGTATAAAATATTTTTGAATGATCGTATTACATACATATATTCTCACATTTATTATATTAAAAATTAATATATATCTGAAATGCATATTTATAATTTGTATAATTATAAAGACAGCACTCATTTAAAATAAAATTTTTATAATTTATTATCAAATTAAAAAAAAATTAAAATTAATTATAGTAGGTAAGTAGTGGAATTTTTTAAACAATGGTGGTTATTTATACATATAAGTTTTTATTGAATAGTCAATAATTAAAAGGATAAATTTGGTATATTAAAATTTAGTATTACAACTTTCATTTTAGACACAAAATGTTCTTCTCTTTTATAATAGTATAGATGTATGTATTTAAGGAAGAATCAGAAATTCGATTTTGTTATGATGTGATTGAATTTTTTATAAATTATAAAAGATATATTTATCCGTAAAATATGAGGTGAAGCCAAAATTTAAGAGATATTTGAATTTTTTTATAGTTGTATTTTTTAAAAATGAAATAAACCTATAATGTTATCTAAATTCAAGGATGATAGATGCCCTTGTCCCTCCTCTATTCCTACATATCTCCAAAAAAGAGTATTATCTGTTTTCGTTTTCAAGGGGCCCAGAGCCTATCACCTTGTCGAAAAAAATCAATTACCATACTATTAATAGTCAATGAAAAAAGCTACTAAACAATTGATAACTTCGAAATGTACAATAAATCATAATTTCTAATTCCTAAAATGTTTTCAAAATCTCTTTTTATTTTTTTAAATAAAAATAAAAAAATTATTAAATTTTTCCCAAATTTTATAAATATTTTCATTTTCAATACATTTTTTCTAACACACTATTATACCCTCTCATTTTCACTTTTCATTTTATTCTACTTACATTTGCACAATTATTAATACAAAAACACTATATTTTTCAAATACAATTCATTTTCAATTCTACACAATTGTTACATTTTAAACAAAATTTTTAAAACATATTTATAATTAATTTTTTATTTTTTTTCAATTAAAAAATAAAAATATCTCCAAAAAACGAATTCATATGCCTCTTAGTCCTTATTAATTAGCAAAATTCAAATCTTATTTGCAAAAAATTGATGGAAAGCTATTGAATTAAATAAATTGTCCTTTCATGCATGCTCTTTCGAGAGGCCGATCATGCACATCAATTATGAGAGCCCTTTAGAATTGGGACATCTTCACATGTGTGATCACGATTGATTGAACTTAGAACATGACATCTGCTAGCGCTGGGTCCACAAATATATTTTTATTCATTCTTTTTATTTTGGATTTATAGTTAAAAAATCTGCAGCTTGATACAGCAGATAAGGAACTTTTGTAATAGACTTTTGTACCCAAGAACTCAAAATAATGAAGCAGCAGTAGGTTTAGAAGGAATGTTGATTTACAGTATTTTGAAAAGACTTAACTGCGCCGACATATTATGGGCCAAGAATGTGGGCCCAACCTAACACTGTGTGGGTAAGGGTTTATTC
>JACGDI010000734.1:292925-314809 GCA_014898725.1 Jacaranda copaia
TCAACTAATGATAAGAGATTTCAGATATTCCATTATTTCCATACATATGCAAATAAATTATAGGCATGCATGTGGAATTTAAATTCTTGTTTCTTTTGACAACTAAAGTTTAGGTTATAAGCTCAATTACTTTTCGGAAATTAAACTCTAATCTTCCAAACTAGATTGTGTATAAACCTATCCAAAATCGACCTCAATTGTCTCGCAAACTCACTCTTACAATCCATAGTTTTAACTGACTTTTTGTTCTTCATTGATAATTAATTAAAAAGAAATGCAAGTACTTATATACATACTAATCGGATTAAGCAAGGGAAGATTTGGATTGGACATCACTCAACAAAATGCTGGTGCAACCGTCACGTGCGCAGGCGTGTGCCCGTATCCGACTCAATTTACGAGGAAACCCTAACAAATGCGTTAAGCAACATCCTCTGTTCCAGCCAGAAGTTTGTTAGAGTTTAGATATTAATTAATGAGATCTTACTGAGAATTAATTAAGGTGGCAAAAATATTCCACTTCCCGACATAAAGAAAGTAAAAGAATTAGCCACTCGCTTGGCATGCATGCATGCATGTCGTCAAAATGACTCCAATCTTGTCTCTCCCTTAGATTTTGTTTTAATTGTGCATTAGGCCACTAATAACTATTCGTTATATATATATATATATATATAGATATTAAATCTTTTCATAAATAATGCGTAATTGATATATCGCCATTGCAATGAATATCGCTCCTGATTGGTAGCAACAAAATTTTGTCCCTTGTTATTTTAAAAAATTAGATATATTTTTTCAAAAAATTATAATTGTATTATAAACACAACTACTAATATAGGATGGCCCAATAAACCCGACTCAATAGCTATCGACCTAGGAATTAGATTTAGAGTATATACCCATGCCCATTTTCACCCTTGAAGCCCAATCGTGATGTTGACCTCTCACTCCATCTCATGCCAGCATGCTAGCAGTGTAGTTATTGTTTGACTAGGCCACAGGTCAAACACAAATGTTTGGCGGTCCAGACAAGAATTGGGAACCATTGGTCATCTACCTCATTCAGAACTAGCCCTGAGGTCGATCCTCTTGTTGACCAGAAAAGTTAACTCATTGCAAAATCCTTTTTTTGTCGCATTAAATACCTTGACAGCTGGCACGCCTCTGTATTAATGACGCAAGTCATAGGAGGCGCGCCTCCTGTGTACTATTTTGTCTATGAAACATAGAGGTAAAGCCACTTGGAATAGTATATAAATAGGGAAAAACCTAATGCCTCTCATGCAAGGACAAGAGCCCTTTTTGATTGTCAAGGGTATTTTAAACATATCATCCACTTAGAAAAGGCTATAAATACTTTATTGCCAGCTTCTTTCAAGGTATGTCACTCTATACTAAAAGCTCTTACTCTGTCACTTAATTTTTCGGTTAATCTATCGCTGACTTGAGTGTCGGAATCCCATAATCGATGGCATCTCAACCAGTTTGACGTTTGCTAGTGATTGTAGGATTCAACCCACATATCTTCGAAGTGCATTCACTCGAACCACCAGGTTGATTCATTCAAATTCCAACCCGGTCCAGTTACACACAAATTTTACCCCCATCAACCACGAAATTAATTTCATAACAAATCTCTCAAAGCAAATGACTAATTTTTTTTTTATAGTGTTAGCATTTTATAAAATTTATAGTATATATCATCATACATATTGAGTGCGGTTTCAAATAAATTGCCATAAAATTTCTCAAAAGCATTTGATTGAAAATGATCCCAAGAGTGAACACAAACGTATCAAATCATCTAAAGAGTAGTTTGAAGCAATCAAAATCGTCTGAACATTAACTTGAAATTCACTTGATCTGCAGTTAAAGAAAGTAAATTGCATTAGTCATAAGTAACTACGAGGAGAGTGAACCGGGGGACGCGTCACATGAGCCAAGATGGTCTAACCCCATAATTGCCGGCCCTTCATTCTCAATTTTTGCCTTGGTTTCACCAAAACCAACCAATTACTAAATTAAAATTAAAGTATACCACCGAATAATTCCATTCGGAAACTTTAAAAAAAATTCACATAATTGCTCTTCTTGTTGTGCTCTAGGTGGCACTTGCATGCAGACGTGCGACTGAGATTTTATAAGCAACAGAGGATATTTAGCCACGTATCGAGTGGTGGCATGGCCGTGGGGAGGAGAAGGGACTCATCTGTTCCCAACCCTCCCAACAAAATGTGGGTCCAAAAATGAACCATCACTACGCGTCCTATACTAACAAACTCCTACAATCAATTTCTTTTCTTTTCATTGTAATCAGTTGGGGATATGTCATATTGATTTAGAGAACATATTTCAAAAGAATGTATTTAGAGAATACAAGTTGAGAAACGTGAAATATGTTTAATTTTGTTTTGAACTAATTAGAGATTATTTTGTTGTGTTTGATTTCATTTTGTAATCAAATGAATAAGATGAAAATGTAATTCTATGTTAGTATTTTCATTTATGTATAAATTATAATGTTAGAAGATATATATATATATATATGCACATATGTATATATATCGTGATTATATTTATTTTAAGAACGAAAAACGAATATTTTGGTGATATTGTGTTGGCATATGTCTTCGAAAGTGTTCTCTTGTAATAAATTGAAATGTTTAATTAGTTTCATTTATCGAGTTAAAAGTTGCACAACTAAACAAATTAAAGCCCATTAGTTATTTATTTTTTTTACAAAATAAAACGAAAGGTCTTCTTTTATGTGTAATGGTTAATTGACCCAATATTATTTTTTTTCATATTTGTATGTGTGAAGTTTAAAATCAAACTAATAAATTGTCAGTATGCATAAATGTCAAAAAATAATATATAATATATATGCCACAAATTATCATATCAGACATTTTTAATACGAATCAAAACCATCGAAATTTTTTTGAAAAATCAATTTCTATCTTTATATATTTATTTTTAAAAAAAATCATGAACTCCTAAAATATATCTCATTCCAATAATAATTCATTTATGTCTTTGGCTTTGGGTGGAGAAAGTATAAGCCAAAAAAAAAAAAAAGAAGTCGACTTCATACTAAAAAATTAACTATTCTAACTAGGAGTTGAGCAAAAATATTTTTAATACTAAAATTAAATTCGCAATTAATTAATACTAATTAAAAAATTAAGAATAATATAATGCATGCATGCACGTACCTAAAAATGGTAACGTCATATTCAGCGACCCCCAGCAAGCCATGGAAAATCTCAACCACTAGAGTCACGCCTGCATACATTTACAATTAATTTAATTTTTGTATTTATTTAGTCAACCCTCCATCTAATCAAATTATTAATGCTGATAAAAGCTTTCACCTAAAGAGTTAAACATGGATTATGACCTCATGTATTGATCAACTTACTCATCCTTATAAAAAAAAATAACGTATAAATTAAACTTTTAACATAAGTTTAATTGAGATCAAATTGATAGTTTAAGATCAAAAGCCGTCTAATCAACGAAAAAAATAATAATAAAATTAAGAAAAATTAGAAATATAGTACTTATGTACGAGATAATAAGCAAAAATTAAATCACCTGCTTTGACTAAGTGGAGATCGAAGTACAACTCCCCTCCTTTTAAGTAAAGGAACCAACTACCCAAAATTAAGATTGCCGTAATTAAGTATACGTTAATTAATCACCACATAAAACGTGGTCAACATCATTAACATGTACGTATACACTGGTGCCTTAATCCTTACAAACTCGTATCCTGTAACAATACTTAACGTCAGAATCATCAAATAATTGTTAATGCCGACCATTTTGGAAAGGGGTTCCGATACGTGTTTCTATTGTAATTTTCGTCTTGATTGCTAAGCTTGATACAAAAGATTATATTACTGACAAGCAAATTGATAATTATTATAATTATTAATTATATAATATGAATTTAATTGGTAATTATAAACTTATTTACCCGCCTAATTAATTTCATAATTAATATGATGTAACTATAAGATTATCTTCAAAGGAGGAGCCAGGGGGACCGTATTTTTAAATTTTTTATAGTTTGCTAAGGAGACATGAGTCCCACGTGGTTTGACATGAGTGGTCGACATAAGCCATTGAGATCCACGTCATCTCCCAACTTATCCACGCCTCATGATGCTTCCCCTTTGGTCTCCCCTCTAATTCTTTAATTTGTTTTGGGCTTTTTGGTAACAGTGTTTCCACGTTAAAAACTCAAAACATCGCGTGGGCCCAACTTCAAATATATCTTTATTGTGTTTGTAGTACTTAATTCACGCGCTGATTCAAAATTTGTACTTGTGTGCCTATTTAATTCCTACTTTAGTAGCAGTATTTACGTGAATTTTCATTCAAATATTTTTTTTATGAGTTAAGTACAAGAAAATGTTTAGTGACTTACAATTGAGAAGTACTAAATTTTCTATACCACGTGAAATGTCTCGTATTCGATCTAAATGAACATATTTTTCTGTATTTTATGTATGTATTTTGATTGTAGTTTTGTAGAATTTATATATTTTTTAATTTAATATTTATATTTTATTAATTTATTATAAAACTAAATTTCTTGATTTGATAATTAAATTTATAAATTTATTGTAAATAATACTCTCTCAAAAAAATATACAGGAAAATGAAGTATATTATTATTTCATTAGTGAGACATAGTAAATAATAATAACTTTTATTTTATTAATAATATATATTAAGTAATAAAATATAGTGATTGAATTTTGTATTCTTTTAACTATCAATTTGACAATAAGTTACTGGTATACGGATTATTAAAAAATTATAATTATGATTTGTAATATAAATTTAGTTGTCAATTAATACAATAGAAATTTAGTTAACGCAATTTCATTTTGTTTTCTGGGACAAAATGCCACCGAACACGTTTTTGCCAGCCTCTGAACGCGTTTTTGTCTGATTGTTCGGACCGTGGGGTGAACATAGAATAATTTAGAGCAAAAACAAATTATGTTTCACTCATGTTGTAGGAGAATGACTCTTAGATTGTGTTGGCAAAATCTTTTATGGATTTTGCTTAGTTTTGGTTTGGTAGTTGTAATTTTAGATGCAATTTTCATTTTTTTTTCTTTAATTTGTATTGAAATTATCTTGTGTAAAAGTGGAATTAATAGTCAACGAAACTTAACTTGAACATCAATAAATTGAGGGAAAAAACTATATAAATTATGAGGAATTTAATTGAGTTAAGCATGTTCACTTAGAAGAGTAATGTTTTATTTAATAATTGGGAAATTCCTGCTGAAGACTTGTTTTTGTCCCTTCAAAAGAGGACAGGGACAGGTGCTTAAGGATATCGCAAGGTCCTACCCTTAAAATTCTGATGTTTTTTACACAATTAAGCAAATAAATATGCAATAATTAGTTTAATCCTAAGGGCCCGTTTGAATTTGTTTTTTTGTGAAAAGAAATAGTGAAAATTTTTGAAAATAAAATGTTTTTCGGAGATTTTATTTAAAATATAATGATTATGCAGGATTGAAAATGAGTTGCATTTGAAAAATATAATGATTTTGTATCAAAAGTCGTACAAATGTGAGTAGGAAAAAATAAAAAGTGAAAATAAAAAAAAGTGTAATAGTGTATATGACAAAATGTGCTGAAAATAAAAATATAAAGATGTGATAACTTTTTATTATTTTTATTTTTCAAGAGAAAATAAAAAAAAGGCTTTAAAAACAAAACTGGTCAAACACAAATGGCCCATTTGTTTTTGTTTTCAAAACCCCTTTTTATTTTTTTGATGAAAATGAAAATAGAAAACTGTCAACTTCTCCCAATTTTCATATATATTTTCATTCTCAAAATATTTTTCCAAACAAATTCTTACACTTTCGCTCCATTTTCACTTTTCACCTTCTCTTACTCACATTTGCACAACTTTTAATGCAAAAATACTACTTTTTTTAAATATAATTCATTTTTAATCTTATATAATCATTACAGTTTAAACAAAATATGCAAATAATATTTTATTTTTAAAAACACTTTTATAACTTATTTTTCCTTAATTTTTTCATCAAAAAATTAAAAATGATTCCAAAAAAAAAATCCAAAACGACCCGTAAGAAAAAATCAGCAAAAAGAACACTTCAAACCCTTTTGTTTCTCATCATTTTCATTGTTTTCTCACATTCAATTGAGTCAAGATAGAAATTAATAAATTTATAATTCGTACTTAACTTCATTTCACGAAACCAAATTAGATTGACTTAAAAGCGTGAACATATATTTCTTGATCAAATTAAAAATTTCCACTGACAAAATCATCCAATAAACGTGAGGGTCATGCTGATATTATTATAACATGAAGCACGTCTCTATTTGATGTGACCGGAATTGTTAAATTTTACGGCGACGTGACCTCAAGCCGGCGTTTTCAGGTGTCTCACGCCACCGCCGATTTATTATAAAATGTGTTCAACGATTGTATACAATTTTGTTCGACGGCTCACGCAAAATATTTCAGTTGGTCAGGTTTTAATGGCAACTTGGCGAGCATAAAACACGATTTATGAGCATAGATTCCGTACTTCATCTAGAAAGAAAATTAGAAGTCGGAGAATTAATAATCAAACTTAATTTAAATTAGAAATTATTTGAATAAATTAATGTACTCGTTTGAAATAATAATCGTAAAAGATCATTTTGATGAGTTTCGTCATTGCTCTCAATATAGGGGCAAAGTCGTAATTTACTTTGTAAACAAGAGGGACAAATCTGGACACTTATATTTTAATTAATTCAATGAGATTTCAATCCCTGACAAATGTGCGATAATAATTAGTGCTCATAGTATAAACAGTGCAGCCTGAAGTCAATCTTGTTACCATAATCTTTTGTATCAAATAAGTTATTAGCAAAGAATAAAGGGACTAATCACCGTAATCACTTAAATAAAATGCAGCCTATACATAATTAGACATTTTCGATTGAATTTATATATATATATATATATTTATACCATGAATATTAAAATTTAATTTAAAAACATCACTTGTTATTCTTTAGTCCTTATATCTACATTTTTTCTATATATATATATATATATATTTTTAATCCAATGATGAAGTGCAATATTATTACTGCTTTTTGACTAGTGAATTTAGTTATGCAATAACTAAAGTGCTAAATAATTGAGATAAACTTTTTTTTAGGGGTTGACTTTTTCTAATTTCTTTTCTCTTTTTTGTGATGCTTTATCAATATTCCGGGATTAAATTTTCAAGATTTTGACGTGGATAGATTCTTGGACAAGCACAACCACAAAAACGATTCAGTTGGGCAAAATCAAGTGGAATATGTTTCCTTTTGCTTTTCGTAGATGCTCTAAACTATTGTATCTTTTAGGAAATTGATTCCTAATTTATATTATTTGAAATCTTATACAATGGAGAAAAGCCTTTTGGTATATATACTAAGAGCAAATCCTCCACGCACTATCATCGAAACCTGGCTAAGGGAAATTTTTTAATGATTGACCATCCATCGTGACAAAGTTTGCAATAAATATAATACGTTCTAGCTAACCTTAAATTAAATACCTCTATTTTTTTAAAATTAATTTAAATTATTATTGCATCACTAATATCCACCATCAACAATTATAACAAAGACTGATCGATTAAAATTAACAACAACAACAATAATGTTAAGCGATTAATTAAGCAAGCGGCAATATTCTTACATTTATATGTGCGAAAGTTCAAAATTTGAATTCTAATAAACCATTGATGTGTATACGAATAAAAAAAATAGTTTATTACGATGAAAGTAGGGGTAAAAAACAACATTATTGTTGGGATTCAAACCCAAAATTTCTTAGGATCATCATTATTCTTTATTTTTTATTTTACATTTATCTATTTCCACATGTATATTTGCATTTATAATTCGTTATGACTTAAATTCCAAGTTTCACATGTAATATTGGCTTATTTGAATACCTTTTTTTTTCCACCTCCCTCTTAGGATTTTCATGAATGAATATATTATTTCAAAAATATCTCCCATTTAAAAATATTATTCAATGTGATACTATTCTCCAAATCCATTGCTGTACAGATAGATTTATAAAAGTCGAACCCAATGAAAATAAACTTAAATTCTCATTACTCATTCTCAATTCTATGAAAATCAATTAAAATAACGTACAATAACTCTATCAATTTCTAATTCTCAATTTTCAAATTAAAATTCTTATATTATTCTTTTTCTTATTGTAAGGAGAGATTTTCTTTTCTTTTCTTTTCTTTTTTTTTTTTTCTCTTTTTTCCTTTCTCGAAAATAAACAAAAGACCCATCTAGTTGACGTCGGGTAATCTTTATCTCCACCACCAAATTTATTGTTACCATAAATTGTTGCTTTGTGGCGTGATAAAAGCAAAAAAATTATCGAAAACTTAGAAAAAGGCCAAACCAAAGGGCAGAAAAGGAATCCCAAAATTATGCATAAAATGGCAAGTAAAAACAAACATCAGTAACTGAACCTCTGTTAGTGCTGAATCACTCGTTTGACCTTCTTTGGAGAAGCTACCCGAAAATTTGTTACCCACCCGAAGCTTTTCCCCACTCTCACCGACAACGCGTGCCGCACACCACTTCATCACATTTAACCCGTACAACTAACTACAGTTCAGCTCTACATGCGGTGTTCAAATCTGAGAACTTCTTGCATTTTGTTCGAATTCTTCCTCAAAATTAACCAAAGTTAGTCTATTTAACAACAAAATTAACTGCTTACAACAAAATTAACTGATTCTAAAACAAACCCAGCGAAAATTAAGACAGTCAAGTGAAATTTTTAATAAATAAGGACTTGTTTGGCAGACCAGTATCTCGTTTTAATTGCTTGAAAGCTAAATCTACAGAAAAGTATGGTTTTATACTTCAGATAAGGCCATAAGGGGGTTAAAAGAAGAGGTCCAAACGATCCTCAAATAAGCTGCCATTTCTTAATAATAAATAGTTTTTCTGTTCAAAAATTGCGTTTTCACCTTCCAGAGAGTACACACTAAATAACAGCGGACGACGGGCATGGGGATCTGGTCAACGCCGTTTGACCACGTTCTTTAGGTAAATACGGACAAATCTGAAACCATAGGGTTACTTCCGTAATTTCATAACACCGTCCGGCTCTTTCTTTCTTTTTTTTTTTTAAAGATTTTATTTCTTGTCGCTCTTACTGTTGGCTTCTCAGTTCCCCATTCTCATATAAATAAGGCCTTCCATTTCTCAATATCTCTTAACAGGTATAGGGTGAAAAAGAACAATCACACACACACACAACACATAGTAGAGAAGCGTAGTATGAGAACAAGGAGAGGGCTGTGTTATCCCAAAGTGATGAATATGTGTGTGGAGAATAACAACACAGTGGTGAAGAGAAGGAAAGTGGAGTTCGCCGGATACCAAATACTGGGGTGCCGGAAAAGGTTGAAGACCTCGCCGGAGAGTGCCGGAGGATGTGATTTCTTTGATGCTCTGCCTGATGATCTTGTCCTCTGTATTCTCTGCAAACTCAGCTCCACCGCCGGCTGCCCTGCGGATTTCATCAATGTTCTGATAACGTACGGATTTTTCTTTTCTAATTCTTCTGCGTGTCCTCGTATATCTGGAACATTTTTATTTCTCTCAAAAATTGCAATCAAATATTCATTTTTAGGACAAAAGTTCGCATGTCTCCTCGATTTGAAAAGAACGGATATTCTAAATCTTTCTTGCTCAAATTAAGGGATGATGTATAGCATTCATTTTTTGGTTCTAAATGGGAGTAAAGGCGGTGCTTTTGAATCTGTTTTGTTTTTTAAATGTAGAAAAGAAGTTCTTTTGCTAAAAAACTTGAGTCAATCTTTTGGTTTTCAAATTTGTGGATGTGTGAATCTAAGGTATGTTCAATTTTTTTGGGTGAACAGATGCAAAAGACTGAATGGATTAGGCCTCCATTCCCTAGTATTATCCAGAGCCTCTCAGAAAATGTTGGCAGTCAAAGCGAAAAACTGGTCGGAGTCCTCTCACCGATTCCTAAGACTCTGCGCCGATTCTGGAAATGTCGAAGCCTGCTACACTCTAGGCATGGTTAGTATTTTTAGCAATTTTTTTGTCTCATTTTTATGAAGTATTGAAATGAGGCTCGGTGCGTGTGCAAATTGTAGTCATATATTCAAATCTTAATACATAAAAATTCAGAATTAAGCGCTGAGATTTACTTTTATTTGGTGGACACAGATTCGATTCTACTGTTTGCAAAATCGAGGAAGTGGAGCATCCTTAATGGCGAAAGCCGCGATTAGCTCACACGCGTCAGCTCTCTACTCGCTCGCCGTTATACAGTTCAACGGCAGCGGCGGCTCCAAAAACGACAAGGACCTCCGCGCTGGTGTCGCCTTGTGCGCACGCGCCGCGTTTCTTGGCCACGTCGATGCCCTTCGGGAGCTCGGCCACTGTCTGCAAGACGGCTATGGCGTTAAGCAAAACATAGCCGAGGGACGCCGATTCCTAGTCCAAGCCAACGCCCGTGAGTTAGCCATTGTTTTAGCTGCAAATCCATCCGCCGTTGTGCCCAGGTCGTGGCTGACGTGCAACCCCCACCGCCACGCCGGCGGCGGCGGCGGTTGCCCTTTATTGAGTGATTTCGGATGTAATGTGCCGGCTCCGGAAGCTCACCCGGCCAACCGATTTTTATCAGAGTGGTTTCCGAGTCGCTCTGGGGGTATTCCGGGTCTTGGGCTCCGCCTATGTTCTCATGTGGGTTGTGGGAGGCCGGAGACTAGGAGGCATGAGTTTCGTCGGTGTTCTGTGTGCGGGGCAGTGAATTATTGCTCGCGCGCCTGTCAGGCTCTGGATTGGAAGCTCCGGCATAAGGCCGAGTGCGCACCCGCAGAGAGGTGGGCAGATGAGGATGGAGAAAATGACGGTAACGGTAACGATAACGATAACGATAACGGAATCCTTAACCTGAATGGTGATGGCAACGACGAAGAAGCAATGGAGGAAAGTTGAACGGCAACAGCGTGGACTGTGAATGTGACGGTAACGGCACGGGAGTCTAGGGAGAGAGAGCTGGGGTGAAAATGAAGAAAAGAAGAAGATATGAGGCCAAATTTTGTTTCTTTTTGTATTGGAGGGGGCGGAGGGCAATTCAGTTAATCTTTTGATTATGGTTAGTTTTTTGTATAGGGAATATCAGAAAATGTAAAGTGTAAACTCAGAGGTTTTTGAGTTTAACTTTTTACTCTCTCTTTTTATGTACTGGTGGTATATATATTTTATTCAACCCTAACAAAAAATGAAAAAAAAAATATTATATCTAAAGTATTTTATAGAATTTAAAATCAATTGCTCTTCAAGTTATTTCTCTCTGTTTAATCAATTGCAATAGGAATTATTATGTAGATTTGAAAGTGTAGATGTTAATGCAAACATGGGGACCAAATGATAACGAATTGTTCATGTTGCTGGGCTTTTTTCCCACTTCTCCATTGAAAGCATATCACATGAAATGTGGGTCACGGGTCAGCTCCCAAGTTCTTAAATTTCTTCAAAACAAAGTGAGACATTGATTCAAAGTGTTCCTAGTGTGAAATTATTTTAGGTAATGTGTAGTGTGAAATTCAGAATATAACCAACCACATTAATATTCTTGAGTTCTGCCTTAACTTTAGGGTAAAGACTCAAAAGGAGAAAGCTCATTTGAATCTACTTTACTTCTATATATATTCCAAGATCTTCAATTTCATAGATTATTACTCCATTTAATTAGAATATGATATATATATATACATAAATGCATTGGTATTAACGTTTTTAAGGGAAAGTAAGCAAAACTGGTATATATATATATGTAGCTTAAAAATTCAAGAAAAAGAAAAAGAAATGATAAAAATATGTATATTTTATTTATACACACGCATCAGGAGTTCGTTATGGCTCAAACTCCTAATTTTCCACCTTACATGAGAGATTGATGCCGTTGAAGCACAGATCATTTAACAGGAAATGACAAATATTAATGATAGGGGATCCTAGGTAGGAAGGAAGTAATTTCAATGAGAATCCAGGCAAGTTTTACTGTTCCTTTTTCAGTTGTATACTTTTCTATTTGGTCAAAAAATGTGTAGTAGGAGATTGACCAAACCACAAAATCGAAAAAGAAAAATAGAAAAAAAAAAAAAAAAAGGAAGAACGGATGAGAAAGAGGGTAAAGGTAAAGCTAAGAATGAGAGGAGACAAGTGCAATATGCAAGTGGAGAATGTGCTTGTCTGAGGATGACTTTATGCCCCCCATCTCCAAAAGAAAGAAAGAAAAACAAAGAGAAATATAATACATTCAACTAATAATAATTAAAAGAAAAAAAAAAAGAAAAAGGGGCATCTACCATCTATGTTCTATCTCATGGTGGAAGTCAGGAGTGCACTTATTCTTCTTTCTTTTATCGCCATTATTACAAATATTTACTATCCCAACCCAAAACCAAGAAATTCAAAATCAGGGCAAGAAAAACAAAGGAAAAGAATAGCCCTTGTGGTCCAAACTTTAGAAGCCCATAAACCCTTTTGAAGCCATCTTTTGTTGGTTGGAGATATGCAACTAATTGTTGGTTGAAAATGCAAAGGGCAAGCACTATATATAAATAGTGCAACAATGGATGACACTACATTCCCAACTCTTTGAGTTTACTGCATTTGGGGCAAAAATTTGTGTTTTCCAACAACGTTTGATCCCCATCAGTTCATTCACATCTGTCCCCCACCTCTCAACCAATTCAAATCCATACAAACTGATGAAAAAACTGTCATTAATGCTTCATGCGAACGCCACCCAGTTAAGAATATGATTAGGGTTTTTTTCGCAGAAGTTTAAATTGTTTGCTATTTGGGCAGGAAATTTTGTCTCAATTATATATCCAACCTCTAATTAGTACTCTATTGAGGCCGATTGACAACAATTGCACTGAGTAACACTTTTTTTTATAGCTGTCAACTATTAACACTTTTGAGTATGCGCGTTGAACTCAAGAAGGCTTTGAACTCAAAAAAAGAAAAAAAACAAAACTACTACCACTTTTAAGGTTCATGGAGAAACAAGAAATAAAATTCAAAAACATAATAATGTTATATTGTAATCTTTTTATTATATTCATACACTCACATGTGCATTAAAGTTCCGTTAGGGTTCGAAACTCAAACCCTACACGTATAAATGTGAGGATAATTCTACTGATTAATTAACCACTCGGCATTCTATCTCATAAACTTATATATTAAATGTTTGTCACTGCATAATTCTCTTGTGCTACAGATAAATCACTGTCAGTCAGTACCACCAACCATAGACACAAACTAGTTTAGAAAATATTTTTGCTCAAGTCCCCATTGTGGAACTATGTATTGTTGTTTTCTTGAAGTAAGTTTGAATAAATATAGGTCTCTGATACATCAAACATTGATGGCATGCTACCTTGGATAATTATTCATCCCTTTTTAGAGTAAAGAATTTGGTGGGAAAAAGCAGTACAAAATTATTTCATTCCCAGAATAAAAGCAGCAAAATTGTGCAGAAAATATTTTGCATAATGGTTGTCGTATTAATTAATGTCCATTGACATCTCACCAGAAAGAATTAGGTGCTTATTTACTCCTTTTTATGGTACATTTCTGGACGCATTATTCAGCTAAATTTTAGCTGTTTTCTTGTCTTCTTCTTAGCTACTCCTCTTTTTCCATTTTAATTTTTTTGGGCTGTAAAAGTGGGTTATCTTATTTTAATAATTATCATATTAAAATATTAATTAATAATTACAAATAATAAATTGAAAAAAAGAGTTGAATTCCAGATAAATCAAGTAAGCAGTCAATTTTGAAGCCGTGGATTTGATAATTGTAGCCGCTGAACATCTTTTTGTACAGTCCTTAAAAGCAAAAGCATCACGAATTGTTAATAATGTAGTTGATCTCGTGAAAGTTAATCTGTACTGGTCCTACTCACTGGGAAGGCAACTGCCAAAGTCGAGAAGTAGGTTGAATTGAATTGCCTAAGGGAGAGGTAATTAAAACTTTTGTTGGGCTGGCTACTTAATTTTGTTACTCTATTAAGTTCATTTTTAATTAATCATAAGTCGTTTTGTCGAGTGAGGCTATTTTAACATTTATACGTATGATATTCGAAGTTTAATTTCGGATATAGATTCGTTCGCTTTTTTCGATTTTGTTGACAATTTATTACATTGAAAAGATGGATTAGTTTGAATTAGGTCTAATCAATGCTAAATCACCGCAGGATGTAACATTAAAGTGTCAATAGGTTGAGTTAATTTGGCATTATATTTGTGGAATACATATCCAATTGAAAAGATAAGAGTGGTGTGAGCCGCTTCTACTTAACAATGAGACACTGCATCATGTGAACCCCCAACCCCACCAGGGAAAATCTTTACTATATTAGCGTTTTAGTATTAAATAAAAACGACTATTCTATGAGTTGATTTCTTCTATTGTTAATTATAAGAAAAATGTTTTATCAGATAGTTTTTGACTTAATTATAAGGAAAAATTGCAGAAAAAAAAAAGAAGGATCGTAGTTATAACAATTTTATGTTTTAGGATTGAAATTTGAGATAATATTAAAGTAGAACTAAAATTTATTAAATATTATTGGTTAGAGAGTTTGGGTTTTGTTTTAATACCGCCTAAAATTTCGATCCTGAATTACAAATTGACTATAATATTTACGTTCCTATTTTTGTAATTTTTTCAAAGTTATAATATATAGGATACTATTTTGAGAGAGGCTTCGTAAAGACTATTATACTTAAAAAGAGACAAAATGTTTACACGTGAATAGATAAAATCTATAAACCTTGACTGTTTTCTGCATCTAGAATTTAATTTGAACCCGAAAGGTCTAGAAAGCGTCCTTTCTGATGGAACTAGCCATCATTAAGATCACTATAAAAGAGCTAGAAAAATTATTAAGTGTATTTAAGAGGGGAAATTATTATTATTATTATTATTATTTAAGGTGTTGTATTAGCTTACATCTCTATGAATATCGAATGACCATTGACCAACGACGTAAATCTCCTATATAATATGGGAGTTCGAGTCTTAACAGACTTCTGACGTGTGCATGTGTATAAATAAAAAAAATAAAAAAACTTACATCTGTATGAACATTAAAGTCCATTAATCCAGCTGCATTAACTCATGCTTTCATCATCTATTGAATTGATTATGGATCTTTTGCGTAGTCAGCTTGGTAACCGCTATTAATTCCCAAATTGTCTCTTTTTATGCATTTTTCTACAAATTTTCATCAAAAAGTCAAGACCAATTTCTCCAGGTAATTCCACTTTCAGCCGAAATTATTCATTTCTTCCTTTCATAATTTCCTTACTATTTGAATTATTTATTTCCTCCTTGTTTTAATCTATGGGCCATTTGATTTGAATTATCAATTCTGTGGTGCAAAAATTCTACCTGGTAGCCTAACTGAGCCCGAAATCTACTCGAGTGTCCAGATGTAACTAACATAAGCACAAAATTTTCAATCTTGTGGGCCCGATATGTTCCCAAGCCCGAAATAATTGACGTTCAGTTCTCTCAAGAAGTTGATTATCATGGCCATCACATTCACTAAATCCCCATCCCAGCCCTACCTAGTTTTTCAATTCATTTCCATAATGAATACATTTTTGACTTGGCAACACAATCAAACCTCCCCTACAGCAGCTAAGTGATCTTTGCTTGGTTGATATTAATTATTAAGTGGGATTTTTAAATAAGGTGAGGTGTTTGCAACTTTATTATTTTACCATCAAACGAATAATTTTTTGTTGCTAAATCTTATGAAAGTGTTTACGGCATACTTAAAGGATTCAAATGGAATCGATAATTAACAATTTTCAACCATTTAAGGAGGTGTAATAGGTCAATTCTAACTTGATCTTGACAATTCCATGGGGATAAAGTCTTTTTCTATTAAGGGTTCTATTATTGCCTGTTTTGTAGGAAGATTATAATTGACAATATGAGATGATCAAGAGACTTTCTAGGCATTCTTTTGACATTGTTGTGGGGTTGGGGGATTTTGAAATTAGGAACATAATTTTGCCTAATTGGGCCAAAGAAGCAGCCACATCACATGTCTATGACTATGTCTAGAAACTAACATATAACAAAGCCTAATCAGTTAATTGAATTTGTCGGCGAATGGCTTGTGGTCGAACGGCATCAATCTTCTACCTATATAATATGGGAAGTTATGAATTTGAGTTCTAATAAACTTCTGATGTGCGTGCGTATAAATTTAAAAACAAAATTGAATTTGTCAATTATTAGCTTCTTTAAATCTTAAATCGTCACTAACTGCAGAAATTAATTTCTCTGCTTTACTTGAGAGTGGACCGTGGGCTACTCGTTTGAATCCGGGTTGGGCCTTAGACCAGGGTTATCAAGTTATTGGGCGTATAGGGAGAGAGCCCATTAGTCGAGCATATATATTCACTGGATTTCAAGCATTTGTACACCAGCTCTGCTTCTAGATCAATCCCCAGTCAACACTGAATACATTACAGGTAAATCAATCTACACAATTCCTGTAATTTTCTGTTTCTGCAGATATTTGACAGTTTTAATTTATTCGAGTTGTGATTCCTTTGCTGATATAAGTTTCCTAAAGTTTTTGTAATATCAAGATTAAGAATCTAGGGTTTGTATTATGATTGAGCTCATTGAGAAATGTCTAACTTCATCTTACTCAAAAATGGATAGAGGGAGCCGGTTTTTTTGCCTTTTGATTGTGTTAATCTGTGGTTGGACCTAGGATTCTAATGTAATAATCTCAAAGGAGTTATTTTTAATATGTTAATTTCACAAGAACACACACACAAAAGGAAGAAGTTATTTCCAATACACTTTATTTTGATTTTTTGCTAATGTTTTTCAGTTATATCAGTGAATCTTGGGAGAAGGGAAATTTTGCTTTCCAATTTGCATTTTCCTCTTACCGTATAGTGTATAAGAATGTTGCAATGTTCTTTTGCTGTTATCTGTGATGGTTATAGATGGGGTTCATAATGGAGTTTGCGGAGAATTTGATACTGCGATTGATGGAGGATCCAAGGGAGAGGGACAGAAAATTCAGGGAGCATTTGTATGTACTGCAAGACAGGTGCAAGAAGACTAAAGAAATGTGGAGCTTGCCCCTGCGCCCCTATGGCTTCTGGACCTTTGACCGTCACAATGCTCAGATTTTCTGGGATTCTCAAATTAGCCAAGTTCCAGGGCGCCGGGACCCATATGATGACCTCCTCCAGGAACACACTAGTGCATCCTACTCCAAGTAATTGGTCAGTATCTTACATGTTTTTCTTGTGCAACAACTGCTTGCAGCTGTGTTTGTACGCATGTGCTTGTTTATGAAGAAGTCTATTCAAATAGCTAGAATTTGTAACTTTTTAGCACTACGTGCATCGTATGAATATATCAAATTCTTGCTAGGACTATACATGATAAGACAATTTTATAATTAAACTCAAAATATTAGTAATTTTTTGTGCTGGCCCTTATCGTGCTTTGTTTGTTATAAACACCAGAAAGTTTGGTATGTGATGCATTCTAGAGGAATCCGTATATTGTTGTCTGTAAAAAGGAGGTGCTATATCATTACTGATAACAATTGCATTATTAGGTACATGTTCTATAGTTTAAACTGGTGGCTAGAACCCATAATTGCTGTATAACTTAACTAGCTCTGGAGTTATAACTGTTTCAGATTGTCGAATGAAATATCTTTTTTTTTTTGGGGGTGGGGGGTGGGGTGGGGCGGGGTGTTCCTTTATATATTTCGTTACAATCGTCTACTTGACTTAAAGATTTATGACACATGGAAGAGCGGCTTACCTCCCATTCCGCCACAATCAACCCCATCCATGTCTTCTATTCTGATTGCACCCAGCAATCCACACATTCAAACTCTATTAGCCGCCATGATCCTACACCACCTTATGTTGAAGACCACCATAACCATAATCTATCATTTCCACTACTAAAAGCAAGCTCCAAATGTGAGCCAAAATAAGATGGCACCTTGCTTCTGCACCGACACTGTTCAGCTGCTTCTACAATTACATATTGCTGTTTAAGAGTTGAGCTAGAATTCTGTGCCATGAAAATGAAAGATGTCTCTGTCACTGTCTAGTTTTAGAGATCAACCAATTATGTTATCAATGCCTATTTATGTCTGTTGCATTTTTCTTCATGCAGGGACGTCTGGAGCATGTGGTTAGGCAGTGAGAAGTCTCAATAGTAATACTTGCTGTTGCTTTTGTCTTTGTCACCTGCATATGCGCCATGTTGTGATAAGTACAATGACTAAATTGTAATCCTTTAAGGTCGGTTGATACCACTTCTTCGACACTTTGGCTTGCATTTTAAATTTTTGTATAGAGTATATTAACACCCTGATTCAGCTATTCGCATTGATTCCTTCGCCCTTGGAAATTGTCATCCTTTAGCTGTTTACCTCTACCTTGTTTAAATTCTTTACTACTTCAAAACCAAGATGTAAGAGCTATTTCAGCACCAGCATGCAAGATAATATTATCCCCATGCTGCATTTCGCAAATTAGTTGCAGAATATGTCAGACTATTAAAACTGAGCCTCCACTGCAAATCACTTAACAGTCTCAAGATGCTTGGAAAGCACACTAATAGCATACATAACCCAACACAAGATAAATGTTCGAGAAAAATTTACACAGGGCTTCCAATCCACATCATCTTGAAAGAGGACTTCACAGCTCAGCAAACGCCTAAATTTATTTAAAAAAGCACACTGGAGAGCAAGAGACCATCCACCTATTCCTTGTCTGATTCACTCTCACTCGAGCTCCCATTATCTGCCTTCTTACCTGCACCTGCCTCCACCTGCTTATATGCCTCAGCCATGTCTGCCTTCTTACCTGCACCTGCCTCAACCTGCTTGCATGCCTTAGCCATTTCTTCGACAGGAACCAATGGAACATAGTTGAAGAAGCCATAGCCCTTTGCAGTCAAGTCTATGATCAACTTGTTGTATTTCTCCGACCAGTGTGCAGCTGTGGGAACAGCCAACCGAAACACTCCACGCAAAGCAGGGTACTTATTAGCTTTGTACCAAACCACAGCCAGTTGGCTCACAGCAAAATGCTTGGAGATTGTACCGGCATGGGAAACAGCAGCAAGCGGACCATCGACTTTAGTTTCCTCTACCAAGTCTTGCACCACCTTTGATGCTTTCTTGACTATTATTTGAGCCTTGGACACTGCACTCTTCATCGCAGGTGGAGCACGCTCTTCGAACTTGTAGGTCGCCTCATCCACCTATAATGAGAAAACAATCTGAGTTAGCCCTCAAAAACAAATCAAACGCAAGCATCAGTAAACTGATCCAAGGCGGTAAAAATTCAGTGCTGGTCGTATATAATAGCCCACATGCAGACAAGTAGATAGCATTCCACCACTACTGACCCAACCCAGAGTTAAGAGTCTTGTAGCAATCTGTGTAATAGGTTCAGAGAGCGAAAGAACAACCTCTAAATATATTGGTCTTCCTGCAATCACTTATCCACAAGATCGAGTTCTTTATTTTATGAATGCAAACCTCCTAATAATATTAATCCAACAGTAGCTTTTCTCGCAGAAAGAAACTGCTTCTGCTTTTACCAAACTTTCGATGAGGGATCACCACAAGAGCACAAAAACATGCTGTCGTACTACATAAAACTCTCCCCCATCACATCAATCACCCTTACAACATCTAATCGATCGAGAAACCCCGATTCATCAAATCAATCAAACGCTATATGTATATTCCACATCCCTTCACACTATCAAAGGAAAGGCTACGTAACAAAGCTTCGGAAAGGTAAAATAGCTAAACAGCAAGAGCCATGGACAGCAAATGCATCTATGAGAAAACTGAAAAAAAGTGAAATTACCTTCTTGTCAAGAAAAACAAGGATGTAATCTGGAAAGCCTTTGAATTTCTCGTAAGCCGGGCTCGCAACAGCCGCGACGGCATGTTCAACTTTTCCAACGGTGGATTTGAGCGGACCTGAATTTTGCTTGGCGTAGCCGTAGAGATTCGACAGCAGAACAACGGAGTTGATTGCCAGAATCCTCACAAAGCCTAGGTGCTTCAATTGCGCATCACTCACCTCCACCTCCACCTCAACCTGATTCATTAAGATGATGAATAAAAGATCAAATTTTCAAACAATTTAAAAACCCGAAAAGACGAGATGAATAAATTAAACTGAAAATCACCTGAGTTATAACCATTTTCTTTGCGGGAAATTATAATAAGAGAGTTCTCTCAGTTAAGAATTCTTCTCAATCTCTTCAGAGCTTTCTCCGGTTTTCTGATCCTTCTGTTGGCTGGCGTTCAATTCAATAACGACACGGGTATTTAAGGGGGAAAGTCCGACACGAGCTAAGTGTGAGATCCGAGGGTAATTTCGAGAATTTCCGAATTTGGAGGATAGATATAGAAGCACCAATCGTACGGTGCGAGGCTAATTTTTATATTGTCCCTGCGAATCAAAGAAGATAGTTTTGGAGAGCACTTGAGAGCTTGCGACGGGAGTGGCAGAAGTTTCCCGTGGGGCGGGGCCCGTAGCCTTAATTTTAAAGTCTGGTTGGCAGGAACTTTCTGGAAGTTGGTATAAATTTTTAAATCTACAGCTCCAGGGCCCGTTTGATTTTGTTTTCAACACTCCTTTTCATTTTTTGAAGAAAATAAAAATAGAAAATTACAAATTTGTTTTTCTTATTTTTATAAATATTTTCATTCTCAACATATTTTTTCAAACAGACCTTTAGGCCCCATTTGATTTTATTTTCATTTTTATTATTTTTAAAATTTGAAAAGTTAGTTGATGAATATGAGTTAAAAATTAGTTATATTTGACTGAATTGTTAAAAGAGTAATAATTATATTGGATTTAATAGATTGCTAGCAAAAATAGAAAAAAAATAATGGAATAAAAGGAGAAAATATATAGATTATTGAGAGAAGATATATAAATTATTGAAAAATATATTTTTGAAATTGAAAATGATGTAGGGTGAAAATATATAAAAAATAATGTGTATTATTTTTGAAATAATAGGAAAAAAAAAGAGCTATGAAAATGAAACCAAACGGGGCCTTACACACTTTCTCTCCATTTTCACACCTGTTTTTCCTTATTATCATTTGCATGACTTTTAATATAAAACCATACAATATTCAAATATATCTCATTTATAACCCTACACAATCATTATAATCATTTTATTTTAAATAAAATATTCAAATAATATATTATTTTCAAACTCACATTCATAATTAACTTTTTATTTTTACATTTTGTCAAAAAATAAAAGTACCTCCAAAAAATAAAACCAAACCGACTGTTACCGTCGTTCACTTGTTAAAGCATGAAAAGTCCAATGTTTTTTATTTCTCCTTTGATTTTGATATGCATTGTTTCTTACAAAAACAATTATTATTTTCGAGACGTTTCACTAAAATAAAATTTAATTAATATATATAAAATAAAATAATGTTCAAAATTATTTTAAGTATATTTTTTATGTAATAATAATATGGATAAATTATTTTTATTTTATTTTTTTGTCATTTCAACACATTTCCATATATAAATCGCATCAAGATGAGTTATTTTGTTATTAATGCAAAGATTTTATATTATTTAATTTTTTTGTAACTTTATATTCAATGTTGGTAAGTACTCAATATATATAGATATATTAATATATGTGCTTTTTTT
>JACGDI010000734.1:314909-333548 GCA_014898725.1 Jacaranda copaia
TTAGGTTGGCTGAGGAGGGTCGCCGGTGAGCTCATCGGAGATGGTGGCTTCGGCCAAGAGAAAGAAGGAAAAAGGAAAGAAGAGTGAAGGAAAGAAGGAAATGATGAAGAAAGGAAGTAGTAACTGTTTTTTAAATCATGTTTTCAAAAAAAATAATAATAATAATTTAGTCCCTCAAAAATCTAAGTTACACAATCATGCCCAAATTTTTAGGAAAATTATGATTAACCCCAATTGACTTAGGGTATTTCATTCAACCCCAAACTATTCAAAAATTTACACAATTAAGTCTATAAAAATTATAATTTAACCCTCAAAACTTTCTAAAACAATTAATAATATAACATTCATAAAATTTTCAAAAAAAATGGCAAGATCATATATTGTAAATAAAATTCTAAGGTTGTTACAATCACAAGCATAATATCTGCTTTTTATGTGTGCGTCTGTGTGTGCTAACCCACTCATCACACCTGTGCATCTGTGCATTTGTGTACATGGGGGGATAGAGGGAATATGTAAACTCTCATAATTCAAAAAGATCTAATAGCAGTGCACAAGAGATAGCGGTATGCATATCCCTTACCTCCACTGTACATCCCAGCACCGCTATTTGCATCCTCTTTTGATTGATGCACTCTCTAAAAGAATTCTGTTATCTGAGAAAAACAAAAACTAGAAGCCTAAGACCCTATTCATAAAAAAGAAAAGCATCTCACATGAAAAGCAATCAAAAACTAAATTTACAAATTATTTTCTCACCATTCGTACATTTCTGTAGGAGTATCTGGAAAATCCACACAAAGCAATGGATTCAAGCTGCTATTATCAATCCAGCTCTTTCCAGGCAGTTTTTTGACTCCTCTTTTCTGCATTTGGTTCCAAATTTTATGAGAATCTTTCCACCGCCCAACTGCCCTGTATATATTAGCTAGAAGTACATAACTTAAGTGATAATCAGGTTTCAATTCAATCATTTTCTTAGCTATCCGTTCTGCAACAGTAGGATTGGTAGTGGTAGCACAAGAACCGAGCAAGGCAGCCCAAAGAGAAGGGTTATTTCTGAATTCTGCGTTCATAATCAAATCTTCTGCTTCTTCTACCTTGCTTGCTCGACCTAAAACATCAACCATACAACTATAATGTTCAATTCTAGCTTCCAATCCATAGTCCTTGTACATTGAGGTGAAGTATTTGCGCCCTTGGTCAACCAAACCACTATGGCTACAAGCAAAGAGAACTTCAATAAAACTTATGTAGTCTGGTTGAACTCCCTCTTGAATCATCTGATCAAAAATCCTAACAGCTTCTTCACCTCTTCCATTCTGAGCGAATCCACCAATCATTGAGTTCCAAGTAATCAAATTTTTAACAGGCATCTTCAAGAAAATCCTATAAGCAAAATCAACAAAGCCACATTTGGAATATAAATCAACCAGAGCTGATTCCACCACAACATCTCTCCAACTTCCTCTCTTCAAGTATTGGCAATGCACCTCCTTTCCAAGTTTCTCAGCAGCCAAACCAGCACAGGCACGTAGAACAGTCCCGAAACTGTAAAGGTCCTTCTCCATATTTCTAAATAGCTCAATAACCACTTCAAATTCACCCTTCCTGCAATACCCCCCAAGCAAAGCACACCACGAAATCGAATTCTTCCTTTCCATTCTATCAAACACACGCTGTGAGTCCTCTACCATCCCACACTTGGCATACATATCCACTAAACTACTATCAACAAACACATTCCCATGAAAACCTCCAGTAACTACCTGAGCATGCACTTCTTTACCTTGCTTCAACCTTTCTATATTTCCCAAAGCCGTCAAAGCACTCCCAAAAGTAAACCAATCCGGCGAAAACCCATATTTCCCACACATCAAATAAAACATTTCCAGAGCATCCTGATACAAATCACACCTTGTGAGGGCAGAAATCACTGAGGTAGCACAGACAGCATCCGGTTCAAGCATCTCATCAAACAACTGGCGGGATTTGCTAGGCTCATGACTCCTCCCATACATATCAATCAAAGCAGCCACAATCACCTCGTTACACTCAAATCCACATCTCACCACAACCCCATGTAAACATTTCCCTAGTTTCAACTCCCCAACCTCCGAACATGCCTTGATCACTGCAGACAAAGTAAAAGCATTTGGTTCTATGCCAAAATTCAACATCTCAAGATACAATTCAATCGCATTCCGGGGCATTCCAACGCGAATGTAACCAGATATCATTGAGCTCCAGGAAACGACATCCTTATAACACAACCCCTCAAAGAACTTCCGTGTGTCTTTAAAATCTGAGCTCAGTTTGAAGTAAAAGGCTAAAAGGTTATTGCCCACAAAACGATCAGTTTCAAGGCCAGACTTAATGAGGTGGCAGTGGAGCTGGAGTCCACCGGTGAAGTGAAATGATTTCGTGCAGGCGTGTACGATGGTGGCGTATATGATTGGCTTTGAAACTCCATTTTGCTGGTCGGGCGTGGAGTTTATGGAGCTGATGAGGGTGATGGCGTCAGCGACTGAGCCTGCTCTGCAGAGCTGGATAATTTGGGTTGCGGCGGGGTGATAGTGCGTGTACCGTAGGCCTGTCAATAAGAAGGCTAATTTCTTACCCATGCCCACATCCACACAGTAACCACTAATGGCCTGTTGTACTCGACCCAGGCGGAGACCCATCGGGTCTCTGGGTCAGGTGTAGCTAGTTTGGCACGAATTGTCAGTTTAGTTCCGAGTGGGTAGGCCTGATTTCCAGTGTTTTCTCTTTTTGCAGGCTTCTCATTCCGTTAGATTCAGCAAAACAAAGATAAGATCAATAAAAAATTTATTCACTGTCTATAAAACCATGCACATCCCGAAACAAATTCGTAACTATTCTTAGCAAAGCTAGGAAAATATAAGCTAGGAAAAATCAAAAGGATTATTAAGTAGAAGAAATCTAAACTTACCTCTGAATTAAAAAGATTTCCCCAGAAAAGTAATCATTCAAAAAAAAAAAATGGAGCCTCAGACTGATAAAAGTCGGGGAGCGAGTGACAAGGCAAAACTACATTTCCATGAGGAATAAACACTGATTTGGGGAAAAAATACTACAATATAGAAACATTTGGGTGAATGATTCTCTCGGATTCTAACAGATGTGAAGAAGTAAAAATTGGAGTAGACTAGTATTTAAGACGAGCAGAAAATGGTGGAGCTTGGTGGTACAGCAATTGGCCTTAGACGATTGACGGTAGGATCAGAGAAGGAGCACCGTTCAGTTTCATTGCTGCAACTGACATTTATCCGGTGAGTACTGCGTCTGAGGTGCTATTTGTGTGTGGACGGAGATGGTGGGCAAGTTGTTACTCTCCCATGGCTCACCCCTTTCCTGCTATCTAAGGGTGGTACGGGATTAATTACTAGTAGAAATGATGACTATTGTGTTCGAGAGTTGGTGCTCCAGCGGCCAGCGGCGAAGGCCATGCGACAGGTTGCGACAGGGCTGCCTGAAGGGCTGAAATTTGTCTGACAAAATAAAGTAAATTTTGGGCCGGTAGGTGTTAATTTAGGTTAATTTTTGTACACTCTACCAATGAATTAATTTGTTGAGGCGTAAAAGTATAAAGATAATATCAGTAAATCAATTAAATTATTTGTCTGGGAATTGGATTGAACAAATATAAGAATGTAATGCAAATAAAAGGTGAGTTAATTTTATACTGATACTATGTTTGGACAATCTGTTTGCATGATTTTTTACAAATATTGTGGCATTTAATTATGTGTAAATATAAACACTAAATATAATTTTTACTCTTTGTTAGTAAGTAACAGCATAGCCCAGCCCAGTTACATGTGTCGATCTTTTGGGCTTTTTGATTGAACCTTGAAGTTTGCTAAATTAGCCCATGCCAGTATGGCACTAGTTTTGTCTCAGAAGACCATGTTACTTGTTCTGCTTTCTTCCTCCAGTGTGGGCTGTGGCGTTCTTGGGGCTGGTAAGTGGTAATCTTTTTAGGGCTAATAATGGATTGAATTTTAATTTGAATTTAATTTAAATTTAAATTTTTTATTTAATTAAAATATTTGATGGATCAAATTAGATTATAAATATTCGTAATTTAAAATAAGTAAATCGGAATGGAATTAAGCAATCCGATCGATTAAAGATTTGAATATGAATTTTAGTAATTTTTTATTAAATTAATACTCTTATATATAATATTATAAAAATTTTAAAATAAAATATATATATATTATATTGACCTAACATCTATTTTAACATCTATATAAATATTGAGTCTTTAGTTTAAAGAATAAGGGTATTATTATTTGTACTCCAACTTATTTTTAGTTTATGGGAATTGACCATTATATCCCTTTATTTTTAAGATATCGTTTAGTTTAAATTGTTGAACAATTATACTCTTAGGACTAGTTTGGTTGGAATGATAAGATGGAATAAAATGTCACACCTTATCATCCATTTGGTTGGAGTGATAATAAATACTCAAATTCGTATGAATATCCAAAGCCCGCACTTATATGTACAATTTTTATGATAAATTAACATGCTACCACCCATGGATTTATTTATCATGCCGGCTAAATAAAACCACAATAATAAAAAATTATATAAATTAGTACATGAAAAATAATCACGATATAGCTTTTAAAAGTCCAACCAAACTAGCCCTTAGTGTACTATTTTTGTCCTGTTAAATATAATCTTGATTTATTCTTAGCCTTGATTCATTCAATGTTAAACTTGATAAAACATATAAAAATGAATAGATTATTCCATCTGTAAATTCAACTACTTCACTGAAAATGTGACTATGAGCTTCAATAGAAAAATAATAACATCACTAAAATATAGTATATTTTCACACCCCTAGACTTGGCAAATGGGTATCCATAGGTAACCCAAGAATGGGTAATAACAAGTTGGGTAAATTTAGCATAGATATAAAATTATTCATTTTTTATTGGATACAAGATAGTGAACCTATTACTCTTGATTATGGATGACGAATAACCCACATTGTACTAATATTTTATTTTTTTTATACTTGAAGGTAAATTAATATACTTTTTAATTTACATAATATTATTCAAATATCACGTAAATAAAATTAATAAAAGATGCTACAAATTTTAAATATTACATTGAATAAGTTCTTAAAATATGTCAAGTATTTTAGTTTAAAAGGTACAACTTAAATGTTTAAACATATATTGATTTTAAGTTATATTACATTTTGAAGTTCAAATTTAAATCCCATTATATGTTAAAAAAAATTGAACTAAAAATTTAAATACCACTTAAATATTATTGTTATTATAGAAAAATGTGTTATGTTCTCTAAATTATTAGCGAGAATTAGAAAAAAAATTGATATATATATCAATATTATTACATATTAAGTTGGACAAGTTGATTTAGAATGTATTCATGAATAACAAAATTGAAAGTGATAATTATAATATTAAAGGATATATTTATGTTACAAATTAATATAAATGGATTTGAAAAGTGAATACTTTGGTCAATAACCTAACACAAAAATTTAGAGTGGATAGCGAATAACAAATTTTGGAGTGCAAATAATAATATCAAAAAATAAAAGGAATACTGTTAAAATATCAAATGTAATATTTTATCTATGTATTAATATCATGTGAAATAAGGGTTTAATAATCAAATATTTAACTTTTAGACTAATATACAATAAAAAAAATTTAAATATGACATAAATTTACTTTTTAATTATAATATATTTATACAATCAAAAAGAAAAAAGAAAAAGAAAGAAAAAAATTAATAAATCATATTGAATTTTTTTTATCGAATTTCAAAAATCTATCGGATTCAAATTCGGATATAAATATATAATTAATTCGACCCATTGACAACGCTGGCTCTTTTTATAACTTCCTCACAAAATTTAGCTCCTGGGGCAAAATTAGTGTTTTAATAATTAAATGAAGCAGGATATACTTTTTGGACTATATTTAATATTTAAACATTGGTTTTATTGAAAAGGCATTAATGATAAACATTTATTTAAATATTATATGATTACAATTAACGATATTTCATGAAGACGCGACAACATAGTAGTACGCCTCATCCATTTATACAATTTCAAATAAAAAACGTGCTGGCTAATATTTTAAAAATAGCATCAACAATTATAATAAATTTATATATGTATATGTAAACGAACAAAATCAAGCTATTTCAGACGCTTGCAAAGAGTAACTCCATCTCCAATGGAAAGATGGGCCAGTTCTATACGTGGATCGTTGGCTAAGAAAGTGTTGAGTTTCATGATATGTCCTCTGCATCCCCTCAAGTAGTCCTGCATCTCATCATCATCAGAAGCAGCCACTGTCCCGGACCACAATGTGTTGTCGTAGGCTATGATTCCTCCAACTCTAACAAGTTTCAGCAGCTTTTCATGGTAATTGATGTAATTTTCCTTATCAGCATCCACAAATGCAAAATCAAATGTCCCTTCTTCTCCCTGCAGGTTTGTCCCAGAACAAAGGTTTATTGAGTAATTATCATGATTACTTATCTATATTGTTATAAAAAGAAGTTATGATACCAAATTTGCCCTTTTACTTATTCAATATTCAATAAAATTTATATGTACAAATTCCCATCATTTATTCAAAAACTTCCATTATACACCCGTTTTAATTACTTTTAAATTTCTTCTTTAATCTAGTAATGAATTATAAAAACTTTAAGTGAATGTTTATCTTTATAATTATGCAAATTATATATATGATTTTGCGATGCATGTTAATTTGTAGTTATTATGATTACTCAAAAATATTTTATACACACAGAAACTACATGCAAACGATTGCTAATTCAATTATAAACCTATCTTCGAAACTAATAAACTGCAAATTTTGAACATTGGAATATGCTAAAATGCTCGTAAGTTCAAGATTATGGGGGTATTGGCTTAGAAAGAATTCATCCAGCGAGCAAAAGAATTACCTTAGCGAGGAATTCCTCCATAACTTTCATGGCGTCCGACTGAATGAACTGAACTTTGTGCGCCATGTTTGCCTTCTGGATAAAGGGCAATCCAGTTTCATATGCTTCCCTGTCTGGATCAATTGCGATTATCTAGTGACAAAAAAGAATAGAGAATTTTTAGTTAATATCAATGCCAAAAATCAAAGGAGACGGCTAGCCCTTATATTAATTAAAATTCCTGCAGTTTTTATTTCCTAAAAACTGTTTTTATATTCTCTGTTTGGTTTCATTTTCATTTGTAGTTTTCAGTATGTTCATTTTGGTTATTGTGAAAAGATATATGAGAATGTGTTTTGAAAATAAAAATAAAATTTACGTTGGATGAAAATATATAAAAAGTGATGATTTTTATTTTTGAAATAATAAAAAATATAAAAATAAGATTTGAAAATGAAACCAAACACCCCCTAATTTTACTTACTTTGCCATCATCAGGTAGAGCAAGAGCAGTTGACAGAAGCGAGTAACCCGTGAAAACTCCAACTTCTATTGTTTTTTTGGCATTCATAACTTTCAAGAGCATGGAAAGAAATTGACCCTCGTCAGCAGTCACATTCATCAAGCTCCTGGTCAAACATATACAACAGTTCTGCATTGGTTACTTGCCAGAAAAAAAAAGGAGGGGGGAGGGGATTTTGTTGTGACTTGTTTGCTTTATTGGATAAAACTTGATAAATGGCTTGATTTATTAACCATTGTTTTAAATTTGATCTGATAGAGAATTAAAAAGTCATTTTTGTCCCTCATATGAAAACCTTAATCTTAATACCTTTTTAGAAATTAAGATATTTTAGACATTACAGAGTGTAATCACATTGAATAATCTTACCAACCAAACATTAGATAGTGTTAAACATAAAATATTATTAATTTCTAAAATTCAAGCAAACAATAGATTATATGATTTTAGATACTATTTCTAGTTTAAGTATTACTAATATATTAATCCCACCTAATTCTATATACCAAAGCAAACAAGCCCTTGGAGAAAATATTTGGTCGGAGGGATTATATGGGATTAATGAAATAATCTTTTTTAATCAAATATTTGGTTTGTGTGATTATATACACACAAGCCTGTAATTTATTATTGAACCTGTATATATAAACTTAACGTGTGGTATAATTTATCCCAGCCCCACTCATGAGATAAATTATCTCACCCTCTCATGAGATAATTTATCATGGTATAATTTTAAAATCCAACCAAACATGTCCTAAAGGTTAGTTTGGTTTGAATGATAAAGTGATATACAATATTTTTATCTCACTTTATCATTCATTTGATTAAAATAATAATAAACACTCAAACCTACATGAATACTAAAAACTCATATTTATACATATAATTCCCATAATAAATTAACATGCAAACACTTATTGATTTATTTATCATATCAATCGAATTATAACATATTGATAAAAAATTATGCTAATTATTGTATGATACATAAGCATGAAATAACTTAAAAATTCAATAGAAAATTGCTTTGAAATTTTCCAGAAAAATATTTTGCTTGGTTAATATTATTAAGAATCTCATCATCATACCAAAATTGATACTTGTCGACAGTAGCCGTCCTTAGTTCTTTGAGTTGCTCATGTTCTCTGGGATAAGCGCTTGTTTCCAAAATGTACTGCAATATGAAGAGCAAAGTTAAAACATTTTGAGTAAGAATAAAAAAATAGAAAAAATAGTGCTTATTCCGTTTTTTAGAGTTAAAGTCAAAGTCTAGAATCCAGTTATGATAAACAATGTTAGTACGTAGCACAAACTTATAAGAAGAAACCATTCATTTTCTTTTCCTACCTAGTTAAAAAATAAAAAAAGTTTAAAATACAATCAATCAATCAACCACAAAATAGATGTAATTAATAAGAATACTATAATTTGAAAATTAATTTGGAACCATTATTATAGAAATAAAGATAGAATTTCTATATCACATTGAATGGGTTGATTTTTATTTTTTTTTAGACAAACGGCGCTCGTTCGAATCGAATACGAGATCTTCCATATAATATAGAAGATCAATGCCACTTGAATTATAAGCCATTAGACGAATGGATTGATTTCATAATATTGAATAATACATAAAAATCGAGTAAAAATATGGAATAGACAAATTTAACCTTGGCGAGGGCCTCGCTTTGAAGAATGGTGCCTGAGAACTTATCTTTCATTGTTGAAGAGTTGAGCAAAAGGGAAAGAAGAAGTGAATTGATGAACAAAATGATAGGAAAAAATATTTGGTGGTGAGCTTCTTGTTGGAAGCGAAGGCGGTAGCGCCTATTTATAAGCG
Source organism: Jacaranda copaia (assembly GCA_014898725.1). Taxonomy (NCBI): domain Eukaryota; kingdom Viridiplantae; phylum Streptophyta; class Magnoliopsida; order Lamiales; family Bignoniaceae; genus Jacaranda; species Jacaranda copaia. The sequence continues at coordinate 324,263 of JACGDI010000734.1, forward strand.
TCTTTTTTGAAGGAAGCAACGCGTGAACGCCTTAATTGGAAACTGTCCTACCCAACTAACAATTCATTTAATTATTGAAGCCTACCCCACCCAATTGTGGCGAATTTTATTTTATTTTATTTTAAAAAAACTTTGGTAAAATGAGTTGGTTGGTTGTGCTGGTCGTCTCTCAATGCCACCGATGAGGACTACATATTGGTACCAATATTGTTATTATCATATCTTTTGTTAAATATAAAATTTTAATTGAATTAGAATATTATCCCATCAATAAATCCGTAGATTTTTTGTATTTTTAAGATAACATCAAAAATTGTGAATGTGACGAAAAAGTTAATCTATAAATTTTATGTTTCGTATCTTCTTGATGTAAGTTGAGATTTTTACGGACTTCAATATTTTGATATGAGATAAATTAAGTATTATTGAGCATAAATAATATTGAAATTCTTACTTGCACTCCTGGGCGTACCGTTGGTTCTAAAACAATTTATTACAAGAATTTATTTATTCTAAAATATAATAATTAGGATGAATAATTAGAAAACGAAAAATGACTAAAATAGCCCGCATGGGATGCAAAAAGATCCTTGCATTTACTTTCGATATTCCATGAGTAAGGTAAATTAAGTGTAATTAAATTAATAATCTAATCAATCTCACGTTTTATCCGTGAATTTGCATTAATTACAAAACCAAAAGAAAAAGGAAAAAGGAAAAAAAATCAAAAGCGTGTGTGTGTGCATGTGACACTTTCTTTCTTGTTCATTTGTAGTTCTCAAGTTGCTTAGGGCCTGTTTGGTTTCATTTCCACACTATATTTTCATATTTTCTACTGTTTTAAAAATGAAACACATTATTTTTTATATATTTTCACGCAACATCATTTTCAAAACACATTTTTCAATAACTTATATATCCCCTTTCTCTACTTTTCCAACAATTCATCCAAATACACACTCATTTTCAACTAATTTCTACAAACTAACTTTTAAAATTTTAGAAATAATGGAAATAAAAAATGGAAATGAAAATAAAACCAAACGGGTCCTTAGGACATCGTTAACCTATTGCAAGTTGAGGAAAAAACATCAATTGTGGTACAGAAACAAATACATAAAGCTATCGCACTAAGTGAGAAATCAAATCATGTCCGAAAGGAAAAAAACATAAAAAGTTGTGTATATTAGTTGAAGAGGGGAAAAGGGGGATTTCTTCAAAATAAATTGTTCAAAGTTTGAGGGCTAAATGAATAAAAAAGTTCGAGGAAAATGTCAAGATGCTTTTATCGATGGAGAAGTCAAAGTTTTCTTCTTTTTATTTTTTATTTTATTTTTCCTCCTTTTGACGGGTTCAAACTGCTAATAATATGCCCAAGGTCTAGAACTGGGGTAGGGAAGATTCTTGATCATGGTTAATTGACTTCTGCGCAATTATCACTTATGGTTTATTAAAAATAGGATTTTTTTTAAAAAAAAATCCAAATACAATTATTTCTGGTATTTAAAAAGAAAAGTTTTGGTGAGATTTATTGTTGACTAAGTACCAATGAGTCACAGACTCTAACTTGTGTGACCTTACTGAGTTTCTTGAATGATATTGAAACTTGTTTGAATAAACAATTTCTAACCTATAAACCTAACTATGTTTAATATTTTTTTTTATAATAAGTTATTAAATATAGAGGTCAAATCATTTTCATTCGCTATGGTAAGTGAGTATTTGACTTTGAGAGGGTGTTTGATTAAATTTATTTAAAATATCTTATAATTTTTTATATCCTATAAGATGTTTTTGAAACTTATCGGATATTATATTTTATTTCTAAAAAAAGCAATTGAAGTGATTGGATAAAATAAGATTTTGGAGCTTATAATATATTAATAATGGTAATTTTGTAATTAAAATGGCTAAAAAAAATTGTTAAGATTGTAAAAATAAATTAGGGTTTTCTTACTTTTTTGAAAAAAGTTTGCAAGTTCCTAACATCTTATTTTATGATCTTTTAAATTTTTTTTTGAAAAAAATTGTTAAACATTTTTTATCAACTTATAAATTTTTAAAAATCTTATAAGATATTTTGTGAAATTTATAAACTTACCAAACACCCTCTAAATCATGATGACGACGTATTTGTTCAAGTATAAACGTGTGCATGGGTGCAAAGTTAATATTTTGGCAAGTTGGTTGAAAAATTAAAATTCAATTTATGGAAAATTTAATGTCACTTGCTTAGATAATATTTTAAATTCGTTTCTATATTATTTGATGCTCATATTTTGAGACAAATGAAGTTGAATCTTGGAATATAACTTTAAAGAATATATATATATATATATATATATACCAAAATTGTTCACCACACGCTTTGTTAAACTTGTTAGAAATCTCTATTAATTTAACTAACAATTGAAGTGCTCGGCTTTTAAAATTTGAGTTAGTTGGAATTAAGTAGTTAATAATTTCTTGTCTTACTTAGTGGCAAAAAATTATCCAAATCCACGGGTATCCAAAAAAATTCGGGTAATGGGCTTTGTTTTCTCTACCTAATAAAATACGGGTAATTTTACCTATCGTCTAATTATCCACTATTTTTTGGTCCAACTCATGGATACCCACGCGCAATCCGTGAATAATTATTTATATTTTATTTTAATTTTTTTTTATTTTTGCAACTATTTTGGAAGGTGTAACACTTTTTTTTGTTAATAATATCAACAATATTTAAGTGGTGTTTAAACTTTTGGTTCAAAAAACTTTTAACATATACTGAAATTTAAATTTAAACTTCAAAATGTAATATAACTTAAATTTAATATATCTTTAAATATTTAAGTTGTTGTTTTCAAACTAAAACATTTGCCATGCTTTAAAATATTTGTTCAATATAATATTTAAAATTTGTGGCCTCTTTTATTGATTTTGTCTATGTAACATTTAAATAATATTGTGTAAATTAAAAAAATATTTTTTTTAAATATAAAAAAATAAAAATTTATACGAGTACCCGTGAGTTATCCATTATTCATAGTCACAAGTAATGAATTAACTATCTCGTACCCAATAAAAATGGATAATTTTATTGCGGGTAAATTACCCAACTCCTTTTTACCTGCTCTTGAATTACCCGCGAGTACGGGTAGCCATTTGCCGAGTCTAGTTACCTATATCTAATGATACCAAATTTTGTCTCAAATTAAAAGAATTCATGATTTTGAAATAACATATAATTTTTTTTCTCTCTCACTTATTAAGGTGCATTTTTAAGTAAAAACATTCCATTTAGACAAATTCATCCTTATCCAAAGGTGGGTTTCAAGTCACTAGTTTGGTATACAATTTCCTAACGCACACACCACACACAACTATAGCTATCAAATTCAAACCGTAGAATTTGGTTAATACCCAAACTAAGGAAAATATTTTGTTTTCACTCACCTTTGGACTTCGTTTATTGGGAGCAAAGTCTAAGTTCGACCATCTTTGATTATCCTGTAGATGAAAGTGAATCAATAAGATTCTGATCAATATTGCGATGTTGATTGGGAGAAATACAAAGGACAAAAGGAGTTGCTCAGAGGACGCGTAAGGTACAGGAATGTTTTCTTGACCTAATGGTGGAAATTTTTGCATGTTTCTGGTGGGTTCTTTGCTGATCCTTCAAGTATGTCAATGTGACCTCACTTTTGAAGATCATGTTAGGTTTGTGCTTGGAAACTTACATCCCGTTTGGTTTTATTTCTAAAGGTCATTTCTATTTTTTATTTTTTCTAAAAGTTAGAAAGTTAGTTATGAAATGAAAATAGAAATTGAGATGTATTTAGATGAAATGTTGGAAAATAATGATTAGATATGTTATAGAATTGAAAAGTAGGTTAATTTATATTTTTTTTATGTTTAAAAAGATTATTTTTGAAAAAATATAAGTATATTTTATTAATTTAAAAATAATAATGGTTACTTTATGTCAAATCAAAGTTGAATTTGATTGATGTGTAATAGGATGATCGGTAGGTTTAGAAAGGGTTTTGAGAAGAAAATGTATACTTTTTTTGGTGAAAGTTGTGAGAAAGTGATAGTTTCTATTTTTCATTCCCAGATGGAAATGAAAATCCCCCACGAAAATGGCTGTTTGGTTTCATTTTCATTTTAGTTTTCATTTCTATCATTTTTATAATTTAAAAAGTTAGTTAGTGAAAATGAGTTTGTATTTGGATATATTGTTGAAAATGTAATGATTATATTGGGCTTAGTAGGTTGTAAGTGGAGAAACATGGAAATAATAAAATCGAAAAAAAAGATATATATGTTATTGGAAGAAAATATATAAGTTATTGAAAAATATGTTTCGAGAACGAGAATGAAATTGAAAATAATACTGGGTGAAAAAATGTAAAAAAAAATGACATATTTTTATTTTTAAATAATAAAAAATGTGAAAATGGGGTATAAAAATGAAATCAGACAGGCCCTAAAAGACCAGTTGAATATCAATTGTATAAAAATATTAATTAATAATCATTATAAAATAAATGAATAGAATAACACAAAAAAAAAAGAAAAAGGAAGTAGTATATTAAAGTTAACCTCACTATCTAATTTCTTAAAATCCAGAGTTGAACAACATAATTTGAGGACAGAAAGAGTTGGCAGAAGGAAGCAATTGAGTGTTTGCCGGCCTAAGGGAGGCCGTATGACATTTCATTTCATTTTCTCTTGATAAAATCACATAGTTAAGTAAATAAAGACTATTTATTTTTCTCTAAAATAAAAGTTATGATACTAAAATTTAAATATATCAAAATCATCGTTTTAGTTATTCTATAGATTCAATAAAATTTATATGTTCTAATAATCATAGTTTATTCAAAAATTTCTCCAATCGCAAAGTAAACTCAATATTTTAAAGATTATTGAATTCTTTTCTTTAACTCGATAACAGATTGTGAAATTTTTATTTTATGAGACTAATATCTTCATAATAAATTATAAATATATATATTTTAAATATTTTATAAATTTTTAATATAATAAATATGAAAATATGGACAAATAATATGATTACTTGAATATATCCTTTGCGCATGAAAATTGTTTGAAAACGACTGCTAAGTTGTCCAAAACAAAGGAGACCAATATTGAATAGTCGTGTTTTAATAGTCATTGACTTTGGTAAACGCTAGACGAACAAATGAGTAATGCATGGGCCTCTTGTTTGAAGCCCATAGCCCATGGTATGTTAAACTTTTAATTCCAAAATTCATGGGCCACTTTCTTAAAGCAAGAGATATAGATAGGGCTGTTGATAAATCGAATTTTAATTCGAATTCGATTCGAATTTTAAAATTTTTATTTATTTAAAATATTTGATGGATTAGATCTGATTATAAATATTCAAAATTTGAAATAAATGGATCGAATATAGAATTAAACAATTCAATTCATTAAAGATCCGAATATGAATTTTAATATTTTTTTATTAAATAATACTCTTATATATAATATTAATAAATATTTTAAAATAAAATCTATATATTATATTGACATAATATCTACATCAATGTCTATATTATATTATTAATATTAAGTCTTTAACCTAAAAAATAAGAGGGATATTAATAATATGTCAAATATAATAACATATAATAGTTCATTTATGTATTAATACAATGTGAAATAGAAATTTATTATTCAAATATTTAACTTTTTAACTAAAATGTAATAAAAATTGTTATAAATACAATATGTTTATAAAATTCAAAAGGAAAAAAAGAAAAAAATATAAATTGGATTGGATTTTTTAATCAAATTTTGGATATCTATCAGATTCGTATATAAATTTTGATAATTGGATTCAAATTCAAATATAGCAAATCAGATCCAAATCCGACCTATTTAACAGCCCTAGATATAGTGCATATATTTTCTTCAAATTTTTTTCTTTTCTGCTTTTTTTTTTTGGTTTTTCTATTGGGGGTGGGGCGGAGGGGGTGGTGTTAAATACAGTTTGATAAGGTATTTACAGGCTATTTCTTGGGAGTAAGGTTATGTAAATTTTTGCATTTTTTTTTTTTTTGGTGTTTTATTTTGAATGTTGCCTGATTTAAATGAATTATGTATATTTTTGTATCAATTTCTATTTACGCATCCTTAATTTGCGTTGAAATTCTAGTAAGACAAGAACTGAAAGGACTTAAAAGCTTAAAAACTTCCTACGGTAGCTAATTAACGCATGATAACTTCAACTCTTTAACTCCCAGTAATGTGTTCGTGAAAAATGTTAATGTCTCGTATCGGTGAAATAAATAAATTGTAGTCTCTATATATGATTTTAGGTAATACTCACCTCATGAGTTAGCTTTTGGAGTTGAGTTAGGCTCAAGGTTGATTTTTTAACATGGTATCGGAGCCACTATTCTCGATGTTGAGTTACCTAATATTGTTGAACCACCAATTTCATATCATTCCATGTTTCAAATTTTCATTCCTGAGCATGCACGGGGTGTGTTAATGTCTTACATCGGTGAAATAAATAAATTGTGGGTCTCTATATATAGTTTTGGGTAATCCTTACCTCATAAGTTAACTTTTGGGATGGAGTTAGACTCAAGGTTAATTCTTTAACAAAAAATATGAAGAAAAAGGTACTCAGCTCTATCAGAACAAAACAATTACAAAGATATGGATCGCTAAACGCACAAATAAATTGATTGAACACCACCATTACACATATAAAAATTGAGCAAAACACAAAAATACATTATTATTAGACAGAAATAAGTAGTTATTGCAGAATTTATTTTTATTTTGCAATACAAATTAACATATACTTAAAATTTTATTCTATTTGAGGCGCCTACAGAGCGAGAGTCCATCTCCAATTGAAAGCTGAGCCAATTCAATACGCGAGTCGGCTGCCAAGTAAGTGTTCAAATTCTTGAGATGCACCCTGTTTACCCCTATTTGATCGAGCCATTCCTGGCTCAGATCTTCCTCGACCAGTGCCACGGTTCCGGACCATAGGGTGTTGTCGTAGGCTATGATTCCTCCGACTTTAACCAACTTCAGCAGCATTTCATGGTACTTAATGTAGTTCTCTTTATCAGCATCCACAAATGCAAAATCAAATGTTCCCTCTTCCCCCTAATCCATCAGATCACTTATAATTAATCATAAGAATTTTATGGAAACTTACCAAAATTAATGGAAATTGAGGTCTCTTGAATATTAAATTTTATGAGAAAATATGAAAAGCAAAAAGAAGGTACTCTGTAATGCTATTGCTCCTAAAATATGTATCGGGAACTGAATTATGTTTTTTTTCATGATTTTAAATTCGAAAAAAATATAGTTTGTGAAACATGAGATTGACTTTTACAAGAATTTTGAGCTAAGTTGGTATCTATTTATTTCGAAAATATAATTTGACGAATGCACATATTCAGAGTTCATGGAATCAGTGTTGAGAGGGCAAATGAAAAATACTTGAATCTATGTAATTTTATCAATATAATAAATTTATCATCTTCGTATATGAATATATAAACTTTTTAAATAAATCGAAGCACACAAATTGTGCGTCCTTAAATTTTATTTTTTATAAACCTTTTATTATATTTTAAGGTTTATACATAACATAATATACTTTGAATATATCGTTCCAAAAAAGAGTACAATAAAATAATAATTTAAATATTTTTCATGAAAGCTTCCCTATCGAAAGAAAAACAAGGGATCGACTCACATTTTTAAGGAACTTCTCAATAGCCGTCATGGCATCCGATTCAACGAATTGGATCTTATGCGCCACGCCTGCCTTCTCAATACAAGGCAATCCGGTCTCATACGCTTCTTTGTCGGGATCGATTGCAATGACCTAAGTAAATAAAAAAAAAGAAATTAATTTTACACTAATTAAAAAACATATTTTAGATATATATATATATATATATAAAATCAGAGACAATATAAAAATTTTGGATAATGATGACTTACTTTGCCATCATTAGGGAGAGCAAGAGCAGTCACCAAGAGCGAGTAGCCAGTAAAAACGCCAACTTCAATTGTTTTCTTTGCATTCATGACTTTTAAAAGCAGAGAAAGAAATTGGCCTTCGTCTGCAGGGACATTCATTACGCTCCTGAAATGCATGTACATTTTTTCCAATTTCAATATGAAAAAAGATAAAAGATAAAAGATAAAAGTATTGGTGATTAAGAGGCTATTTGGCTAAGCTTATTTTAAACATTTTATAAGATGTTTTTTAAGCTTATAAAATAGTAGATTTTATTTTTAAAACAAGTTATTGAAGTGTTTGAATAGAATAAAATCTTTGAGTTTATAAAATGTTAATAATGGCAATTTTATAATTAAAATGATTAAAAATGAAGGAGTTTGTTAATATTGTAAAAATAAGTTAGAATCTCCTTACTTTTTCTAAAAGAGCTTATAAGCTCTTGATATCTTATTTTGGGATCTTATAAGCTCTTTTTGTAAAAAAATTACTAAATACTTTGCATCAATTTATACGCTATTAAACATTTTATAAAATGTTTTGGGGGGCTTATAAGCTCACCCAAACACCCTAGCTAAGCTTATTTTAAACATTTTATAAGTTCTTACATCTTATAAAATGTTTTTAGAGCTTGTAAGATGTTAGATCTTATTTTTAAAATAAGTAATTATTGAAGTGTTTGGATAAAATAAGATCTTTGAACGTATAAGATGTTAATAATGACAATTTTATAATTTAAATGACTAAAAATAAAAAAATTGTTAAGATTGTAAAAATAAGTTAGGGTCACTTTACTTTTCTAAAAGAGCTTATAAACTCTTAATACCTTATTTTAGGATCTCAAAAGCACTTTTTGTAAAAAAATTATCAAACACTTTGCATCAACTTGGAAGCTATTAAAAATCTTATAAGATGTTTTGAAGAGCTTATAAGCTCATCCAAACACCCTCTAAATCTTTCACGTGTTTTATCATAAGAGAAATATTCAACAACTAAAAACAAGATCGATTATTTAGAATTTTTTTATTTTTTTTCCCCTTCAAACAAAAGAATTAGATATGAAATAAAATTAATTTTTTGAAATGATTTTATGAATATTCCTTAATATCCCGATTCTTCGTAGAACGTTCTTTCTTGAGAATCATATAAGATCTACCTTTTCCTTTTTTGGCTTGTCATTTGGGTTTGAATTGTATGAAAAGTCAATAAAAAATAAAAAAAAAATTATTAAAGAAAGAACAAGATCTTTCCTTTATATTTTTTAGTCAAAAG
>JACGDI010000734.1:337298-353759 GCA_014898725.1 Jacaranda copaia
TTTGAAAACGTTGCTGTCAGGAGATTACCAACAGGGCTCTCATTTTCTAGCAGGAGAAAGTCAGTTGACGGTGTAATTGTTTTTCTTTATAACATTTATACTGAAAATCATAATGGTAACTATGTAATCTCCTTTATACATATCCGGGGAGCGTTCAAAAGAATGAATATAGATGTACAAAAATTAGAAAAGCTATCTCCACCAATCTGGTATTTTCAACCTTCTACTCCTGTGTACAGCAAGCTTCACTGCAGGAACCTTTTGCTTCACCTGTCTCCAGATCATATTGACGGCGTCATCTTTCTTTGGAGGGTACTGGAATTCAAAGTGATGAGAAATGCTTTTAAGCCGTGACCACATTTTAATCCATTTCTCTTTTGGAATTTTCCGGAGTTTGCTCACCATATAGCCAGGTTTCAGGGCCTCGTTGTCTGAGAAGAAGATGGAGAACTCCTTGTAGTCTAATTCATTTTCAAATGGTAGCTCAAGTTTGTCACTCACAATAACAGGAACGCAGTGGCTCACAATAGCATCAAATAGGCGGCAAGATGATGGAGTGTCCCCAGCCGGATGGAGGCAAAACTTTGATGAACGCATTTGCTCAGCAGACTAGTATAAACAAAAGAAAGATGAAGCGCGAGATGGAAAATAGAAGCTAGGCATGATTACAAAGATGGAAGTTTATGTGGAGGCTGACAACATCATACAAGGATGTCCCTGTCTTCTTGAACGGAACAATGCTAGAACATTCTTCCTTCAGTTTTCACAATGCAACAGGATTTCAAGCAGATTAGTCAGTTGAAATATTCTTTACTTAGTTGAGGTTGAGGAGCAAAGTAAAGTAAATACAAATCTTTATGTCAGGCAAAAGTTCTGCAAATAACCAAAGAATTCCATATGGAATTGAAAAGGATCTGGCCTAGGCTAAAGAGCAAGAAACTCGGTACCTAATCCCGCAATTTCCACATCAACATTAATAAAAATGCTGCTGCATATGCTCTTGTATTTATACAATAGTGCCATTATTAACAACTTGTAGATGGAAAGAATAATTATTAAAGGACTTACAGCTTTGAAGCCTTCTTCTGATGCATAGGCCTCCTCATATATGACATCTTTTGTTCCATTTAACATCTTATGCAGTCGAGTACGAATTTTTCCCTCCTGCCACATAGGTATGTTAGAAATATCTAATGCTTCACTAAAGAAGGTGTCAAGAAACGATTTAAGTATAATTAACATACATCTTTCCTCTTGGTCCTCCCACGGAAGAAGAGAAGTGTTTTGCGAGAGTCGTATGGATCCTCTTGGTCATCATTGACATATGATTCTACCATGTGAGGATAGGGGGCGACAACATCTTTTGCTAGTCTAGAAATGTGAGCTATGCGGCCAAAATCAGCAACAATGAATATGGATGCATTAATTTCATCACGATAATGTCGAAAAGCATTTGGATGATGTATGGGAATTATATGGTCTCGTCCACCAGACCGTTTCCAATAATCAGATGCTCTTAAAATATTTACGAGCTCAAGCTACAGAGAGAAAATAAAAGTTATCAGTTCTATAGAAAGAGAAGTTGGATTGACATAGAGGCCGTACAGACAAACAAAATAATCCAAGCAGTGGATTAACATAATAAAAGAATGATCAAAACTCATTAATTCATCCAGCAGAAACTATCGTAAGGTGTTCTTCACTAAGCTGCCAACAAAACCATACCTGACCGAATTAAAATTGTGTTTGGTTAAGCTTATTTAAAGAACTTATAAACTCCTATATCTTTTAAAATGTTTTTGGAACTTAAGATGATAAATCTTATGTTAAAGATAAGCTAGACAAAATAAGATTTCTATGCTTAAAAGAGAATTTATTAAAATCTTAAAAATAAATTAAAAACTTCTTACATTTTCTTTAAACATCTTATAAAATCTTAATATCTTATTTCACGAGACACCGTCTCAATCGTCAAAACCTCCAGGAACCATATACCAGTTAAAATACATAAATGAATGTAAATCAATAACCGTTGAGGCATTATTCACCTACCACAATATCCAGCATAAAAATGCAAGCCGTTATTTCACATGCAATGAAACAAAACGTATGTTGGGAAGAAAATCCATAAATAAATAACAATGAACAAATAATATAACATTTTGCTCGTTCGTACATTATTAATTCAAGAACAAAATAACAAATGCTACAGCATTAATCTAAATTCCAGCTGCCAAACCAGGATAAAAGGTTACTATCAACGACAGAACAACGATACACAAAAGAAATGAAAAAAGAAAACACACCTGCAACTTCTCATCAACTGTATCCGTTTCCGCCATGTTTCGGACGTGAACGTTGAAACTAAGCGACGAGAAAAACGGCACAAAAAACACGTCAGCTAAATCCGGATCCGAAACCCGAAACGCCTCCCGGATCGACCTGAACTCTTCATTTCCCTCGTACAGAAGCGAAGCCATCATCCAGTACTCCACACTGTGCTGCTTCCGGAGCCCATCATTCCACCTCCACGCCGGGATATTCTCCGCAGTAACCTGAGTCCTGTCGGGAAAAGAGGAGTCCATCAATCCGACATTGAAACGTGGCGGCAAATCGTACATGTAGACTCGGAGAGGTGACGATCCCGTGCGGCAGGGCGTAGCGTTATTGAACTGGGGGAAGAAGGAGAGAAATTGGGATTTGTAGTCGAGGGTCCCGGCGAGGAGCAATGTACCGAAGAGCACGGGAATGCATAGCGACAAGCAGATCAGAGTCCTGTTTATCGATTTTTGCATTTATTTTCGAACAAAATTTTCAGTGTGTGTAAAGAGGAGTGATAATTGGGCAGCTGAAATGTGAAAAGATCAGATTTTGGGAGAAATTCAATCAAATTTGTCAATCGAATTTAGGGTTTTACATTTATAGTTTTGGGATCGGAGGTCAACGGAATGGGAATTGAGATTTTGAAACTGATGATTTGACGCAGAGGATGTGATGTGTCCGCAGCTCAGTGATTCTTTTCTTCCTCCATTTTTACGGATTATTACACAATACAAAGTTTTATATTCGATGGTTCGAAAGCGAAGGAAACGATTGAACTGTTATTCGGCCCAATTTAGTTCATTTTCTAATGGACCGTTTCTCTTTACGGGTCTGCCCAATTATTAACCCATAAGCCCATCAAACCTACGAATATGTCATTTTAGGCCCGTTTATAATTTTATGTATAAACTAGAAATTTAGAAATCAACGAATGCGTATTATTTTTGTCGTTAATTTTGGGCCTATTTGTTTACAAATTTCCATTATATTTTTCAACTTTCAAAATTTAAATAAATAAATAATTACATATTCCCCAAGACCACTACCAAAATATAAAATTTATCATAAAAAAATCCCTACTATTCATACTTCCAACACATTCTCCAAGGTTTCAATTAATTGTCTCATCATTATAATTATATACACATATTACTACTTATATAACTATGCATACACATATAAATAATTTTAAAATATACATTTCACTTCATAAATTCAACAAAAAAGTCATTAATGTGACATTTTGTACCCCCTCCTTAAAATACAAACAAACAAATCATTTTTTCCCAATTTATTTTCTACCTATCTCATAAAACACAAAAAACAATCATCATATCCTCAAACCCACTTTCCAAAATCCATTCTCCCAAAATTTTTTTGAGAGGATGTCCCGATCACATCCAAATTTAGATAAATAGTCATATCTAGAATATAATTTGTTTTAAGCCTGACCTTTAATTTCAGAGACGTGCTCTCAAATTAGAAGTTTTAAAGCTAATAGATTATGTTCGTCATTAAAACTATTTTCTCAATCAATAGTTAATAAGTGGTGTACGGATTCAAAATATGTTATTATTACGACTCTACAAGCATCAAAATAAAATCTCACTTAATATACTTATAAGGTGAGTTTTTTTAAAGTAAAGTAACCTTTTTTAATTCATTTAATTCTTAAATAAGTAAAGTGTTTTCTATGCAGAAAATCAAACACCCAACGTAAATAAATTTGCCCACAAAATTTAAATCTTAATCATTTTTGCTATGTATTACAAAAACGAATCCCATTACCTTTTAACACCACTTTGACATTTGAAAAACTTATCTAATTTACCAAATTACTTAAACAACAAGGTAGGAATTTTTCCGAATGCACCCACAACGCCATTATGAAAGAATTATCCCTTAAATTGTGATTATTTCTTTAACAAGCAATTGACTTTCTTTCCTTATTTATTTTTAAATAATCTGCAGATGGTGGCATGGGCCGTTGGGCCCATAAATGGGCCCAGAAGTTTTCAGAACTCTATGGGGGAAATACTTGTCCCGAAAGGCATATTCAGTTCAGGAGTCAAATCAGTGGAGTGGCCTTGTAAGTTACAAATACAGCCACATCTCAAGCACTTTCATATTCCGAAACACTTGTGAAAGCGAAACAAACTGTTTCTCTCGCAATTGTACGCTATTACGGAGCCATATTTAATTTTGTCGTCGCAGCTCGAAAAATCACAGCAAAATGGCGTTTCTGAGGCTGAGCTCCGACGACGTCGCGGGATGCAAAGTGTTCTTCACTCTCCTAATTCTATACGGAATGATATCTTACCTCGTACACTCCGTCATTCACATGAAGTTCATCACGCCTCTCGGGGCTGACGCACCACTGGATCGCTTCTCTGAAGCCAGAGCAATCGAGCACGTTCGCGTACTAGCAGAGGAAATCGGCGGTCGCCAGGTTAGCGACGACGTCGTGTCGTTCCTGTTCTGTTCTGTTTTGGTCTTATGCGTGATTTGTTGAGTTTCGAGTGGTTAGTGTGCATGCAGCGTTGTTTTACTCTTGACTCAATCTGTTTTTCTGTTTGGATGATCGAAAAATTTTGTGAAATTGTTCGTCGAGATAGATGTAGCGGCAGATTACTGAGTGAAATAGTTCAATGCATCTCATATATGTCGTTGACTTTTGTGGTTGTTGGTTTGGAAAATTTGGAAGCATTAGCTAAATAAAGATTCACGAGTGTAAATTTTCTTCAGTTTTTGTTCTTTGATTTCATGTCTGATTGAATTCAATGCAGCTATGGCCTCACTTGCTATTAGTCGTTTCCTTGTTTTTAACTTTTTTTTTTTTTGAGCGTTTGGACGCACTGCTAACGCAATATTCATGTTTATAATTTTATTTCGGTTTTCTCCCCAGATTTCCAGTTTGACTGTTAATAATAGTCCATCAAACTGATAAAAGTTGTGATTTGATTACATGTAGGAGGGGAGTCCAGGTCTGAGACAGGCAGCAATTTACATTAAAACACAGCTAGAACTGATAAAAGAACAAGCTGGACCAAATATTAGGTTAGTATGTAATGAATTCAAAATCTCTTTGATTGTTATGAATATGTAAGGATACCATTTAAGGTTGTGAGTATATAGAATTAACCTTCATATTTGGGATTTGTTTTGCAGGATAGAGATAGAAGAAACAGTCGTTAATGGCTCCTTCAATATGATATTTTTAGGACAGAGCATATCTCTAACTTATAGAAATCATATAAATATTCTTATGAGGTAATTTACATAGTTTGCTGTAGTTTCTATTATTTTTTTCGTTTTAGTGGTCCAAATGGGACTTGTTTTTTAGAGCCAAAGTTAGTTTTGTGCATCTTTTTCTTCTGTTGCAAATGGAGTGATATATTATCACATAATAGAAGAAACTTGATAATTTTACCAGTTGTCAGGGTACTTGCGTTTTTGTTGTACTATTGTACTCTCTCTTGTTATATATGTTTCTATTTTGATCCATAAGTTGCAGTTGCTCAATTGAAACCTTTTTCCCATCAACAACTAGACAATGACAGATTTCTTTGATCGTTTTTTTAGCTTTTCTGTTTGCTCTTTGTTGGCACTGATTCCCTTTCCTAGCTTCCTCCCATTCAATTTTGACCTTCAATATTGTTACATGAAGACAACCATGAGGTTGGACCTCTCGGAGGTTCTAATGAAGAAGCATGCTGATTTTAAAAAACACACACTCTTACATTGTCTTCTTAGTTAATACCAATTTATAACCATGACATTCTTTGCAAATTATAATACTTTTATGCTGGAAATATGCCATATCCTAAAGCTGTACAAAGGGATAAAACTGTCCAGCGACCAGGAAAAAGAGTCAATTACATATGCCAAGGGGCTTTTAGTTAATAACATGCAATATTTTGGAATTTTGTTCTTTCAATTGGTTAGTTATTGAAAAAAATGCTACATGAACAACTAAGATCACTTGGATCAACTTGCAGGATTTCATCCATCAATTCTCAAGTCGGTGAACCATCAGTTTTATTAAATGGTCATTTTGATACCCCCCCAGGTTCACCTGGAGCTGGTGATTGTGGCTCGTGTGTTGGTGGGTTGTAATGTAATATTTTTAGTTTTTGAATAATATGCATAACTTTGGACCTAATTTTAGTTATTCCATCTTTCGCAGCATCATTGCTTGAATTAGCAAGACTTACTGTTGATTCCGGATGGATCCCTCCTCGTCCAATAATATTCTTATTTAATGGAGCTGAAGAATTGTTTCTGCTGGTGAGTATTCATATTATTAACTATTTTCCATACTTGCCTCGTTCCTTTGGGGGCTTAGGGATTGTAGTGTCAACTAGCAGAATAGTGAGCTATCGCACTATTGTGATTGTTGCTATTATTATTATTATTACTTTTTTTTTTAGGATATGAGTTATATTATGTTTGCGCTGTTATATCATAAAGTTTGGTTTGTCTTGGATCACTATATTTTCTTTTCTCTTCAAGGAAGTGAATGAAGAAAATATATTACACTATTGTTTAGTGTTGTGGGCTTGAGGATAGAGGTCTTATCTCTGTATGGCATAGTTATGTGATAAAAGGAGTATCTACTATCCTGAGAGATCATTTAGAAAAATAAATAAGTTAATAAAATTATCAAACATTTCTCTATATAAGATATGTTTTTCTTTTGTTGAAGCTAATTATTTGAACTGGCCACCTTTTTAAATCTGTTTTTACATATAGTACTGGTTTCTAAAAGTAGGTACTGTTTACATATAGTAATCAGTAAATATCTTTGCTTCTGTCTTCTTATGGCAGAAGTTAATTTGTGGAATTTCCATATCAAACTAGTGGGAATGAATCTGAGATATGATTGTTCTTCATATGAAAAACTTGTTAGTACACATCATAATCACAATTTACAGCTAATTTTCTGATGATATTTAGGGTTCACATGGTTTCATGACAACACATAGATGGCGTGATACAATAGGAGCTTTTATTGACGTTGAGGCATCTGGGACAGGAGGCTTTGGTAAATTCCTTGACCACCTTTTATTCAAATAGAAAATGTTCTGAAATATAATAAATGCAGCAATGTTCACAATGGAATTGCATTTAACTTCATTTAGACCTTTTTTTTTCTTTAAAAAAAAAAGAGAAATTTCTGGGGCCCTTATTTGAGAGGGAAAACCCATAGGAAATCAGATTATGTGGTTAGGTGAACTTTTGATAATGGTCAATTCACTATGTTATTACAATTATTACTCCTAAACTTCCTCTTGCCTTCTGGCTTTCCTTATTCATCTTCCTGCGGTATCTTCTTTCACCTTTTCTTTTATAAAACTATTTACATAATGATAATGATTGCCTGTTTCTGGTGGGTGACTGGCTAGATGTTCTCACTGCATAGGTGATGAGTGGCATTATTACTATTTATGTGACGCTTGTAAGATATCCCAGAGCCCAGGGGCACAACCATAATGTCATACTAAAGCTGGCATGTATGTGAAGTGGTGCAACTTTTGGATCAACAACTTACAAGAAAATTGATGGTCAAAAGCAATGAATTTGCAGTATCCAAATTTGGCTGATATTTTATATACATTAATGAGTACGGTTTCACTGCTTTTTTTAGCTCCCGCCGGCTATTCTTGGAAATAAAGATATGTTTTATCCTTATTATCTAATGTTTAAATATGATTGTACATAGAATGACTGCATATGCACCGAAGATATCAATGTAAATACACCCAATATCCCATGATTCATGGTTGATTCCACAGGATATTCCCAATTTCTATATTGTCCGAGTTAAATTATCATCAGATTTGACTGAACATGGGAATGGAAATGAAGCTTTTTAACTTCTGTTGTGTATTATTTTGCAATGGCAGGAATATGATCTACTCCACTCTGGTGGTTGCTAATCACCTCAGTTTATGCAATTTTACTTTTGTGAGCTAAACTGTTGTTTATTTTTTTTCAAATTTCTTGATCAACAGATTTAGTATGCCAATCTGGACCCGGATCTTGGCCTTCTTATATTTATGCTCAGTCAGCTGTATATCCTATGGCAAATAGTGCAGCTCAGGTTTTACTTTTCTTCTCCATTTATCACTAGAAGGCCTGGTTTTTCGAAAAACAGTCTATTTTATGTCATTCTGGGAAAAAATAAATAAATTGCTGTTTTGAATTGTAAATTTTTGTGGGTGGTATGATGCCAAGAAAGAAAACAGAGGCATTGAGATATGCACACATACATATGGGTTTATGTTTGTTCTCTATCTCCTAATAAGATTGTTGTGTCACTTTGCAATATATACTTGCTCAATGCTCTTAAAGCACAGAAATTATGTTCATTGCTTGCAGTTTCCTCTCTCTCTCTCTCTTCAATAAGCTCTAATATTGTTTAGCATTTTCAAAATCTTTTTTTTTTATCATTGTAATTACGCACTTTCTCTGATTCACGTGCAGGATCTTTTTGGTGCAATACCTGGTGATACAGACTACAGAATGTTTGCCAATGATTATGGGGACATTCCTGGCTTGGATATTATCTTCCTGCTTGGAGGTTATTTTTATCACACCTCTTCTGATACGGTAGAAAGACTATTGTATGCATCAACTGCTATTTTGGTACAGTTCAATGGATTTGTATTTTCAAGATCAAATATATTTTTGATCTTTGCTCTAAATTGCACAAAAATTTCTGTCAATTAGACCAGGAAGCATGCAAGCACGTGGGGACAATTTGTTTAGTTTAATGAAAGCTTTTGCCAATTCTTCTAAGTTATTAAATGCCCAAGAACGAGAATCCTTTAGAGCCGCTGCTGCTGGATCTGAAGCCGAAAGACCAGTCTTCTTTGATTACTTTGCACGGTTCTTGGTAAGCCACAATCTTGGTTTTAGGATTTAGTTGGCTGACAATTTCTATAAGCAAATGTGAATCTCTGTAACAAAGGCAATACAAGTATACACTACCCTTTATTCCTGATGGATAAATATTGTTTAGGTCTATTACTCAAGAAGGCAAGCCTTGGTCTTTCACAGTATTCCATTTGCTGTCTTCCTCCTTATGCCACTTTTATTGCACTTGCCAACTGGAAGTTTATTCTCATCCTTTAAGGCCTACTACGACTTTATTAAAGGTAATGAATATGTGTTGAAATTTAAGAAGATGATTGACCTTTTGTCTCATGGTCCTTTCAAATTTCTTTTTTTTACTTTTTCTATGAAGTAGTTACTTGCTATGATGCAGGATTATTGTACCATGCCGGGGGGGTCATACTCGCCATTGTTTTTCCAGTAACGTTTTCTATCTTGCGGTTGCTATTCTCTAGACATTCAATGAACTGGTATGTGTTCAGTGATTGTTCTCACTTTGGTAATGGGTTTATCCTCATTCCTTTTCTGTTTTGTGTCAAAAACTGTTGCCTTTGTATGAGTGTATATCAAAAGAAATTTCTATATTTCTTTCTTTGTCTTACAATTATCTTCTATTTTCTTGTGGCTAGAAAGATTTTTCTAAACCTTGTCTTTTCATTCTGTTCAATGTAGGTTTGCGAATCCATATTTGGCCTTTCTAATGTTTGTGCCATGCTCACTTGTTGGTCTGTTGGTTCCAAGAATTCTTTGGAGACGATTTCCTCTCTCCCAAGATGTTTCGGCTCTTGCACCATCACGGGAGGTGTGTGTTCCTGTTTGAATTTTATTTGATCTTGATACAGGAATGTTCTTCTCCGTTATGTGTGTTGATTGAGAATAAGAAGATGCTTCACTGCTGTTTTCAGCCTACCTGCTTACGGTCTTACTTATCCATATTTTCTTTCTATTAATCATAAGATGTTATCTTTCCATGAGTTTATTTCTCATTATGCAACCAATGGAGGCACTGTCAAGATATAGTGAGTTTCCAAAGTAGTTTTAAAGCATTTATTTAGGTGCTCAACTGATGTGTTAAACTTCTGGGTCTGATACTCGTTTAACTGAAATAGAAAAACAATAAAAAGTAGCACAGGTATCTGTGAACTTGTGCCTTACCATCAATCATTCATTTGATTTAATTCATGTGCTTAATATAACATCATGTTATTCCAGTCAAATTCCTCAATATGTAATTTGTAAACAATTTGACATGTTTTGCAGGAGTTGGTTGATGAAGCAAGGTTTTGGGGAGCATTTGGGTTCTACTCCCTCTTGACTATGGTATGTGAAATCATTTTTTATCTTACTCAACTTTAGAATGGATTTGTAGATGGTTGATTCACTTGTATATCCATGTTCTCTCCTAATACCCTTAGTCTTCAAAGACTTAAATTGCTGACAGAACTCCTGAAAGCAGGCATACCTTGCATCTGGGTTGGGTGGAGGTTTTGTCCCATTCCTTTTATCTGCTTCTATGCTTCCAGCGTGGGTCTCCTTTCGTCTATCGATCAAGTTCTTTGGTCACCCATCTCTCAGGTGCCAGCTTAAGTAATTCTTCAATTATGTTCTAGAATTTTGTCTTTTCCAGTGCATATAATGTGCAGTGTACCGTAGTTATATGGTTATAAAGGATAATCTTACTCTCAAACCTTTCTACATATGATTTGTTGGGGTTGTAATATTATCAAGATGTTTTTCAGGTCAACAGCAAGCTATGTGGTCCCTTTGGTACCTTGCCTAATGCACTCCATATACTTTGGCGGATTTCTTGCCGTCTTCTTGATCGAGAAAATGGGCATGACAGGCTCTCTTCCACCTCCTTATGGTTAGTTATACAGTCTTTTACACCTCTGACTGAAAAATCTAGAGACACGTAATATATTGGACTTGTTTGGATCTTCCTGTTAGTTGTATGACACCAATGAGTGGTAATTTGCATATCTTGTCTCATATGTGGTCCCATGCCTTGTTCTCCTATATTTCTACCTTATTTTCCATGAAATTGTTTAGTGAACATGGGAAAAAAGGACTTCTGTTTTTCAACTTTAGCTATTGCCATGTCTCCTCATTATGCTTACTGCATTCCCTGCAAAACACATTGGAAAGGATCACATATAAACACAAGATTCGTATGCTTGAGGAAAATGCTTGTAAAAATTGGCATCGGAAACCTATATGAGATGAATTTTTATGCTGTTTCTCATGTATGAGTTAGTTTGACTGTTTCCCTATATGAATAAGCAAAACTTGAATGAACTGTGATTACGATAACCTGTATAAAATGCATTTTATGTTAATTCTTATGTACCAGTTAGTCTGACGTTCAGACTGTTACCCTATATAAATTAGTAAACTTGAATGAACTATGATTTCTAATCCACTATGAAACATATTTTTTCATCAAAATCTGGGTTCAATTTCTTTTAGGGAGCATCAATTTGCAAATTGTACTTAATTACTCTTCTGGACTTCAAATTGTTTGCATTATTATCATCATGGTTGTAGTAATCTCTTATACATATTTAAGACAATTAAAGTCAAAAACCTAATGCAGGCTGAAAAACCATTATTCTTTTGTATTCATAATGTAGTAATTATTTGCAGGGTATTTTGTTCCTGATGTAATAGTTGCAGCTGTCATTGGATTAGTAACAGGCTGGTGTGTTGGTCCTCTTCTACCTGTTGTTGGGAGGTGGTTGGCAAAATCATCAATTGTCCAATTTTTGCTTCATGGGAGTGTTCTTGCTTTGGCTGTATCATCACAATTCTTTCCATACAGCAAAGACGCACCTAAAAGGGTTGTTCTCCAGCATACCATTCAGACAATAGGTACTAAATTACTAATGGACCAGCTCATGTTTGTTCTTAACTTTTTAAGCTTCTGGCTGATTCTCTCGCTGGCATAAGTTATTCCTTATATTTTGACAAGTAGCAAAAGAATTTTATTTTCATGTGTACTTTATAGTGATCAGGATCATGTTTGTATCTCCAAAGCCAACTAATTCAGTTAGGGTTGAGATAAATGCATTGCAATCTTGAGACCACCCTCAATATTTGTCACATTTGGATGACTGCAAGATACTCGTGGCCTATACGTCCAGTCATAAAACTCAAGGATGTGAGAACCTGGAGATTTATGAAGCATGTTCTCAACAGTTCACATAATACATGAAAAAGCAGTGATTTGTATTCACAAAAGGCTTGTTCTTGACTTCATTTTACATAAATTTAATCTAAACTGATTTGAAATCATAATTCCATTTGACAGATGCAAATCAAATATTGGAAGCTAGTTTTGATTTTGCTGTGGTTGACTCGAACTCCCTGATGTTTGTTTTCAAGCATGCTCCTGAAGTGGTGAAGGAACTGCATGGTAATCAAGAATTAAGTTTTGGCACTGTTAATCAATCGGATTTTGAGACATGGAAGGTACTTTCTTAATCTTTATGTCTCTTAGATCCTAACGAAATGTGATTGTCTTTTCTGTATATATTCCACGAGTAAGAACATGAATTCACACTTCTGATTTTATAAAAGGATAGTAGTAAATCTGCTTGTAAGGAAACAACAGCTCCTCTCTGGCAGTGCTTTTGTGTATTTATTGTCTTTAATTTTGCTCATCTGAACAAATAAGCATGTTTGAGAAGCTAATGTGTAATGAAAACATCCTGGGCGTTAGGCTCATATTAGTTGCGTTTCATGGCGACACCACCTTTAGTGGGAAGGGCAATATGTTATGGCTGCTCTATTTTATAAAGCTGTTTGTTGCATATCATTGACATTGAATAACAAAATATTTCTTTATGAGATATCCTCTGGCTCCCAATGCTGCTAATTAATCTTTATATGAGATTCTTTAGAGAAATTACTTCCAAATTCATGATTATATATACAAATTGTTGTATTTTTCAGGGAATTTTTCCAATATCTGCTTTGTTCTCAAGAAGCTTGAAGTTCCCTACAAACGCAGAGGATGTCTTGAAGCAATATAGATATTTCCCGCATTTATCAACTGACAGATACAAAGTTATATCTGTTGGGGGACCTCGGAGGGTCAACTTGGAATTGTCCATGGGGTAAACTTTCTGATATCATACACATATAATGAATTGATGATGATACAAACTAGACTACTTGCATCTTAGGGAATAAGGTTAAAGTACTCATGTTTCACTGTATGTCGTGTATACCTCCTACTAGCATTAAGAGATTGATAATGTGTTCCTCAGGATATACTGCTTCTCTCTTGTTACTTTTTTATATTCTTTTTTCATAGCAACCTGATGTTACATGTTTGTTAGGGACCGTAGAATAAAAAAAAATGCTGAAAGGAAAAGGGATACAACTATAAGCATCTGCAACTCATTGGATAACTTTTTACATGTTTTGCTCAACTGCCTCTGGTGTTGATTCCTAATTATCCATGAATTTGAGTTTTGTTTGGGCTGGGACCACATTATTAATTACTATCAGCTATTTTACCAACTTTGCCTATAATTATTTTGTTTCATGTTTTATAACTCCTGCATCTTGGTCTTTCAGGTCTTTAAAGGAGGTCTGGGTTGCAGTCCTACACATCACAGGTCCATTATCAAATTGGTCATTTGCAAATAATACACTGCCAGGTGAAATGAGTTTTGCCGAGTTCCTGAGATCATTTTTTTCCTTCCCATATGCTAAATCAATTTGAATCTTTTGACAGCTCCTGTAAAAATCGGTAATGGCCCACCATCATACATATGTAGACTGAGTGGCACTAGCCATGAGAATTGGACGTTCTGGTTGGAGGTAAACTGTCAAAATTACTAGGCTTGTGCAATCAACTTTCTGCCACTTCCCTCATATAGATGTCATTATCATTTAAGTATGAGCATTATAGCTGGTATTATTGATGGATAATGGGCAGCTCTGTTACTTCTTGGTCAAATAATGTGCCAGAATTTACATGCATGTCATTGTGTGAACCTCATGGATTAGAATCCTTTGCATTGCCCATTTGTAATGAGGAGATCCATTGCATCCCTGGATGATCTAAACCATCATCCATGGAGGATATAAGTTCATCTGGTTGCTGTGTTAATCATCCAAATATGTAATGGACCTCTTCACTACCCATGGAATTGGATAGGATCCAAATCCAAATCTAGTTCCTAGCAATTCCAGAGATCCGGCATGTTTAGGCTTAGTCTCCATATGAACAAAATTTTTATCCTGGGATCTCTTTCTGTGTACGTATATCTATAGGGTTAAAGCATAATTACCTTTAAACTTTATTCTAAATTCATTAATTTGGATCGTCTGGCTTCTGTTACGCCATTCCGTTTTGAATTCTGCAGGCGAGCAGTTCGGAATCTTTGAGAGTTGATATTGCTGTGGTGGACCTACATTTAACAGAATCGGCGAAGAAGTTGAAAGGCCTTTTCCCAAGTTGGATGGATGTTACTGCCTTTTCAAGTTTCATGTCTTCCTATGTCTTCTAATTTGATCCCCTACCCCCACCCTCCCACCTCCCCGAAATTCTCTTAGTGTTATACTTGTAAACAATTTTGTGGATAATTTTTGCTAAGTGAAATTCTTATATTTTGTGAATTTTCTTTTGTTTCTTTACTTTGGTACTGCTGTTGGATGGATGCATTTTATGGATTTTCTTCTGTATTTTTTCAACTTTTGAACCAAATCTAAGGCAAGGAATTTAGGTCAAAATAATAAATATAAGTAGATCGGCTTTTTTTTCCCTCTCTCTTGAAGAAGTGCATATCTTATACGGATCTTCTTCCATAATGGTACGAAATAATTGTATCATTGGGATAAATACACAAATTATTTTAAATATAAGAAGTTGAGTAGGTGGGTTGGTCCGAGTGGAGAGGGAAAACAAAAAGAAAGAAGAAAGAATTGAAGAGAATTTGAAGGGTATATACTAACTAATATTACACTTAAAAATTGTTTGCCCAGGGTGACCTTGTTCAATTTAGTCTAATATAGCAGATTTTCGTTTGGCCACGTTGAGGGATAACACTACTTGCAAAATGATCAAGAATCCGACCATTCTTCTTATAAGACTGCAACTTCAACCCCACAACATCCTTCCCCTAATCACTGCGTGGTGTTTTTTCTCCTTCAAGCTGCAAGATGATCGACTTCGGTAATAAAACATACCTAATAATTGACGAAGTTGATACGTATGGTTAATTGAATTGGCAATCTGATTGACATGTACAGAATTGTGAATGAATTGCATTTGTAAAGGCTCTAGAAGAGGCCTTGTCCATGTAGTGGCATTAGTTTTCATTGACGTCAATTGGTGTGTAGATGTAGGCGTAATTGGTAAGGAGTGAACATAGACTTCATAAAAATTACGTGTTCAATTTTTTTTATGGATATGAGGATTTCATTACTAGTTGATTTGTTATTATCTTTATAAGCATCTATAAAATTTGAGTACTTGTTGACGATTGGTGTCGAATCCATCTAAACACTTTTGTAAGAGAAAAAAGAAATTGATTCTCACTGATTTTAGAGAGCAAGTTTAGTGATAAGTTTTGCAATTAGTTACATCACGCAAACATGCTATATTTTTAGTCAAGCATCAGACCACAAGAAATTCGCACTGTCAAGCCGAAGACTTAAATCCATCATCTCAAAATGTTGGCCATAGATCCTAGCTGCATTTTGAGATGAAGAGGCCTTTTTAATTTATTTCTTGCGTAAATACACATTTAATTAAAGATATGGTCCAAATTGAGGAGCAGATAAAAAACGAGATGAACTTAAATACAGCGACAAATAAGAGTGGTTTTTCCTTTGTGTGCTTTTTTTTAAATATTGGCAATGGGTTGGGCAGAGCGCATACTACAAACGGTTGGGCCTGAGGCTTAAAACTTTGGGAAACAAAAAGTGTTGGGGTCCAAAAGGAGTAAGCCCAGCCCACCAATATCCAGGTGGCTCATTAGGGTTTCATACTATAGCAGATTTATAACACTCACGCAACCGGCATTTAATCTTCTTGCAGAAAAGAACACTTTCAAGGCCTAGCATTTTCTGCATCGCGGCGCGGAAGCAGCAGCTGCAATGGTATCTCCTTCTGTTCACACACACCAGCATGCACAACCTAATTAATATGTGGAATTTGTTATATGCGTTTATGATTATCTTCAGCTTTTTAAGATTTAGTTTCTGTTTAATTTTTACAGGTGAAGTACT
>JACGDI010000734.1:353859-365068 GCA_014898725.1 Jacaranda copaia
TGCTGGATTTGTTGATTACATCTCACATGTGTTTTAGCTCTGAAAGTTTGTTTGGAAGAATTATATAAGTTTAACCTGATGAAAAAAGCAGGGATCTGTTGCCTTATGTGAACGGGTCTCTCGTAAACTTCAGGGATAGAAATTGTGCAGTGTTATTGGGTGAACCTTCTGAGTTGTTCCAATGATTGATGGTTCAGTAAACAGTGCTACATTTTAGCTGCTTTTTGAAGGTTAATACTGCCAGTGGAAATTATGATTTAGATGGTAATCTACATTTTATTTTACTATTTTTTATGCTAACAGTCCATTGGGTCAGCATTTAAGGAAACAAATTTTCTTTTAGTGTGAAACAAAGGGTGTGGTGGAGGAGGTTTGGGAGTTAGAACTTAATTATCTGCCTTGGGTACCTAGCCGGAGCACCTGCATTGGTTTTTTAGTCGAGTGTTGTGGACTGGATCTTTGGAGCTCATTATTCAGACTTATCTTTTGAAACTTTCAAGTTGGTTTATAAAGTAATACAAGTTGGTTTTCTCATTAGTATCTATAATGAATTGGTTCCATGAATTCATGTGTTATGAACCTCTCTAGATCTTTAAAGTGTTGGGGTTCAATATGTGACTGATGTCAACTTAACTTTGATGCTTTCCATTTGTGTGATTCTGTCTTGGTGTGTGTAAGCTGGCAATCTGATGTTTACGTTGAAGGAGGGTACAGCACAAAAAAACTAAATGTTTTGATGTGCCAATTGCAATGTGATGCAGAATATAGTATGCTAATTTACCTACCAACTATTTTTCAGAACACTAGGGAGACAGCACATGCCATCAGAAAGCTGCCTCTAGCCAAGGCCAAGAGGTATCTTGAGGACGTTCTTGCCCACAAGCAGGCCATACCTTTCACTCGCTTCTGTGGAGGTGTAGGCCGAACTGCACAGGCAAAGAACAGACATTCTAACGGACAGGGACGCTGGCCCGTGAAATCTGCTAAGTTCATCTTGGATTTACTGAAGAACGCTGAAAGCAATGCTGATGTATCTTCACTTCTGCTTTCTTCCATTTATTTTTCTTAGTTTTTCCCTTTTTATTTTCAGATTTAACCACTTGACGCATTTTGGCAGGTTAAAGGCTTGGATGTGGATGCTCTGTTCATCTCTCACATTCAGGTCAATCAAGCCCAGAAGCAAAGGCGCCGCACGTACCGTGCTCATGGAAGAATAAACCGTATGTTGACTTCTTTCTGTTTTTAAAGTTATTTACTCGTCAAATAATTAGAAGTTTTCTGAACTAATATGAAGATGTTCTTCTCAGCCTACATGTCATCTCCATGCCACATCGAATTGATTCTATCCGAGAAGGAAGAGCCTGTCAAGAAGGAGGTAACAATATTCTAACACTTTTCAGTTGGTTAGAGATTTCCTTCCGAGCAATGAGAATAATACTGAAACTACAAATTTTCTATTATCCTGATTGTGGATCCGCACTTTCTTTTTATTTTTTTGGCAGCCTGAATCACAGTTGGCAACAAGCAAACCTAGGAAGGCTTAATCTGTTGGTGATTGCAGGATCATATAGTAGTTCAACAAGTTTTGAAACTGTCCTGTGTCTTTTCTTTTCAGATCCAAGTTCTGTTATTGGCATTAATGATTTTGAATTTAGAGGTTGTTCAGATTTGTCGAATGGATTGGCTTGTTTTTGTTACATGCTTTATATGGTAGAATTCTTCATTCTTCAAATTGAGTGAATGCATATCATATCAGTTGCACGGGAACTATGATGGAAGCTCCCTCTTAATTTGTTATCCTTGCTGCAAATTTCACGAGAACCTCTTTGGGAATATATATATGTACGTATATTATTTTTTTGTATTGTTTTATTTTTTTTATTTTTTATTTTTTTGTTTTTGGGTAGCTGAATTTTTTCTTTTGAAAGATATTTGATGGATTGATGCCAGCCCTAATGGGGACATAAGTCCTAATGTTATGTGTAATTTAATATAGAATATTTTATTTTATATTTAAATTTTAATTAATTATTTTTTTTAAATATTAGAAATGAGCCATAAAAATGTAGTATAAATTTTAATTTTTTTTTATAAATGGACTATTTTATAAAATGCAAGTGATTGAAACATATTTTTATAAATTTATTATATTTTGTATTTATTTTAATTAATGTAATATATTAACTCTAAAGGGATGATTGTAATGTTAGAAACGTGAGCGAAATAGGCATGTCAAACCATTGTACATGATTATATATTAATGTATTAATCAAGAATTATTATTTATAAATGACTACATATTTTATGAGAGTAGTCAATTAGAAATTATATATGTGGGTCAAAAGGACAATAATTTTATTCATAATTTACTTTTTCTTTCCAATTGCTAAATAACTATTCTTCTAAAATGATTAGCCATTCAGATTGACTCACTCAAAAAAAGTTAAAAAATAAGTGAATAAGTCAAAAGTGAGTAGTGCCGCATGTGGAAAAATTATCAATTAAAATTCAATTCGAATTCAAAAACACTATTCTTTGTATTCGGTATGCATTATTCTTTGTACAACCATTATTGTATTAAGGATTTTAAAATACGGTAGGATGCATGATATTTTTATATGGATGTTTGAAATTATGGCCGGGCAGGTATTGACAAGACTATCCGCGGCTATTGGCTATATTGCCAAGTTTTTGGAAGAAAAGGAAGCACAGGCAGTAGAGGGAGACAATGATGTTTATGATAATGTTAAGATAACCATATATATGATAAAGTAATGTGAGATAAAAGAGGATAGTGAGCTAGTTATGGCTAATTTATTAAAAAAATAAATAAAACAATACAAATATATATATATATATATATATATATATAAGCCATGCCACTTGGGTAATTTGCAGCAAAGATAACAAATTAAGAGGCCTGGCTTGGCCTGTAGCCATGGCTTATCATAATTTTGCAACCTCCCCCAAATTGTGGTAGTTTTATAAAAGATATTTTTTTAATAATATTTTTATAAATTAATCTAAATATTTCATATAATGTGAAAGGTTAATAATTTGAATACTAACAAATTCTTGTATCATCTTGTTTATGCCCTTACAATCTAAGTTCTACTAGTCTTTAAGAGTCGATATGGCTGTATTGGAACTGTATTTACATATTAACTTGTATCAACTTGTTTGCCCTTCTCCTTTTAAGACTGCCACTTCACCCTGCAATACCGTTCCCCTTATTGCTGCCAAATGCTCGACTTTGCTCATGAAATATTCACAGCAGCATTAAAAATTGACTAAGTTGATACATATGATTGATTGAATTGGTAACTAATTGAAATTTGTAAAATTGAAAATGAATTGTATTTTTTAAAGGCTTTAAATGAAAGCCACGTCCTCATTCATTGATTTCAAAGATCAAGTCCACTGTTTGTCAGGGCTTTGATCATTGGTTCCCCTGTTATCAAGTCACTAACTTCTTTGATCTTCTCGCACCGAACAAGATAAGTATACAATTAAATGCATCATATAAGCGTGCTTTATTTTTAGTCAAGCACTTCTTCTCGAAACGTTGGCTATAGGTCTCTGTAGTATTTGAGATGAAGAGGCCTTTTAATTCTTTTATTTATACCTTGTGCAAATTCACATTCAACTAAAGATATGGAAATCAATTGTCCAAATTAAGGAACAGATAACACCAAGATCTTAAATACAGTCACAAATAAGAGTGGCTTTTTATTCGTGACACTTTACTGGCAGTGGGTTGGGCTTACCACACATTGTGAACTGATGGGCCTGAGATTACACCTTTGTCATACAAAATATTGGGACAAATGGAGTAAGCCCAGCCCATGAATATTCAAGTGGGCCATTAGGGTTTCTTATTATAACAGATTTATGAAACCCCACGCAACCATCAGTGGTAAGCTCTTCTTGCAGAACGGAAAACCCTTAAGGCGTAGCATCTTCTCCTGCGCGGCGCGGAAGCAGCAGATACAATGGTATCTGCCTCCATTCACACGCACTCACATACGAGCTAATGAATATCTGCAATTGTTGATATGTGTTTATGATTAATCTTCTGCTTTCCAAGCTTTAGTTTCTGTTGATCTTTTACAGGTGAAGTACTCGAGGGAGCCTGACAACTCCACCAAATGTAGGTTTCTCGTTTCTACGATATCTTTCTTTTGTGTTATTTCAGTTATTCGTTGCCTGTTTTTCAAGGTCAGAAATGTAGTTTCTGATTACCTTTTGTTATATGTTTATTGCAGCCTGCAAGGCCAGGGGATCCGATCTCAGAGTTCATTTCAAGGTACCTTTGGCTATATAGATATATTTTTTTTTTTCATTTTTTACTAACTTTTTGCTTGTGTTCTTCTGCTTCATATGCAATCGCCCACGAACATACTTTCATTTGTCCTTTTTTTTGGATTTATAATTATATTTATGCGCTAATTTGTTTGGGTAGATGCTCCCTCGTGTTTTGAGTTGATTTTTTTCTCTATGTTTGAAATTTTAGCATACATGAATTTTGCGCGTCCTAGTTTTAGCTTGTAATGACTGCTGGATTCGTGGATTACATCTCACAAATGTTGAATTTTGAAAGTTTGTTTGTGCGTCAGAGAGCTTGATTGGGAGGATTATGTAAGTTTAACCTGATGAAAAAAGCAGGGATCTGTTGCCTTTTTGTGAACGGTTCTCTCGTAAACTTCAGGGATAAAAATTGTGCAGTGTTATTGGGTGAACCTCTTGAGTTGTGCTAATGATTGATGGTTCAGTAAACAGTGCTACATTTCAGTTGCTTTTTGAAGGTTAATACTGATTTATGATTTAGATGGTATTTTACATTGTATTTTTTATGCTAGCAATCTGTGCGGTCAACATTTAAGGAAATAGGTTTTATTTTTATTCCAATTTATTAGTGTGGAAACTGAAACGAAGGGTGTAGTGGAGGTTTGGGAGTTAGAACTTAATTATCTGCCTTGGTTGCCTGGTTGAAACGACTTTATTGGTTTTTAATTTGAGGATTGTAGTCTAAATCTTTGTAGCTCATTAATCAAACTTTTCTTTTGATTTTACAACTTTAGGTTTGTTTATAAAGTAATCCAAGTTGGTTTTCTCATTAATACCTTTAATGAATCGGTCTCAAAAATTCATATGTTATGAACCTCACTAGATCTATAAAGTGTTGAGGTTCAGTATGTGAATGATGTCAATTTAACATTGATGGTTTTGATTTTTGTGATTCTGTTTTAGTGCATAAGCTTGCAATTTGGATGTTTATGTTGATGTGCCACTTGCAATGTGATGCATAATATATTTTGCTAACTTACCAAATTCCAACAATTTTTCAGAACACTAGGGAGACAGCCCATGCCATCAGAAAGCTGCCGTTAGCAAAGGCCAAGAGGTATCTGGAGGATGTTCTTGCCCACAAGCAGGCCATACCTTTCACTCGCTTCTGTGGAGGTGTTGGGCGAACTGCTCAGGCAAAGAACAGACATTCTAATGGACAGGGACGCTGGCCTGTGAAATCTGCTAAGTTCATCTTGGACTTACTGAAGAACGCTGAAAGCAATGCTGACGTATCTTTGCTTCTGCTTTCTTCCATTTATTTTTCTTAATTTTTCCCTTTTTGTTTTCATATTAAGAACTTGATGATTTTTGGCAGGTGAAAGGCTTGGATGTGGATGCGCTGTACATTTCTCACATTCAGGTTAATCAGGCCCAGAAGCAAAGGCGCCGCACATACCGTGCTCATGGAAGAATAAATCGTATGTTGACTTCTTTTTTTCAAGTTATTTACTCGTCAAATAATTGGAAGTTTTCTGAGCTAATATGAAGATGTTCTTTCTTCTCAGCCTACATGTCATCTCCATGCCACATTGAGTTGATTCTATCCGAGAAGGAAGAGCCTGTCAAGAAGGAGGTAACCATATATTAACACTTCTCAGTTGGTCAGATATATCCTTGTGAACAATGAAAAATAATACTGAAACTACAATTTCTCTATTCTTCTAATTGTGAATCCACACTTTATTGTTTATTTGCAGCCCGAATCACAGTTGGCAACAAGCAAACCGAGGAAGGCTTAAGCTGTTGGCGATTGCAGGATCATATAGTTGTTCAACAAGTTTTGAAACTGTCCTATGTGTCTTCTTTTCAGATCCAAATTCTGTTATTGACATAACGATTTTGAATTTAGAGGATATTCGGATTTGTCGAATGGATTGTCTTGCTTCTGTTGCATGCTTTTATATGTTAGAATTCTTCAGTCTTGAAATTTTGACTGAATGCATCATGAGTTCATAACAGTTGCACGGGAGCTATGATGGAAGCTCCTAGTTGGTTACAGTATTACCTGTGAGTTATGCATATGAAAACATGTTCCTGCTTACCCAACAGAATCTCCCCTCGTATAGGTTTTGTTTCCTATTGTTACCCCATGGGCCACGCTAATTAGCCAACACCAACTTGCTCATGTCAGACTTGAGGAGAGTACTACAATGGACTATTTGGTGAATTATTGAGGTAAATTATATAGGTCCTGGTCCAAGGAATTGGGCCGAGGGTACTGGTCCCAGAACGTACTGCCTCTGGATCCACTTGCGAATGTTGAACCTAAATACTATTATTCTCTATATAGTTTACGAAAGAAAAAGGTAGCATTCATGGGTGTATCAAGAATGCAAAATTGTTCTCCTAGTAATATATATTGTATGATCTAGTAGCCGTTAGTACATGCAGTAGAAGTTTCATATCAAGTATTAATAAAAGGAAAAAAAAAATGTACGAGAAATTTCATGAATGTTGCTGAGCAATTTGGAAAGGACGTTTCAGTTGAATAAAGTGCTACTGTTACCAATTCCTCACGCATTGTTTCTCATTATCGTTTCATAAAAACAAAGATGGAGACGTATTTTGTGCCTTTCTGGAACACCAAAAGTCATTCCCTATACGTGTTTCAGTTGGGTTTAATTTGACCGCCCAATAATCATACATTAATTCAAGTTGCCAAATTAAACCAACGGTATTTATTTAACTTTAGCACCACCGCACTCTATAATTCAAATAACAACGTACAACAACATGATTTATCCTTAATTAAAAACAAAAAATTTTGATTAAACATTTAATTACGGCGTATATAAAAATGGAAATTGCAAAACAGTTGAGCTGCAAATGTGATCGATAATCCGACGTGGTGAAGCTCTGTCAGTTCTATCTCATTGCTTTGGAATTGAGGTTTTAAGCTCACTTTCTCAGCTGCTTTATAATATTATCCTCTCCCATCTTTTCATGTTGCACTCCCTCAGTCCATTGTTTTCTCCATGCCTTATTCTGACCCATTCCTATATCTCCGCACCACCCTTTTTCCCCTAATCCTTATCCATATCCACATCTCTCTATTTATTCCTCTCTTTGACGGGATTTTTTCAGCTTGTAGTTTTGTCGCAACGCTTCAAATTCCCCAGGTACATTTTTTTCTTCTCGTGTGTTTTATTTGATTTTTTGTTTTTTTAATTTTTGGGTAAAGAACTGAGGTATTACTCGATTTGAAGTTGCGTTCTTGGGCTAATACGGATCTTTTGATCTGATGTTATATTGCTGAAACATCTGATTTTTTGTTTTTGGTAAGGATGCTAGGTGGAATAGTTGATCTCTGTGACCGATTTCTTGTGGATATATATCTGTTTGCTGTCTGTCATGGCAATTGTAATACTTGTGGTGTCGTTGCAATGGTTAGAGCTGAGTGGCTAAAAATTGGATCTTGATTGCATTTCCACTCCTTTTGGATTCAAGTTTCTAGAGTTCTTTCGTGTAAATCTCTTTCTTTGTCTTGGTTTCTTGAGCTGGGTTTGGTAGCTGCATTCCACAGCTAATATCTGTTAATACAATACGTGGTGGGAGTGAATTCCATGATTTTTTTTCTTCTCTATGATTGGGTAATTGAAAACCTTATTCGCGTGTGGTGAACTAAAATTTTTTGGCGGACGATGTACACAATTTTTTTCCTTCTGGTAGGTTTGGTTGGAGGGTAGGTCTGGTCGATGGTTGCTTCTTTAAAAGCTTGGCATAGGCATATGCTGGATTTGGGATATTTTATTTGTTAATTCGCACTGCACACATCTCAAGCTGGTTACCACTTGTCTTTGCATTATTGACTTTAATAATTAGGTTATTTGAATTGTTTAATTTGCTTAGCAGCAGAATTTGACCAGTCAGTTTCGCACAAATCCTTTCTCTACTTCCAGAAAGTTGTTAAACAGAGGCATGATTTGAAATTATGCTTGAATTCAACTGCAGTTGAATTACTTTCTTTGGCTTTTCTGAATCCTGAAGAAATGGAATCACTGTGAGACCTCTATACCATTCTTTTTTTGAACAATATAAAACTGAAAATTTTATGCTTTGGTGCCACATGTATAGTTTTAGGCATCACGGATTCTTGCAATATAAAACCTAGAACTTTATGCTTTGGTGTCGTCTGTCTAGTTATAGGAATCATGGAGCTGCTTTGATTTATTTGCTTTTCTTTTTTCTCCTACTTTTTTGACTTACTGCAGGTGATTGTTATCACAAAGAAATGGAAGTCACGGGAGGTTAAACATCATTAGGTTATGGCCTTTTGCGGTATATTTTCCTTTCTTAACATGCTGCTTTTTGGATTTGGTATATGCTAATCTTTCCAGTATTCTTTTTCAACTTGTAATTGCGTTTTTCATATGGGTTTCTGAAATTTGTAGGTACTGGGGAAATGTGTGAGGGGAAAAACAATTCTTTTGGAAAATTTGAATTTGGTATCAACCTGGTTGGTTTAAAGAAGCCGAACTACAGTAAGACCAGTGGAAGTGATATGGAATTTGAATCTGATTGGACAAAACATAGGCAATCATCAGCCTTCACAGAAGTAATCTGTTCTGCAACATCTTTTATGGCTTGGTCTTGTAGAATACCCATAAGTGAAGGATTTCGTGAATTTCTTTAAACAGGTGTCTAATTCTTTTTGTTGGATTAATGTTTTTCTCCGAGAGATAATTGGCCTGTTATCATTGTGGTTCCAGTCTCTCGTAGTTTATGACTTTAAGAATGCCTGCTTCTTTTTCTGTCAAGAAGCAACTTAAAGAATCAGATATGTGTTTCTCTGAGTTAGTCCAGCAAGATGCTCCCACTGCTAAAAGTCGTCCAGTATTAACTTCTAAGGTTGCTGATGATTGCCATAGTCCCATCTTGCCTGGATTGCCTGATGATGTCTCAAAGCACTGCCTTGCTCTTGTTCCCCGATCTCACTTCCCTGCTATGGGTGCTGTCTGCAAGCGCTGGAGGTCATTTATCAAAAGCAAAGAATTCATCACTGTCAGAAAACTAGCTGGGGTGCTTGAGGAGTGGCTTTATGTCCTGACACTGGATGCTGAAGGAAATGGGAGCCACTGGGAGGTTTTAGATTGTCTGGGACATAAGCACCATCAACTCCTGCCTATGCCTGGTCCAGCTAAAGCAGGGTTTGGTGTAGTTGTTCTCAATGGTAAGCTTATGGTCATTGCTGGCTATTCTGTGGTTGATGGAACTGGATCTGTCTCAGCAGATCTTTACCAATATGATTCTTTCCTAAACAGGTTTGTTGTCTCACTTCTAACTTTTTCTCCCCTTGGCTACCATGCATATCTGTTGTCTAAAATAGAGTTATTCTTTGCTAGTCTAAGATTAA
Organism: Jacaranda copaia; assembly: GCA_014898725.1. Taxonomy (NCBI): domain Eukaryota; kingdom Viridiplantae; phylum Streptophyta; class Magnoliopsida; order Lamiales; family Bignoniaceae; genus Jacaranda; species Jacaranda copaia. The sequence goes on from JACGDI010000734.1 coordinate 363,563, forward strand.
GTTTATCGCACATGATTTGCTTTGACCAACGTAGGCATAGTTAGGGCTGTTCATATGTCTTACTCTAAAAAAAATCCCTGAATTGGTTGGTCAAATCTTTCAGCTGCATTATTTTGTCAACATGAGAAAACTGATGAAAATCCTGTGTTTCTATGGCATCGCTTGTTAACCTTCTCCTGGCTAACAGATTGTATTGTAGTTGGAATTTTATGCGGCATAGTGCAGTCTCCTAGTGGAGGCTAGCACTGCCTTCCGATAGTTAACCACTTCTGTTCTGCAACATGTTGGAGTGTTCTATTTTAACTTTTGAAAGTGCTTAAAGCATGGAAGCTTTGCAACTGAACATTTTCTACATTGAAGTAGTTGGTTTGAAGCAAAAGCAATCTCATAGCATCAGATATCTGTTAAAACATGCTCATTTCAACCATTTTTTTGTGGTTTCACACTTTGGACAAGGAACTATACGTGGTTGAAAAAATATGGCACCCAATTGAATATTTATAGGAAAGAGTCATGACGAACTTCATTCATGACCATTAATCTTGTGGCCCTCCATCAACTTCAATATCTGGAAAGCATTTTACTATCAAATGGCAGAATTTCATGTCATTCATTTAGATTTTAACTATTTCAAGGCTAGTTAAATTTGTTCAGAGATTTTGTCTTGTTTGTTTTGTTTGTTATGAAACTCTTAACAAAAACCCTTCCTCCAGCTGGAGCAAATTAGCCAGCATGAATGTGGCACGCTATGACTTTGCTTGTGCTGAGGTCAATGGCATGATCTATGCCGTTGGAGGATGCGGGAAGGATGGAGAATCTCTCTCATGTGCTGAGGTGTATGACCCTGACACAAACAAGTGGATTTTGATAGAGTCTCTGAGGCGCCCCAGGTGGGGCTGTTTTGCATGTGGCGTAGAGGGGAAGCTCTATGTTATGGGTGGGAGGTCAAGTTTCACTATTGGAAATTCAAGGTTTGTCGATGTGTATAGCCCTGAGAGGCACACATGGTGCCAAATGAAAAATGGTTGCGTTATGGTTCTTGCTCATGCTGTCCTTGGAGAGAAACTCTGTTGCATGGAGTGGAAAAATGAGCGTAAATTAGCAATATTCAACACTGCAGATAACTCTTGGAAGATGGTCCCAGTTCCAGTGACTGGAAGCTCAAGCATTGGCTTTCGATTTGGCATATTGGATGGAAAGCTTTTGCTCTTCTCGTTACAAGAGGATCCTGGTTACCACACATTGTTGTATGATCCTAATGCTGCCCCAGGCTCTGAATGGCAGACTTCTGAGATAAAGCCATCCGGGTTGTGCCTATGCACTGTCACAATTAAGGCTTGAGTTGAACACCATAAGTTGGTGGTTGCATTTAAATGCTGCCTATTGCTTTCAATTGTATGCAACACAAATTGAACAATCATTAGGGATTTAAATTGATAACTGGAGAACTTGGCAGATTGTATTATGGTTTTAAATCTGTGATTCATGCCATTTGATGCTTCATTC
>JACGDI010000734.1:368740-468586 GCA_014898725.1 Jacaranda copaia
CAACAAAACCACATTGCCAAGGTTGGTCCGTTGAATTTCTGGCACAGGACTGGGGAGCATTTCATTTAAATAGGCACTTTCCGTATAAAGCCGATAGCAAGTCCCTGGCCCAGTTCTTCCAGCACGACCAGCACGCTGGTCAGCAGCAGCACGACTAACAGGAAACACTTGGAGAGCATCCATACCCATACGAGGGTTATAAACCTTTATTTTACCATAACCTGTGTCAATGACATAGAAGATTCCATCCACAGTCAAAGAAGTCTCGGCAATATTGGTAGCAACAATACACTTGCGAGCTCCATCTTCAGCTTTCTGGAATATCTTTGCTTGCAAGTCAGCAGGCAGCTGCGAGTATATGGGAAGAATTAACAGCTTTGGAGCTTCCTTTTTTGAGGAAATCAGCTGCTCCATGCGTTCTGAGAGAGCATAACATGTCGCCTCAATCTCATCTTGACCAGTCATGAAGATGAGTATATCACCGGGAGCACTTGTGATGTGAATCATCATGGCTTGCTTTACTGCAGCTTCAACATAATCTTCGCAAGGTGTTTTACTATACAGGATTTGAACTGGAAAAGTTCTTCCTGGAATGTTAAATATAGGCACACTGCAAGGAAAACATTTACAAATCATAAAGCAGAAAAGAAGACCAAGGTCAAGACTTTCCTGGACTTGCCCAAAGTAAATATGATTACCTCCCAAAAAAGTTCGAGAACTTCTGAGCATTAAGAGTGGCAGATGTCACAATGAGCTTGAAATCACGTCGTCTGGCCACAACTTTCTTGAGGATGCCAAATAGCACATCTGTGCTTAGAGATCGTTCATGTGCTTCATCCATTACAATGACTCTATATGATAAAAATAAAACAGTTATATAACAAAGACACCCTAGGCTTGAGAAACATCAATAGTCAAATCATAAAACATGTACCGATATTTCTCCAAATCGGAATCTTTTAGTGTCTCCCTCAGAAGTACACCATCAGTCATGTACTACAAAAGAAAGAAACCAATAACACTAAGTTAACAAGCGATGAACTGACTATTGATAATTAGAAAGTACTTCAAGTGACTATGACCAACAAGCATGAGTGATTAATCTTGTTCCTCAACATCTGCAATCAAGTCAACAAGAAGACCAACCACTTCACAACCAGATGCAACATGATGATAGTATCAAGTATGGCAACGGCCATCAAGCCAACACTATCTCAAAGCAACCAAAAATTTTAGTGGAATGAGAATGAGGAAAGAATAGAAAAGTTATTACCTTAATAACAGTGTTAGGCCCAGTCACATCCTCGAAGCGTATTGCATATCCAACTTTGTCACCAAGGTCAGTTTCCATCTCCTCACTGACTCTTTTGGCAACACTCATGGCCGCTACACGCCTTGGTTGAGTGCAACCAACAACGCTATTGGTTGTGTACCCATCCTCATGAAGATACTGCGAACAACCATACATCAGCCAAAAAATTTAAAGTACACCACAACAGAAAAGAAGTAATTACACAAACATGCAGATGCGAGCAAAAAGAGAATAACTTTGAACGAACCTGGGTTAATTGCGTTGTCTTCCCAGAACCAGTTTCACCAACCACAACCACAACCTGGTTCTCACGTATCACCTGCATTTATGAAAGAGGAGATTGAGCGACAACTTACTATTTCTAGGGGGAAAAGAAACAAACAGATGAAGGACATCAAACCTGGAGTAATTCATCCCTCACAGAAAAGATGGGCAAATATTGCCGCTGTTGTGCTATTGTTTTTGATTTTGCAAACTCACTTACTGCCTGATCCTTCTTCAAGTGTTGTGCAAATTTTGCATCCTCTTTGAAATCAACTTCACCTTCTTCACCCACTACAGCAGTGTCAGCGTCAATCTAGTAATCAACACAATTTAAAAAAAAAAAAAATAGGTTCAGCCACATTCCAGTTTAAAACTAAAAGTTGGTAAAACATCCTCACAATAATTGATTCAACATTTGATGCAGCATACCTGTTCTGCAGTCTTCTCAACACCAAGAATTTCCCCTAGCTTTGAACCAGCAAGCTCCCAAAAACGTTGTCGTGACTTGTTCATGCTCTGTTTCTCATGGATTTCCCTAACCAGATTTGATCCTTTCCGTGATATTATAGCCATGTCTGAAGTAGGGTCTTTCAATGGCATGACCGGCTCAGCCTGCTTAGTGAAAACAATCCTCCCATCGAGAAAAGGGGGTTTTGTATCTGTTACAAGAATTATCGGGAAACTCATCATGATATCGATTTGCTTCTAAGGTCATAACTCAAGTCATAGTACAATATTTAAGGTTAACATTGAGATTTACCATGCACAAGAAGAATAACCTTCCGTTCTTCCTCATCATCAAACTCAGTCTGAACCTCAGTTCCTCTAACAGCTCCTGATCTCAGAAGTTGCCGGTCCTCCCACTGAGCATTATCAGCAGTTAGCTGTGATAATTTTTTGCTCTGTGCAAGAGTCATCTTGCTTCCATCTCTCCGGACCTGTAATTACAGATAGAAATATCTTAAAAAATAAAATTTTAATAGGGAAAAATTGAAGTATATAAAAAGAATTGAAACACACTACATAAAAACTTGGACAACAGTCAAATTGAACCACATAATATAAGAAGGGTAGAGTACGATGCATAAGCCACAAGATTGCAAGTTCATCTTAAGAGAAAAGGCATTGCAGTTATACAGCAAATAAGCCCCTTCCCATTCCCAGGAAATTCTAAAGTCAACACTATTATGAACAATGAGTACATTCACAACGTAAAATAGAATCCTTTGTTCTGCAGCAGGTGTTTCTAATGGCATAACAAGAAGGGCTCATAAATACTGGCAGAGCATGGGATCCCAATGGAGATTAGAACTAAAAATGTTGATCAATGCCCCACCTCAAAACACACAACAAAGTAAACCACGAAATCAACAAGAACCCCCCTGGTCTAGCATATTAACATATTTGCTAGAACATGAGCAAGATAAAGTAATTTATACAGGAATACAATGCAAGCTTCTGCCATTGAGAAAGATATGAAGTTGTAGGCCAAAAACCACAGATACAATGGTTCTTTTGGGTTGGGCTGCTAAAATTCTACATTCGTGGCAATGACTTTCTGAATGTTAAGACAAAGTACTAGCAAGATGGAAATCTTCCTCCAGCTAACTAACTAAAATCATGTGAAACTATACCAATTTTTTAGCCAACTCCGCCTCTTTCTTCTGAAAAGATGCCTCATCACCAAGAAAAAATGAGGAGCTATCCGCATCATACATGGTGCTGCCTTCTTCTCGATCATACCTGTTAAGGAAAGATATAATTCAACAACATAAGGGCAAAACAGAGCACTTAGTGTTATATACAGTGTAACTGAAAAAAAATACCTATATGCAACAGTGACAAAGTCAAACCTAACTAGATAGCAAAGATTAGTGCTGCAATAAGTTGCAATCTGACTTTGACGTAAGAGCTCTCCAATTACAGAATTCTGATACTTCTTCCGTTACTATATAGATGAACGATGTATTCACTACCTACTTTTGAAACTCATTCTCTTCAAAAGAGCAAAAGTAAAACTAGTAGACACAAAATCCCTTTCTTTATTGCACTCATTAAAAGCTACATCACTCAACTGGGCAGATGATGAGCAAAGTATATTGAAAGCTTCCACAATCATTAATCATGCCAACTATACTTTATTAGATAGAAACTATAATTTTTAGGCTATATATTAACAAAAAATACTCAGAAGAAATTACCAGGCACGATCAGAATTGTACTCCATCTCTAAACGCATACTTTCTGATATCTCATGATTCTGTTCCCCAGATGTGTTTTCTGGGCCACTTTCTCCATCCTAGAACCAGAAAAGAGGGTACAAAAGGGGAGGGGTTAAACAGAAACATCTATCAGGTTAATATAATAAATAGGAAAATTAAAGCATATGCTACAGAAGATAGCTAACATAAAAAATGGATACCAAAAGAAAAGGCAAAAAGAAACTTAATACCTCAGCCAACTGCTGCTTGTCTGAAGAGAAGTTGATCTGATTAGACTTCCCACCATATCGAGAACTTGCGGACCTAACAGAGGACCCAGATGCCCGAATTGGCGTGGGGGAAGGAGCAATGCTATCCCAAGGAGATGCAGCAGCTTTTTTGCATATTAAATTTTCTGATTAGTTACGACTAATTTATAAGCATAAGCTTTTCTAAGAAACAAGACAGGATAATTCCAAATTATAACAAAATTATGTAACTTACCAGAAGAACTAGGGGTACGCCCCCCCAACCATGGGGAAACAAGTCGTGCATCAGGAGAGGCCCCAACAAGCATGGGGGATGGATAATGTTGATGGTGTCTGCTGCTAGAACTGCGGCCCTCGCGACGTGGGGTATCTTCCCATTCCCATCGTCCGTCATCCCAGTCAGATCTGCCTGCAATGACTTGCATCGTGATAGAGAATGAACTTGCTTACCCCAAAATTTTCTTATTTTCTATGCAAGAATGTAAACCACATATCTAGACTTGCATTCTATTTGAGTAAGTTTTCCACACATCTCAATTCACAAGGTTCAGTCAAGAGATAGAGCATTTAAAGGCTTTTAAAATAGTAACAATCAAGTAGGCATACCTGGTGACCTCGTAGACCTATCATATCTACTTCTCTTTCTCCCATAGTCTCCACTGCGCCCTTTTTCCTCATCACCCCGAGATGACTCTCTCGGGGTCCTCCCTTCCCTTTCAGAGCCATGTCTACTTCTTGTTTCTTTACTAGAGCCTTTGTAGTACTCCCCATATTTGCTTCTGCTTCTGTCATGGTTGGCATGGTCAGAACTAGGACTCCTGTCCCTGGATCTTCTGGTCGATGAAGTTGGAACCTAAAATAATGTTGACCACTTGTAAATAACTGTTTTCACAGCATCTTAGAAAATCATTGGTAAATGTATTGAAGGTATCAGAAACCTGGAGCAAATATATCACTTTTCAGTGTGAAATTAACTGTCAAAAACTGCCAGTAAAGCTCAACCCTTTAAAAGGACTTTGTTGCTCCAACAGGCATTTTATTTAATCCATTCATTATTAACCTCAACATATACTTTTATCTACGATTAAGAGGGGAAAAAGAGAACACAAAAACATGTACAAATTTAATGACAACCCTCAATGTATTCTGGATGATAAAGTTGTAGTAGAATGTACAGTCCCTAAATATTTGTCAAAAGTGTGGATAGCATAAAAAGTATGAACACCACAACTATATCAAAAATAATCAGGCACTAATAACCATCATACACATGAGCTGATATTCGCCACCTATACAACAAGATAACATCTAAAAGAGAACCATAAGAAAATAACGTACCTTCATATGTTTATCAGCACGATGTCGTGGAAGTGCTTCACTAGTTTGTAGTTCTTCAGTTACAACACTTCCTGAAAATGCATGGAAGAGATTAATTAAGAGTGAACAAAACTCATTACAGCGAACCAATAGAAGAAAGAAATACCAATTTACTCCATGTTGGTTAACGGAAATTCTTTGACTGTGATTTTCATTTTATTCTGATGAGCTTAATAGCTTATTCATTTACACAAGCATATGTCATCTATAATGCAGGAATAAGCACGAGGGAAGCAACCAAAGCATAATATAGTACCTAAATTAGATGCCTCACTTGAAGTTGATTCCCGGTATCGCCTATTAGCATAATTGTGCACACTATTAGATGTGTCATTCTCCACTTCTACAATTCCCAAACTAGACTTTTCCTCATCTTCATCAAGAGACGCTACAATAGAGGCAACTCTTTCTCTAGGAACCTTAAATGGACCATCAACCTTTGATTCCACACGTTTTGCATTGGCAAGGACGTCAAGCCCTATCACAATAATCGATTACAATATAACAAAAATCAAATCATTATACCCCTCTCAATTTGAATGTCCATTTTGAATAGCAGCAAAGTTTGAAACAGCAGAGAAGAAGGTGAGAAGTCCTGGGTACCACCACTTAAAACGAGTGGTAAAATTAGTGGTTTCACATAAGAGATAAGATACTATCTGGAGAGGCAAGAAGCGGGTAAAAGGGAAGCTACATTAGATGCATAGAAAATTTCTTTAGAACAATCCAAAAGGAAATTGGAACATTCACTTTTGAGACAGTGGGAGGACAACATTTCTCATCTAAATATCCAGGCAGGTATTAACTGAGAAGATAGGTAAAGGAAGAATTACAAAAGGAGGCAAACCTAGGTAGCAAAGCCCAAAAAACATTAGATGAGGCAGCAAAAACATTTGAATGGCATAAGAGAAGAAGAAAAGAATGTTATCCGATCATAGAAAAGAATACATGGTGAGAACTAAACATGTTGCATAGAAATAAAACTAAGGAAAACACTGCGAATCGAACAATGGGACCATAGGGACTTCTAATGGTAATCACATTCAGGGCCTTGCGTACAATTGATCTTAAGCTATATGTTAAGGTAAAACAAGCAACCATGAATCCCTAACTGAATTTAATAGGCTTTTTCAGATATTGATTCTGGCAACCGTTCGTGTGATGTGAAGCTCAGCTAAAAGTATTCCAAATTTAAACAATTCAAAATAATACCCAAGAAACTCTTAATCTTGACCAGAAATCAGGATTAATGCTTTTGAAGCCATGAATATATGAAATCATACCTAAAATTGATTTCCGAGGCCTGAAGACCACTCGATCCTTCCCAGGTACCAACAAACCCCCAGCGCCAGGCTCCTCTGGCACTAAGGTATCTGTTGTCTTCTCAAGATCAAATGGCGTGGCATCTCCCTTTCTCTGGACATTTAAAAAAAAATGGTAAAAGATTTTCTAAACATAACTCAATGATATCTTTGTTAATTAACAGAACATTCAAGCAGCATAGCACACTAACCTCCATGTCAGCTTTTGTTGATTTCTCTCCAGCAAACTAATAATTAAAACTGCAAATTTTGGATATCATTGATCACGATCCATCCCAAATATAGATGGCATAAAGGTGCCAGAACACTAACACATAGGCAATTATATGAAAAACTCTATCAACAAATAAAACTCCTGACCAAAATTTCTTACGGAGCAATTAACATTCAACGATAAAATTCAAAACCCTAATTAAAATTCTTGATCTTGGTAATATAAAATCAAGAACCAAGAAAGTTTTTCTTCATTGAAGTATATAAATATGTGATTTACTTACATGACAAATGTAATTTCCCAATTTTCTATGCCCGCTGGGACTGTTTTGCGGTAAGGAAGTAATAGAATATCCCCCTCGGGTTCGTTAGCACCTTTGTTTGATAGTCATAGGCTTTATTCCCCTCTTTCTCTTCTAGAGCGAGAGATGGGTGATGGCAGCAACCATGAAGTGGGTGGGGAGGGAAATGAAGTAAGCCCCAGAGAGTCGGTTTCACATATATAGCCTTTTTTATGTAGAGGTGTTGATACAAAGGTCAAAAATCATTCAAAGTTAATCTTTGGATTAAGACGTAATTGACATTGAGTAATTATTGTAAGACTGGGGATGTATATTTCTTTAGTTCTAATAAAATCGAATATGAGAGTTCAATTGAGGAAACCTACTTCGATCAATGTCCTAACATCACAGGGATTAAAACCAACTCCTGTCGAAAAAAGGCCAAGTGGATGCGGTTAATGTTAGAAAAATCGTGCAGTTCATTTTATTAAAAAATTTATTGATTTATAGTTCATTAGTTTAATTATTAATTGAATTGTAATTTAATCATGATGTAATAATTACGTAATATACCTTTATATTATATATATTATTTAAAAATTAATAAAATACTAAAATATAAAACATAAAAAAGCTTAAATGGTATTGTCCAATTTTACAATCCAAATTTCACAATTCATATTATAGTCTAAAGCTCTTCTCAAATATGAAAATTTGAATATTAAGAGATGCTCTTATTCTTTTCAATGAGACGGCTTGGTAACAAACTGATTCTTCCAATGCGCACCCCATTCATTCTGCTCACAACAATCTAATTAGTTTTCTGGGTGAAAAAACATTAGACATTCCATTTTCTGAAACTAACACCTTTGATATTATTTGATGTACAATAATTTCTATATGCCTATTATGAATCTGTAACCGTGAGCAAGCGATTCATCGGTTCGAATGGTCCAACCACTAATCTAAACAGTTTTAACAAAAAAAAGGCATTTTTTTTATATTTTTAGTTTTATGAGAAAACTAGACCTATTCGACCAGTCCAATTGCCTGGTTCGATTAAATTTTTTAAACCATGCTTATGACTTAATGACACAAGTTTTCTACATAATGTTAGAGGTTAGGGGTTCAAGCCCTAATAGACTTTTGATATGCGTACTAATGCATTAAAAAAAAAACTCCTGTCCAAAATTAACAAAACAAAAATATAAATATAAATTACTAAATATTATTATTCATCAGATGTATTTATAGATTGTTATTATTTGACAAGTATAATTGTTTTGTGTTTTGAAACGTTCATGTCCATGTGGATCTAAAGGTAAGATTTGAGTTAAATCAATAAAACACGAATAAAGAAATATTGAGAATTTAGTATGTTGAATATTACCTGGTTTATGAGGATTTCCAACATTCTCTAATTTGATTTCAAAATCTACCCACTCCCCTCCAAGAAAATAAATAAAATAAAATTCAAAAACAACATTAGGAGTATTTAAGTACTCTGTCATCGTATAAGAATTCCAATTCCTCAACAAAAAATGAAATTCAAAATCTGCATCAGCTAGAAGATTAACTGTTTGGTTCTTTTAGCAGTATATGATCTTTTCATCAATCACAAATCCAAACTAGTTGCGAAAATTCCAAGTCAAGGTGCTCTGCCTGAACAATCGACAGAAGTAAATTTGCATGTCTTTTTTATTACAAATGCATACTGAGAAATAAGATAAATTACACATACATTAGCTAGTTTCTTCTACCCAATTGAACTGAAATCAAAATGCAGCTGCTGTAGCTATAGGTAAAAAGAATGTTGAAACGTCAGGAAAATTCTGCTCCTCCTCCTCCTCCTCCTCCTCGTGACAGACAAATGAGAAAATCTGGGCATTTTGAAAAGGATTCTGCTTTGTCCAATGCAAAATGACTATGCCAACAAGAATAGTTCCCAGTTTTTCATGTTTCATGTTCCAACTTTCTCAAGATTTTCAGACACGGTCTTCATTCTTGGTCGGATTTCAGGGTCTCCCTCTGTGCAGGCAAGTGCTATGTGAAAAACTGCTAGAACTTCTTTCTTGGCATGCACTTCTTGGAGCAACACGGGATCTACCATATCTGACAACGGACTCTCCTCCTCGAATCCTTTCCTCACCCACCTCACAAGGTCTGGAATCTCCATGGAAGTCGAGCTGGAGGGAGGCGAAATATCTGGGGACTTCCCTGTTAACAGCTCAAGTAAGACGACTCCAAATGAGTAGATGTCCCATTTTTGGGTCGGCCGGCCACCTGGGATCCGAGCTTCTGGAGCTTTGTAGTTATTTATTTTTTCGGGTTGAGGTGGTTTGAGATATGGAAGGGCGCCGCCTATAAAGCCTCCGGAGGAGGAAGGGTTGTTTCCGGTGATTGTGATCAGACGGTTGAGGCCGAAATCAGAAATGTATGGTTGGAAATCATTGTCGAGTAGGATGTTTGATGGTTTTACGTCTCCATGGACGAATTTTCTTGGGCTGCATTCGTGCAGGTAGGCCAAGCCCCGGGCTGTTCCCTTTGCAATTTTCAGCCTGGTTGTCCATGATAAGCTGGATGATGGCTGACTTGACTTTCCTGTAGAAACAGAAGTTGACTGTGATAAGTGATTACTGCTAAAGAATTAACAATGGAGTACCATAATTTAAAGGTTTCTTATTTTTATCCAAACAAGTTTGTTAGAATGTCAACACAAACTTCGAATGTAAGCACTTCAAAAGGTTCAATAAGATGAAACAAGGTTACAGTTCACACTGCAGAAGCCCATCCATAGGGCTTCTAAGTGAGCTTTAAAATGCTGCCAAGTGCCGTAAAGTTTAAAATATGTCGAGAAACTATCAAATAAAGACTCACAGTTTATGATTAATTGACAGTTAGCTACGCACTATATTACAGAAATGGCATCAGTATGTGAAGTTTGTTTATGTCTGCTCTTCTTTGCCAAGAAATCATGTGGGGACCTGTTTTGCTGGAGAACTTTGCAACCACCAACCAATTGATGACATTTGAACCAACTAGAAACATTCTCTTCAAGTATACTCTAGGAAATGTTGTTTCTTAGTGGTTCTTGTCAGCTTGAGCTCTCTCCAGTCTACTAAAATTATCTGGAGATATATATATATATATATCGGTCAGTGAAGAGATCCAACAACCCCACCACCCACCAGAATCCCCATCTCTTTCTCACAGACACAGACACATAATCTTCCTAGTTATGTTTTCCTCCACATCCTCACGCCAGCTTTGGGAAACAGAATTTGCTCAAGTTCTCCTTTTAGCATAATAAGAGAAAGTCATGGTCCACTAGGATCATCAGTACTCATGTGGTTGATGAGGTACAAAATCATTAGGGAAGGAGGTGTCATATGGTTGTCCATCTCAAAGGTCTTGAAACACTGCTAATGATTGCTCACCAACAAAAACATTAGAAAAACAAATGACCACACATTTCTGTTCTTTTTGTTTCTTTTACTTCAGAAATCCTATCAGCAATTATTTACACCAAGAAATGAATAAAAGCTAATCATGTATGTCTCTCTTGTTTTTAATTTCCCTTTTTGTTAGATAAAAACTGAATCCATATTCCACAAAATCTATTCCCAGCCACTGCAACTCAAAATCTGCACAGTTTATAATGCTGGAACCAATTATACAATAGAACTTCTACACATGAATTGAGATTTCAGATTCAATATAGTGATGAAAGATTAAAAAGGGCATCGAACATAAAGAGGAATCGTGAGCTTACCGCGAAGAGCAGAAGCCAGGCTGCCATTAGAAATGAAATCACTGATGAGAAGCTTTTCGTCGGGTGCCCAGTAATAAGCCCTCAACTTCACAATATTTGGATGTTTTACCCTCCCAATTGCCTGAACTTCTGCCACAAACTCCTTGTACCTTTGTTCCCCTCCTTCTCCTAACCTCCTCACTGCTACCGGCACTCCATTCCCTAGCACAACTTTATATACTATCCCCAAACCACTCTTTCCCAACACATAAGCCGATGCTCTCAACAGCTCGTCTAACTCAAAACTAAACCCCTTATCAATGGCTACAAGATCCCCCTCCCCACCACTCATTCCACCACTAGCTCCACCACCACCCTTTTCCGATTCCACTTCTGAGTCATTGCTAGGAAAACCATTAATACAAGGAAAAGCACACAAGCCTGTCTTCGCATTCCCCCCAAGCTTCCCTTTCCCAGTACAGCTACATCCATGAGAATCCTTTCTTTTCCAATAGACATAAACTACCACTAATCCTATAAATGCCACTCCAACAGCATCCGCCACAGATATCAATATGATCAACCCTGGTGTCAGCCCCTTCCGCTCCCTAACACCCTCTGTATCCTGTGAACCATCCTGAACTGCAGGTGCAGCATCCGAGTTATTCTTACAAGATCTTTGTAATGGAAAACCACATAAATTAGGATTGTTCAAAAATGCTGTTGGACCCTGATTGGCAAATGATCCTGTCTGAGGAATCTCACCACTCAAATCATTGTTCCTAAGATCAAAACTCACAGTGAGTGGCAAATCACCTAAAGTTTTTGGTATTTTCCCCGTAAAATGATTAAATGACAAATTTAAAGTCCCTGACAAGGACTTCAACTCCCCCATATCATCTGGGATTGAACCATTAAACTCATTTGCAGACAAATCAAGCTGCTCTATATTAGCAAGCTCAGGGAAAATCCCCTCAGAAATCTGACCTGAAAACTCATTTCCAGCAAGAATTAGCCTCTGTAACTGCCTGCAGTTACGCAGAAACTTGGGAAGTGGACCCGAGAGAGAATTATTCGAAACATCAAGATTTTGCAAGCGAGGAAGGTTGCATAGAGATGGAGGCAAAGAACCAGAGAGGTTATTACTATAAAGGAAAATGCTATGCAATGAAGAAGCATTGAATAACTGATCAGGGATTGAACCGTAAAAATTATTTCCATGGAAATTGAGTCGACGGAGATAAATCAAGCTGCCCAGCTCCGATGGAATATAGCCCCGGAGATTCTTGCCCGCAATGGATATTCCCACGACACGTGGATCATCCGACCCGGAAATGTTCATACATGAAATTCCGGTCCAGTGGCAAGGCGTCGCATCGTCCTCGTTCCAGTCAGACAGAGCGGCGCCGGTCTCCACGGCGGATTTTAAGGAGAGCAAAGAGAGGCCGTCCGGATTCAAAGAAACGCCAGAGCTTATGTGTAGACATAAATTCAGCAAAAGAAAAGCTGACAAATGCAGCTTTCGGGACAACATTGTACAACAAACCAGGTGTTTTTACTGATTAATGTACACAAAACATGCCACAAATTCTGCTAAAGAATAAGGAAAAAGAGTTCAAGAAGCTTGTTTCAAGAAGGAACGAGTGAAAATATAGCAGCCCTCTTTCTTGTTTAACTGCAACGTGCCCACAAAATCACAATCAAAAAGAGTTCAAGGAGCTGTATCTAAAACGAAAAGAGAAAAATAAAAGCAACCATTTTGCTTGTCTTAATTCAAAATTAACAAAAAACAGAGCTCAAGAAGCTACTTTTTCAGGGAAATTCGGACAGCCCTTTTCTCTCTCGTGCTCAAGTTTCAGAATTTGACAATTCACATTGAAATTTTCTCAGAAACCAAGCAGAAAAATACGTTTTTTTGAGGTGAAAGAAGGAAAAGCTTCTTCTTGTATCAAGCTTGACTGTGGAAAGCTCAGATCGAATTGGGCATTGGAGTGGGGGCGTTGAGGAATTTATGAGAAAAAGACTTCAGTAGGAGAAGGGTATCTGTTGCGGGGGCCCATGGCGCGCCAAAAGAGCAGTAACTTTTCTGCCCGAACAGAATGGGAGTAGTAGAAGAAAAGCAAGATGGCATTTTTAGTGCGGTTAAGTGATCGTACCAAGCATTTACGTTCTCCACAATGATGTTAATGATGTAGATGGCTTCTCCTTTTCCTATTGTGGAGGTGTTCTTGTTTCATTAATGGTTTTCTTGATTATTTCGACAAATATATTTTGACATTATATGTTGCATTTGAATATCACAATTGACTAATTTTTATTGTCGCAACATATAAAATTATTGTTATAGTAATATTATAAATTAAGATTGTGTTATAATGAATTAGGTACAACATATTCGATTCAACTATAATTCTTGAATCGTATGGTGATTAGTTAGATAGTTTAGTCTTTACTATCCATTCCTACTACGTCCAACAATTTTGATTTTTAGTTTACTATAAACAATATCATAATCAAAATATGACACTTCAAGGAAAGATTTTCGTTACAAAATTACTTTCAACATCTTCTTGTATTAAATTTTAGTTCCAAAAAATTCGATCCATTTATTTTTTATACTCCTTTGCTCTTCATTTTGAACTTTCAACACAGTTTTTGTTGAAAAAACATCAATATTTTGAGGATGGAGATGAAAAATGGGATATTAATATGGCCTAAAGTTGGGGGGTGGTCCATAGAAGAGTAATGGCTGGTAATAAGTGAGGTTATGGGTTGTCCCTTCTCTTGGGGTTACCTCTGGAGCCTGACCATATGCTGTGCTGCTTAGTGAGTGCCTTCTGATAAGGGGCCATATGTTTTATTGCTCTGTATTTATTGAACTTATTGATTTATGCAGGTAATCATACACATGGCAATATTTATATATCAAAATGTGACATGCATATGAAGAGCTTCTTGCCATACTCTTAATAAATATATTTTTGCTTTATTTAATCAAATATAGAGATAAATATGGCTTTGCATATTAGATTATTGAATTCCAATACAATCGATGACCTAATCTTTATATCCTTCTATGCAATATAAGCATTCAAAGATATATACTGTGAATTTTCAATCGAAAAAATTCATTTGATTTACGATAGGACATAAAGATTATTGGAATTAAGTATAAAACAGTCAATTCATCAAAATTAATTGAGAGAGCCAAATTCTTTAAACATTACCCTAAATTTAAAAAAAAATTAATAAGTAGTGAAAAAGCATGCTAACATGCAATAAATAAGTTGTAGTCCTAATATAGTGACACAACCCCTTCAATTTGACCAAAAAAACTCTTGAATTTTATGACCAATTTAGGTGCATACGTGGTCTCATCAATTTTAAGGTTATATTAGTCCTATTAAAAAGGACAGTTTTTGGGGTTTCCTGTAGGAAAGTTCTAGGTAAATGCCTTTCGCCCTCATTTATCTTTCATTGACCATGACCAGTGAGAACCTCCAAATAAATTGATGGTTGCACACTTGGGAAGTATTGATTGATATAGTTGTACATAATGCCACACTATTCAGACATTATCTAACTTGTAATAATTCACAATTATTTTTTTTATTACTGTTACAAATAATGTGCAATGAATAATTGGTAAAAGAGAGTATTATTTATTTCTACACTTGTTTTCCACCTCGATTGACTTTCATTACTCTCCATTATAACAATAACAATAACAATACAATGATTCTACTTTAATTGTTCTTAGTGGAGATGGGCATCATTAGATCTAACTCAATGATGAAAACATGCTTAGAAGCTAACAAAAGCGGCCATGTATTTAACATATATATACACACACTTAATATTACACTTTTTTTTTTAAAAAAAAATTATATTTAAATACTCTATCAATGTACCTGTAGGTATGAAATCTTATCATCAACTTATAAATAATGAATTAAATAAGTATAATTTGCACGTGACGTGCACGTGGTAATAGGTATACATCAATTCTCAGCACTCATGTGTCCCATCTCTTGCATTTAATGCAAGATACCTCAGTTTGAATGTGGAAATTTCTAACGCAAAATTCTTCAATTCTGTGTGTCCTATATATATAACTTTATGTTTATAAATAAAAAAAATAGCATGACCAACATACTCCTAGGTTCCCAGTGGACCATATCATTGCTAATAATAATAGTAATCTTGTCACTATACCCAAAAATTGCAAGATTTGGAAGCAAGAAACAATCTTTAACTTCATACAAAAGACAATTCCCAATTGAACTTCAAAATGCATTTCATGAGTAGACTGAGGGTCCCATCATCCAATTTAGTGGCTACATGCAGCTGACTGCTGACGCACATAAACATCTCTTGAATTAGCTACGAAGCAAAGGCTACCATTTGCATTATTAAACTACAGGGATGATTATTACGGCAATCCTGTACATCATGTTGTCAGGAAATGAATTAACAAACAAAGACACCTATGAATATTCATTCAGTTATTACAAGTACATACAGGTAAACAGAACTATAAATGAGACACTGTTAAAGCAATTCCATTATCGGTTATAGTCCGTAATCCTACCAATTCCGTTCACAAGAGGGTATGTATGTTGTTCTGGCATTTGGGCAGAGTTAAAATGTCAATTGGAGATAACACAGTTGCAACAACGTGGGTCAGTGGGAGGCCAAAGGTTTCATTAAATGAAATAACAGAATTATATAGCAAGATAATTTGCCCACAGCTTCATAAAACGCCTTTCAAATGAATGAAACAAGAAGCCACTGACGACTTCGTTTTCCCTTACATATGTTAAAAGTGTTTCCATGATCATTTATTTATCAATAATCACGAGAATTTTTTTTAGGGGGAAGAAGTGCAGTAGGACAACGGTTTTGTTGCAAGAACTGGTGAAAGCAAGATGTTTAATTTGGAATAAAATGTTACAAACAGAAAGAGTTTAGGTTTATCTGCAGAGTTCTTGTAGAATTAAATCATCTCACATACTATCAGAAGCAAATAACAGCAAATATCCTACTTTCTGTCTTCGCCTCACGCAATAGATACCTCAGTCATCTCCTGTTCCACAGCTGTAGGTTCTACGGGGTAGTACTTGTAGTGGAGTTCTCCAACATCATCTCCTGATAGCTTTTTCCATCCGTTTGGCCCAACGTGGTAAACTGAAATAGAAAGTGAGGTCATGACAAGAAAGAGGAAAAGAAAGATAACATCACAGGGCGGGACACAGAGAAAGAGGTGGGAATGAAGTTCATTACCGCTGGCAACGCCACCACTGGCTCCATCACGGAATGTTGCATGATAAATTGCTCGTCTAGCCAGTTCTGCAGCTTCCTCAACTGACAAATCAAAACGGTATCTGGACAATTTAAAGGATAAGACTCAGTTAGAATAGACCACAAAATCAAGGCATCGTTAAGAAGCGCAAACATGTATGACCAATGAGAAATGAAAAGGCAGGAGCAAAAAAGTTATGGATACTAAATAAAAGGTAATCATAAAGCAAATGAGGAACTTTATCTCCAGGAGTCTCAAAAAAATTTTAGTTTGTCTAAAATCACAAGCACAAAAAGTTAACATGTTCAGTCAATACGTGGAAGGAAACATCCAGAATTTCTCAGTCTGTAATTCATATGGCAACTATTTATGCGCAGGAATATGACCAGCACGGTGATCCACAGCACCTACCACATTAAGTATTTTCTTTGGCACTTAAATAAAACTTGTGCTGAGCAACAAAATGAAAAGCTAAATGGAAGTAAATATGGACAGGAAAAAAGAGATCATGGACATGAAAACACACCCGCTATCCAAAACACCATAAGCATACGGTGAACCAGAGCCAACTGAGAATCTAGTGCCTTTGAGTCGTCCACCTTCACTGTCCACGTAATAAAGACCAGGGCCCTACACCAAATAGCACAAATGTTACAGAAATCAAAAGGATGATGGACAAAAGCATGCTAAATTTCACCCTATACCTGTTCATCCCAGCCTGCTATCATAGTTCCAACTGACAAACCCATTCCTCGGTAAGAATACAGAATGTTTGCCAACAACTTTGAAGCTCCAGCAACAGAAATTCTTCTCTTATTTGCCAGTTCATGTAAACGGCACTGGAATATATGAAAAAATGATTCAATCATACACTTTCATTAGATTATACTATATTAAAACAGGAATCTTGCATCCCATACAAGGAAACTCAAAGAATACATATATATGTTTAGGATAATATCAACCTAGACAGTAAGCAGTTTTTCAAAAGATCAAGCAGGGATATACACTTCTTTCAACCCCACAAATACTAAACCTTTTCAGTTTCCCTATACATGTCTTCATTTGTGTTCTTTTTCTGTTAGGGGAAAAATAGCAGATAAACATTGTCAAAATTACACTTCAATCAAACATAGGGAAGATGTATTTGGCCTCTGAAAAATCTAGATCTCAGGTCACATGCTCCAATATGGCAGAAGCCCAATCACCAAAAAACAAAAATAAAAAAAATAGGGCATTGATGCATCAAGCATACGTCTATACTGCATCATGCGCCTAGTGCAATCAGCACATATCATGCAGGTTCTCATTAAAATGTGTCAGAGAAAACAACTAAAATTCTATGGAGTTTAGAGGCAATAATACAATTTAAGTACCTTAATTCCTAGATTTCTGTGCCAGAACTGGCAGTCAGCAGCACCTCCAGCCATTGTTCCAAGCATGTAAGGGTTGATTTCAATTATTTTCTTCACAGATTGTGATGCTGCCACATTGATATGAATATTATACAGGCATTTCAACATGGAAATCCAAATAACATGAAAAGAAGACAAAAAATTACTAATGAAAATTCTTGAATAATAGAGGTAATATTTCATAACAAAATATTGAAACAGGTGACACCAATGCAGCTTTAAATTTTAATTAATTGGACCTACCGTTTATGTGCCTCATTATGTAAAATAAATAAATAAATAATGAATAACATCAGAAATAGATAAGACATATTACAAACTGAACCCAAAAAAAATAATGAACCAGTACTTCCAACTTACACACATTGCACAAAAAAGAACCAATTCAAAGCTGTCAAAGGCACAAAATACAGATTCATGTACACATATCCATCAAACAGTAAACGCTGCATGAGTTCTAGCAAGAGTTGAAACAGTGGTAGATTAAATAAGTCAGCAATGTAGGCAACATGCTCCAAAATATTACAAGTAAAATGTCATTAGCTAACTTGACAATGGAAAACTAAATTTGTTTTATTTAAGAAAACATAAATCATTGTACATCACATTAAATAACTTGAAGCATGCAGCACTGCAAAACTTACTAACAAGCAACAAATGATATCATAGCATTGCACCCTAAATTTTGATCCTGAGATCCATTCCTCCGCAACCTTGATCTAAATTAAGTCTAATTTCTTCAATTCAAAGCCAACCTCCTTTGCAGACAACTTATAAAATAGTCAACAAGATCTTCGAATTAATGCCAAGTTCAAAAATTCTACTTTGCATAATGTTTCATCTGTGTAGTCAAAATGAAAAAACTCATCCTATACAAAGAATAACATCACAAATAAATAAGATATGACAGCAGCGTGGTGATTTTAACAGTCATGCTAAAGCAGATATCCTAAATACTAGGAACAACAGATGAAGTATACACAAATTTCAAGCAGCTACATATGTCTTTACTACCAAATATTGTAAAATGGCATGGAAACCAACGCAGAAAAAATCTTTGATGTTAAAAATGAAAGGACAGAAAAACCTTTAACATTCCACCATATAAAGTACTACCTGCTGTGCTAATGTTGAGGACTAAACCTTCTAGCTCCAACAGTCTACAGGTTAAAAACTTATTCGATAGTCTGCATAGAGTTGATATTTCATTATTTAACTCTATATATATGTGACTTGTTCAGATTCTCAAATCAAAAGCTACGCAAGCCTACACCTCAGCCCAGAAAATCAACAACTGTGTAAACAGCCATGCTCATGGTTGGACCCTTTACAATTATCATCAGCATGAGATTCACATGAGCAACCCAATACTAAGTTAATAATGTATAAATCCTCACATATGTATCCTCCCATGCTTGCACGGGAATCAGCAGCAACCATAACACCTTCTTTGAATATAAAAGCCAAAGTTGTTGTTCCCTTTGCAGGTTTCACCATCTGTACTGCTGCTTTCTGAAACCCATCAAACTAAAAGAAAAAAGGGAAAAACAGATAGGAACTTAGCCACTGCAAACTCATAGAGAATGGTACTAATAAAAAACCAAACCAAAATGAAGCTCACATCAGCAGTGACAGGAAGTTTAAAAGATGGTGGAGCCAAAATCTCGTTACGCATATCATCAGTGTTTCCCTTAACAGGAGCCAAGGGATCAAGCCCACTAAAATCAATCTTCATCATCGTTCCCTTCACAAAAAAGAAAATAATCAACAAACCCGAACTTAATAATTAGTAAATTTCTCATCTGAGCTATGTTGTCTCCTTAAACAGAAAACAATCAACAAGCACCGAAACTAATACTTATTTTCAAATTTCTTAGCTGAATACAGTTTTCTTCTGCAAATAGAAAACAACACAAAACCAACACCTCGTAGATTTCTTTAGCCGAAAAGCTCCTGCTAAAATGGCACTTCAAAAAAGCAAAATATTCCAAAATTGAACGGAGCAATATTTCTGCACAACCAACGGACAGATAAGCAGACTACAATTCTGCTTGTCAATAGGATTAAAGTCTCAATAACTCGTTCGATCCAGAAACAAAGAAAATTTCACTACAAAATTACAACAAAAAATGCAGTACTGGATCCAATGGTACACGAGCTTAAACCCTAATCGTAATTAGCGTCTTATTGAGAATACAAATGTCCTTCGCGAGGTATAAAATCAACAGAATGAGTCGTCG
Source organism: Jacaranda copaia (assembly GCA_014898725.1). Taxonomy (NCBI): domain Eukaryota; kingdom Viridiplantae; phylum Streptophyta; class Magnoliopsida; order Lamiales; family Bignoniaceae; genus Jacaranda; species Jacaranda copaia. The sequence goes on from JACGDI010000734.1 coordinate 388,688, forward strand.
ATTTTACCTGATTTCTGCACACTTGACGAAGATCAATTGCAACTGTGGAAAATTAATCTGAGAAAACTTGCGGAACTGCCAAAGTAAATAAGAAAAAGGAAACGTTTTCTTGCTCTGCAATACAGATTAGTAGAGAGAGTGTAAATATTGGGTCGGGCCCATTTTGACTCAAAATAGGAACACATGAGCCCAATTGAATCCAGCCCAATGCATTTTTAGGAAGACTTTTGTTTTAAGCTGTTTAGAGCTTTTGTTCTGGCCCAATGGGCTCATATGAGCACACAGGTTAGGAAATGAGAAAATTACAAAAAATAAGAAAATTTGAATTGTAGAACTAGCAAATGAGTAATTAGAAACAAAATAAATAATAAAATTGAATTGAAAAGAACACGACGAATCACTTCAACTATAAACATGAAGAAACTGTATATTGATTTTGTATTAATCATCTCTCAGTGTCAGTGTCGACTCACAGAGTGCTTTCATTGTTTATATTCTTTTCGATTTCTAACATTTTACAACTCCATCGAAAACTCCATTAGTCTTACTACACTCTAATTTGATAACTTTCATCATCTATCGAAATTTGAACCCTAAAATTCGATAGTAGACTTTTAAAAAGCCGCCTATTGTTTCACTGCAGCAAGCTTAAGGTCTTACCACTTAACAAATGTAATAATTTATTTTTTCCATATGCATCAAGAAATAATTAAAAGTGTACTATTAAAAGTGGTACTTGTACCAAATGAATGTACACTACACTTATGGCTATCAACAGCCATATAATGGGAAAATGTCCCCACCCCCGTAAATTGGTTAAGACCACAGTTTTGAAAGTTGGATCTGACCGGCCGGTTCGATCAGCCCGACTGATGACAGGAGGTTAGTCCGGTTCGGTTGAGCCATAAAAATTGGTCATGATCAAAATCGGTCAAAATCGGTTGAAAATCAGTCAAAATCAGACCGATTCAACCAGTTCATTTTTTTTAATTTTGAATTTTTTTTAAAAAAAAAGAGAAAATTATGTTGAAGATGATGATTAAAAATTTTAGATATGTAATTTTTTGAAATATAAATTTATTTTTTTTTAAATTTAATGAAGTGGTAGTTATATACCAATATTTATATTTACTGTATTATTTTATTTTGTTTAATATCTCTAAAATTATATCAAATATTTAATATAGAAGAATTTATTTTAACTTAAGTTGAAGTATGAAACGAATGATTATTTAAATTAATGTGAAATATTATTTTTTATTTATTTATAATTAACTAATTTTTAAATATTATTATTTTTTAAAAAATATACTTCAAAATAAGTAAGTTAATTTTTTTTTCAAATAATATTCTTTCTATATCAATGAAAGTTTTATTTTTTAGTAATATTAAAATATTATATATATTTATAAAATTAAATATAATTATTGCGTCATACCGATTCAACCACTGATTGAACCGGTTGAACCAATAATCAGTAATGTTACTGATTCAGTATCGATCCGATTTTGAAAACATTGGTTAAGACGGCTTTGGTCAATGAGTCGAATTTAATTAAACAACGAATGTGCAGCAATAATTTGAAATACTTCGGCATTTGAACTCAAAATAATGTCCGGATGCAATTCAATGTCCTAATTTTTAAGATATACAGTGGAAGGCTGTCGTGTAAGTTTATCAACAATGAATATTTATATTTTTTTAAAATTTTTTAATAAAAAAATTATTAAATACATCTTAATTATTATATCAATATTTCAAACTAATGAAGTATATAATAGCATTGTTTATAGTCAAAATATCATAGGGATTCCATCTTACTGTTGGGGCAATGTCACCTTGCATTATTAAATGTTTTTCTGCAAAATTTTCTTGAATAAATTAAAACGTTTTTTTTTTCAAACTGCACAAGCTTTTTTTAAATATGTAGCTTTTTAAACGTGAGTGATGATATTTTTATATAGATGCATCTCGTATATATTGTATAATGACGTAATATATGGTTGAAAATGATATGAATTCAAATTTATCGAACCACTCACAATATAATTTTCGATATTCTAAATATTTTCATTTCATTATCTCATTTATGTTGTTAATATAGTGTTCAAATCAAATGAAATATGAAATATTTTCGTATTGCATTAATCACTCTGCAAACTAGAGAATTCAAAATTTTCTTTTGAAGCTCATTATTTTCATCATAAATAATTCATTCATCCCAATGAAATTAATCTTATTAAAGATGGCAAGAACAAAAAGATGAGTAATAAGCTAGCATTATTTTTTTTCCTCAAAAAAATAGAAAAAGAAAAGTTAACAATGTTTTTGTTTGGACAACAATCAAACTATTGATTGAGATTAAGAATGCAAATAAATCGAGCTAGCTCGCGAGGTTGACGAGCTGGTTTCAAAAAGTGTTCAAACTTGAGCCAAATAATTATTGTTTGCAAACTCGTGAGCCAATATTTTTTATTTAAAAAAAAGAATAAAATATATTAATTTTAAATTTTTTTATAAAATAATTTAATTTTTTGAACTCGAACTTATAACTTGATTATGAGTTTAAGCTTAATGAATTGAATCAAGTCCATTGTTCAAAAAATCGGACCGTTCATTGAACCAGAAAACTTACCGATTTATGGTTCATTGATTCAACCGTCGGTCGGACCGTAATTGAACCGCAATTGAACCGTGACATCATATTTATGAAATATATATTTATACTATATATACTACTTAAAAATTAATAAAATATCAAAATATAAAATATAAAGAGCTTAAGGATATTGTCCAATATTACAATCCAACTTTTATTATTCATATTATAAATGATTGCAATAATTTAAATATATTAAGTCTAAAGTTTAAAACTAAGAGTGTATAAGTTAATTTTAAATTCTAAACTCTAAATTAAAGCCTATTTTTTATTTTTAGTTAGCTTGTGAAGTGTATTTTAACCTTCAAATTTTGTATTTAGATCAAAAAATAAAAAATAAAAAATAATTTTATTAAAAATTAAATAAAAATTCGATCCAGTTCAACGGCTCAACGGTCCAACTGGCCGGTTTAAATGGTTTTTACAAAATATATTTTTTTTTATTTTTCTTTTTTTTGAAAAAATCAAACTGGTTCACCGGCTAATTCGATCCGATTTTTTAAACAATGATCGAGTCGAACTAAGTTCGAACAAGTGAATGAGTTGATCTCAAGCTCGATATATTTGATTCAAATATGAAAAAATAATCAAAACTCGATTCATCTTATTTGCGTTCCTATTTAAGATTAGGACGTGCATGTCGACTGGGCTGGCTTTTTGACCTTTTTCTTTTAATAATTATTCTCAACTAACCATCATGCGATCATTCTCAACTCTTTGGGATTGGAGTGAGGTGGAGACAGCAATCCTTGTCACGTATTTGAATTCCAAAACGACAATCCATTATTGCTCAAAACCTTGGAATGTTACAGGCTTAGGGCCATAAGTTTCTTTTTCTTTTTTTCTTTTTGGGTTTTGTCTAATAATTATAATTGAAGTCAAAGATGATATAATTGGTAAGGCCCCATTCTAATTATGAATTTCTAAGAATGCGCGATGGCTGTGATAAGACGATGAGTGATTTCGCTTTCCCTTCTGTCAATAATAATTCAAATATTGATACGTACAAAATCAAGACTATGATGTTATTTTCATAAATAGTTAAAATCTCAAAATAATTTAAAGATTTGTATATTTTTATATGGTTAAATTCGTTTCATATACGATTTTGATTCATTCATTCAATACATATAGATGGCATTATACTACACATCCATTTAAGTCCGATTTGATTCGGCCATATCAACCAACTGTTATAAATATTATAAGATCACATGATTTAGTTATATTTTTTCTCATTTATCTCTGAATACAAGAATTTTAATTTATAATTTGACTGTTGACGCAAGCATCAAATGATTTGTACCGTAATCTCCATAAAATGAACCTTAGCCGTATTTTGTATTTTATATTTAAAGCCCACCATCCAACTTATACGACGACTTGAAGGAAAATGTAATTGATTCCATATTTGACCTATTTGGGAGAGTTACGGGCTGTTTGATTTCATTTTCAATTTACCTTTTCACATTTTTTACTATTTCAGAAATAAAAATCATTACTTTTTATACATTTTCACCCAATGTCATTTTCAAAACACACTTTCCAACAATATATATCTTTTATTTTTATTTCTACCTACAATCTATTAAAATCAATATAATCATTATATTTTCAAATATTTCATTTAAACACATTTTTGCTTTCGTATCACATAACTAATTTTTATTAATTTAGAAATGCTGCAAACTGAAAGTAGGAATGAAAACGAAACCAAATATATATATGTATATAAAGATGATGTTTGATTTGATTGAACATTTCAAATTAATATTTTTAATTAAAATATTTTAATTAAAAATATAAACATAAATAAGATACTTTTACATTAACCTATGAGATTTATATTATATAATATATAATTTCAGAAAATGAGAGATTTATATTGGCTATATTACTTTATATTTCTTTTCAAGTCATCATATCTTGACTAAATGTATGTTTATTATATGCTCTTTTTAGTGAGCATCTTTGACGAATTTGAGTGAGCCATAGTTGGGTGCCGACAAAGGGAAGACTTTAAACCGCAATCAGTCAATCAACCCAAAAATACAAAAATACCCTCCTCCTTTTTCGTTTTTCTTTTTTCTTTTTTCTTTTTTCTTTTTTGTCTGCAAACTATTCTTAGTACGGAACGGTCACCTCATTTTCGGATCTGTGTCGTATATAAGGTTTGATGAGGAAAATGGAGTGACAAGCAAGGGTCCATTTGTTTTTGATTTTTAGGTGATATTTTTATTTTTCGATGAAAAAAGAAAATAAAGACTTAGTTATAAGTATGAGTTTGAAAATAAAATATTATTTAAATATTTTATTTAAAATAAAATAATTATATATATAATTGAAAATATGATTTAAAAAATCAGACAAAATTGATTAATTGATGGCGAATCAGTTCGATTTTTTCATAAAATTGAAAAACTAAAAAGAAGTCCAATTTTGTTAAAATCTTTTTAGACCGGTCAGTTAGACAAGTGAACCACTCACAGTTCAATTGAACTAAAATAAATTTTTTTGTTTAATTTTTAATGAAATTATTTTTAAATTTTTTTTTATTTAAATACAAAGTTTGAAGATTAAGGTACACCTAACAAGTTATCTAAAAGTCAAAAACAAAACTTTGGTTTGGAGTTTAGGCTTTAGAATTAATTTACACACTCTCAACTTTAAACTTTAAATTTGAGATATTTAAATTATTGTGATAATTTATAATATGAATTTTAAAATTTGGATTGTGATATTAGACAACATCATTTAAGCTTTTTATGTATTATATTTTGGTATTTTATTAATTTTTAACTAATATATATAACATAAATATATATTTCGTAATTATGACGTCATTGTTCAATTACAGTCCAATCAATGGTTGAACCAATGAAACCTAAATTAGTAAGTTTTTCGGTTTAATAAAGAGTCTGATTTTTCAAATACTGATTGAAAATGAGTTGTATTTGGATATTATTATTTTTTTATATTAAAAATTGTGGAAATGAGAGTAGTAAAAAATAAAGTATGAAAATGAAAAAGAACGTAAGAGCGTATTTAGAAAAATATGTTCAGAATGAAAATATTTATAAAAATTAGAAGAAAAATTGATAACTTTCTATTTTTATTTTCGGAAGAAAATGAAAACTGCCCCAAAAAAAACAAAACCAAACGGGCTGTAAGTCCTATTTTTCATGGAATCTTACACATAATTTTGGTCCCAATTGGTTAGGTTGTTCAAACATTAAAATCCCCGAATAAATATGAAAAATGACATATGTCAAGAGATAAGACAGTGAGAAATCTATTATGGTATAGATGTAAATTAATAATTTCTTTTTTATGAGGAAAGAAAGTCAAAATAAATTTCAAATGTTTTGACTATTTTCTCTATTTTTTGTCTTAAAAAAAGATAAAGAACTATTTTCCTCTCATCATGGGTCATATATAGTGAAAAAAATATAAATTTTGTCCTAAAATTCAATGGTCAAAAGATTTCTTTATCATGTTTAGAGAATGAACCCTAATTCAAAATAATCAATAACAATAAGAAGGTAATTGGAAAATCATCGATAATTCTTTTATTAAAAAATATTGAAAAATTAATTTATCAAGACATCACTTTCATATTTATTTAACATACTTGATAGTTTAACGGTAAATTTCTATCTTTCTAATAAATTGATCACATATTGGGTGCTGTAAAAGGTAAATCAACTTTGATTTAAAAAAAAAAAGAAATCAAATATATATTATACTTTAATAACATTTTCTTTTTCACACTTTAACGTCATACTTTTATATCGAAATTGATAATTTTTTTTTTAAAAACTTATGATATTCATTTAGCACAATTTAGATGAGATTGTGAATCATCAAATATATACAAATAGCTTCATCCATTAAACATTAATATTATTATATATATAAATTTATGAATTCAAAATTTTACTTACACATAAATCGACCCTTTTCAATTTCACATTCTCTGTCGAGAGTGACAATTTCATTTGATTTACTGCTAATAATTGAATTTTAAGAAGTATGATTTTCGCTACTTATTTTATTTAAATCAAATAATAAAAATGAATAGGGTATTTTTGTCCATTTATAATTTACTGACGTTGACGGGTCAAAATCTGCATTGTTGCGAAATTTATGACGGGCAACTGTCGGCCGGGGACCTGGGAAAAAACAATCTCCGCGTTGAAAATCATTTCCGCCCTGTTAATTGAAATCAAGCAATAAAGAAATGTTGGGTTATGGTTTTTTTTTTTTTATATATTTTATTATGTGGTTTTTATGGGTTTATTGGTTTGAGATTTGTCAAAATATTTTTTAATTTTAAAAATACAAATAAACAATCAATCATATTTTTCAATTTCATTATTCAAAATACATCCAAAAATATTTAAAATACTCTTATAATTCATTTTTTACTCATTTATCAATATTTAACTCCGTCATTTTTTGTCTCCCCTACCTAATTTATGCATACACATACACAAATAATTTTAAAATATCAATTTCATTATATTAATTCAATATAAAAGTAATTGATATGACATTTTATCCCATCTCAAAATATAAATAAATAAATAATTTTTTCTTAATTGAGTCTCTACCGACCACCAAAAACACAAACAGACAAACAACTATTATATTCCCCAACTCTATTTCTTGAAAATCATTTTGGAAATTTTTTTTGGCAAAACCCCCAATTCATAAACAAACAAGGTCTATATATTTTGGGAAGGTAAATTATTAGAAAATGTGAAAACTGTGTTTTGGTATATTTGTTTATATTTTAAGAAATACATTTTTCACCATGATAGTTAAATCAATAATTTTTTTTGTTATTAATAATAAAATATATATAATATATATTAAAAAGGTAAAATTTTGATTATATTTTTTTAAAATAATTTTATTTTGAAAAAAGATAACCATACACTCCCTACAATGTTATTTATTTTATTATATTTTGTTTACTCCTCCATACATAAAATATTATTTCTTTCTGATTATTCCCACACCATTAATTACACACCTACACTGTGAAACAACACTCAGCTACTTCAGCCTCTTCTGCTCTTCTCTCTCGCTAAAGTAAATGTTGTAATCCGAGAGAAGAAATTGAAATTTGAAATTATTTTAGTTCTTTATTTGCGAGTTTGTTAAATTGATGAAGCTTCCTTGGATCATTCTCGCTTAATTCTGGTATGTTTTCAGTTTCTATGTGAAAGTGTTGTCTTGTTTTCTTCTTAATGTTTCATTGCATGAATTTTTCGGAAAGAATATGTATGGCTTGGTTCTAAACTTTTGATTATTTAGTAGCTGAAGCTATATATCCTTTGCTTGGCAAAGGAGAAGAAGGAGAGCCGTCAGGTGATGGTTTTGTCATGTTTTTGGATATGTTGCTGAATTTCTCATTTGACACTCCCGTGCTTGTTTTAAGTGCGCATAGATAGATTTCCCCCCCAATTGTTTGCTTTTGAAAGAATTTTCATTTAGACTCTCGATTTTGCCATAGCAGATTTTCAGCTTCCGCGCAATGTGACTAATTGCTAGATTGTAATTCACTTGTTTGTGAGTTATTCTGTAGAGAGGTTTGATGGCTGCGTATTGTTATGTATTTATTTATTTTTTCACTGAGCTACTTTTATAAGTTGATTTGACACAAGGTAATAATAAGAATGGTCATCATTTGCCTGCTATTTCAAATAATCAGTTAGTGACAGAAAAAAGGATTTATCAAATATCCAGCTTGGTTATTATAATCGTTCATTTGCTTTCGATGATGATTTTTCTCGTCTACAGGTTGTTATAGCGCCCCCCACCAACACTGCTTTTTTCGTTGCCAAACATGGAAACCTCTGAGATTGAAGATGGTTTGCTTTGCATTGGTGAGCCAAAGGTATGGATGCGTAAACTCCGACTTGTTTGTTTTGTGGCTTCACAATCCAAATTATTTGGTGTTTGGAAAATATTGCTAAAGGTGACACATGGAGAATTTGACTTGAGATTTAAACGTTCAAAATTAATCTTTAAAATTGGACTTCTAATTTACAGTTGTATTTGGCTCTTTATGCAAGCTTAAACGCTTTCTTAGCAAAAATGATGTTATAGTATTGACTTACGATATGAGCTAGGTTCTGCATAAATTCTTGGGTTTTTAATATTTCTATTTGTTGTTTCATTTATGTCATTGTGAACTATTATGACACAAATTTTTGCTGGGATATTCTTGTTGTTTCTATGAGTTGAGTGATTGATGAAGGCATGGTTGCTGGTGCAGTTACATCACGAGATGTGCAGGAGCCTATGTTCTTCGTATATGAAAGTCTTGGTGATATTTCCTGAGCTAGAAGCAGCTAGGCCAAGGAGCACATCTGGCATCCAGGCACTATGTGCTTTACACATAGCACTTGAGAAGACCAAGAATATTCTTCAACATTGTGCAGAATGCAGTAAACTTTACTTGGTATGACAGCCCCTTTTGTTACTTCTCTTGGGTTTTAGTGTTTATACAAAAACGATATCTCTTTAGATAATCTGAAATGGTGGTTGCTACCCCTAGTCTCTCATTTTGACACAATGAAATTTCTCAATATCATACTTATATTCCACAGCTGGCCTAAGGTTTTCCATCACCAATGTCTTTCTTCTTGCTTTCTGCCTTTTTTAGTATAATTCCATACACCCTATATGCAAGCATATCTTCATAAATTGCATGGACATATGTGTATCAGCATATACAATTAATATGTATGATGTGGTTGCATATCCCCACTTGGGGCTTGGTTGAGTAACTTGCAATGGGAAGCATCTCTGACTGAGATTTAGGGCAAGTCCCCATTTTATTTTTACTCCTTGCCGGTCTCTACTCTTTCTCTCTTTGTAGCGGTGGCTTATTTTTATCACTTGTTTTGGTCATTAGGCAATAACTGGGGACTCTGTTGTTCTGAAATTTGAAAAAGCAAGGTGTGCCCTCGCAGATAGTTTAAGGCGGGTTGAAGATGTTGTTCCTAAAGCCATTGGCACTCAGGTATTTATAATTTTTGATCTTCAGCTAACAATCTCTTAAAACTTGAATTTTGCTAGGTAATAATGATATTGCCTTCTAAGTAGGAACCAGTATCTAAATATATGTAGGTGTTAGACCCTACCAAAACTTTCAACTTTTTTTTCATTTTCCCTAAATTTGGGATTGCATGTCTCGCATTTTGAACGTAAAACTCACAAAAATTTTAAGACTTAGTTTCTGCAAATCAAACATGAGAAAAGCACAAGAACTAGATCCACACTCCTACTCTCTGTCCACCAATTACAGTCCACAACCACAACCTTCTGTGTTTTACATCCTAAATTAGCTTCATCTTCCACCAATCTCCCCCCTCCACCCCCCCACACCCAGACACACACAACCACTGTCTGTTACCATTTGTGAACCATTCACCAGATACATTTAAAAGACTACTATTTAATGCTCTGTGTTGATCTTTTCCCCGTGTTAAGTGAATTCTAAGTTTCTGGTTATGGTTATTTATGACAAAGTTGTTTGAAAATTTATGCTGCGTCATTAGAAAGTTAGTCTGATTTTGGATGGTGCCTCTATTTCCAGATTGCTCAAGTTTTAAGTGAACTAGGGAAGATCGAGTTCTCACTTGAACCAGTGGAGAAGCAAATTGGTGATGACATCATTTTATTGCTCCAGCAAGGGGGAAACTTCAACTGCAATTCTAATGACAGCAATGAACTTGAATCTTTTCACCAGGCTGCTTCTAAACTGGGTATCCAATCTTCGAGAGCAGCACTTCAGGAAAGAAGGGCTTTGAAGAAACTCATAGAAAGAGCCCGGTCTGAAGAAGACAAAAGGAAGGAGTCCATCATATCTTATCTTCTGCATCTTATGAGAAAGTACTCAAAGTTGTTCAGGAGTGAATTCTCTGATGACAATGACTCACAGGGGTCAACACCTTGCTCGCCCACTATCCATGGATTTTTGGAGGATGGTAGTGTAATTGGCCGCAATGGTTGTGCTTTTGACCGGAAAATGTCAAAACTCTGTTCCTTCAATTTCAAGCCAAACTCTAGGAGATCAGAGCAGATTCCTGTCCCCCCTGAAGAGCTAAGGTGTCCAATATCATTGCAACTTATGTACGACCCAGTTATTATTGCTTCTGGGCAGACATATGAAAGGTTGTGCATTGAAAAATGGTTTGGTGATGGGCACAATACTTGTCCTAAAACTCAGCAGCAGCTCTCTCATCTTTCTTTGACTCCCAATTACTGTGTTAAGGGTTTGGTGGCTAGTTGGTGTGAGCAGAATGGGATTCCTGTCCCAGATGGACCACCAGTGTCACTTGATCTCAACTATTGGAGGCTAGTTTTGTCAGAAAGTGATTCTGCAAACTCAAAGTCAATAGAAAGCATTGGGTCATGCAAGTTCAAGGGTGTTAAGGTGGTACCTCCAAATGACAGTGGTATTATTGAGGAGGATGAAGGAAATGAAGAGGAAACTGTTTCTGCTCAGCAGGACGATTATGAAGTTAATGCCTTTGAACATTACAAGGATTTTTTGACTATTTTAGAGAAGAGGGATGACCTGATGAAGAAATGCAAAGTGGTAGAGCAAATAAGGCACTTGCTAAAAGATGATGAAGGGGCCAGGATTTGTATGGGGGCTAATGGTTTTGTGGAACCATTGTTGTGTTTCTTGGACTCTGCTGTCACTGCCAGGAATGGGAAGGCTCAGGAAATTGGAGCGATGGCTCTGTTCAACCTTTCTCTAAATAATAAAAGGTAAACAAAGATTGATGTTATGAATTTTGAAGTTCTCAGTAACTCCACTTGAGATGTAAACCTGTGTGCTTTCTAGAGTTCCTTTAAATTCTCTTTTTGCTGTTTGATGATGTCCGTGTTTAGCTTGCACATGCTTTGCTCACTTGTGACGTTGATGACAAAATCATGATATTATTATATTTTCTCATAGCAAGTCTCCCACTTGTCTCAAGAATTCTTATAATTAGTATTTTTTAACACAAAAAGCATGGGGTGTTGTTTGGAGTATTTCACTCCAATTGTCACAACATTGACGTGCAGCTGCATTCTTAAAGGCTCATAGACAATTAAGCAGATTTTAAATTACTAAATGAGTTCTATTGTTGATCTTACAAATTGGAACTCTCCTGGTGAAAAAGTCATGGTTAAATAATTGTATTCAGTGTGAAACCGCTACGTTGTGTGTCTTCGGTGGATGCATTGTGTCATTCAGGACATGCATGGGTTCTATGGAATTTTAGTATATTGCATAAATGTTGTTTCTGTAGCTTTATGAACATTACCATAAATATTTTGTTTCCCATGTTTTTCAGAAACCAAAAACTGATGTTGGCATCAGGAGTACTTCCAATACTGCAGAAAATGATTGGTAATAATGACTCAGTTGGAGTAGCAACGGCCCTTTACCTGAATATTTCCTGCCTTGAGGAGGCCAAGCCTATTATTGGAACTACTGAGGCTGTCCCTTTCTTGATCAGCGCCCTTCAGCATGAAAACGACGTGCAAAGTAAGCTCGATGCACTGCACACCCTCTATAACATTTCCAGTCATCCTACCAATATCCCTCGTCTTCTGTCATCTGGCATCATTGATGCCCTCCAAACTATGATCGTACATCCCAACGACCACACTTGGACGGAGAAATGCATTGCTGTATTAATTTATCTCGCTTCAAGTAAATCTGCAAGAGACAAAATCATAATGGCTCCTGCCCTTGTTAGTGGGCTTGCTACTATCTTGGATGTTGGTGAGCCTGTTGAACAAGAACAGGCAGCCGCATGTCTTCTAGTATTATGCAATGCAAGTGAAAGCTGCAGTCAAATGGTCCTCCAAGAAGGGGTAATACCATCCTTGGTGTCGATTTCAGTAAACGGGACCATGAGAGGAAAACAGAAAGCCCAGAAGCTTCTCATGCTGTTCCGGCAGCGGCGGCAGTGTGATCCATCACCTGGTCCAACTCGGCCGAGGTCTGAGAGTAGTGAGGTGGCCTTATCTAATAAAGGTTCGAAGCAGATGTGCAACTCGACCTCAAGAAGAAAAGGAGGGAAGGCATGGAGTTTTTGGTTGAAGAGCAAGAGTTTTTCTGTGTACCAGTGTTAAAAAGAGTTGTTCTTACATCCTTGCTTAGTGTGTAAAGTTGTATTTTCCACCTTAATTTTGGTTTTGCTTCTATTTCGATTCTCTTCCATGAGAGATGTATAGGCCCCTGAAATGAATGGCAGAATGGGTAGATAGGTTCATGTATACAAGTACAAATCAACAGTAGATTTTCGAGCAACTTTTAGTCAAGATTTGGTGTAAATAGTTTGGATTCAACCATTAGGCCACTAGTATGTTCTTCCAGGTCTTTGTAATAGCATCAACTATGCATTTTGCAGTCAACAAATTACTTCCACAATACCTGCAACAAGCCCGTCTAGCTCAGTCGGTAGAGCGCAAGGCTCTTAACCTTGTGGTCGTGGGTTCGAGCCCCACGGTGGGCGATTATTATGCCTTTTCCATGTGTTTTCTTGTCCAACCTCGATTTACGAGCCATTGAGCAACTGTAAAATTCAACGTCTGAGATGAACTTTGCACCACCCATTAACTGACTTTCAAAACTTTTCCAGCTCGAAACGACATCCCATTTCTGTCGTGGCGACCCAACCTTTATTTCAAGTTCCCTCCACTCGTCAGAAACTCAGTGAGTCAAGCTGGCTGATCCTCTCCACAAGAAAAACACTTTATTTTGTCAGTGGATCGAATTAGATTCTCCATATGCTGATAATGATTGAATGCTCCACTTTACAACCTGACATTATGCTCACAGCCCACGACGTCGTATTTACCACTCCCTTCGTAGACGGAAGAATCATTAGCATCACATACAGGTAAGAATAAACAAATGCCGTGGAATTTTGATTCGGAAAGAAAAGGAAAAATAGACGGAAATTTATTTATCTAATATGCCATTTCGATGGTTAAAATCTTCATTGTCCACGCCTAAATCTGACCTTTCGCTCGGTAACGATCTTCGGACCATTCGTATGTCTTCAATTTCCCCCCCTGTTTTTCTGCTGTGTTGTGTTCATTTCAGTTGGATTTTGAGGTGTTTTCGGATATATTTTTCGTAAAATGTACTAATTGTTGACGCCATAATTAGGTTACTCGTTTGAAGCTTAGATCATTTCGTGACGTTTAGTTTATTCTTTTCGTCGGATTCACACTTTTCTTTGGCGTGTATTTATTGTATTAGACTATTCTTGTATTACACTATTCTTGTTTTTTTCTTTTCGTCGTGTATTTTTCCTTGTTTTCTGATATTCATTGTTTTGGCATGGATTTAGGTTCAGGTATGTGAATTTATTATGCTGTTTCTTGTTTTCCATGATCTTTCTGTTTAACCGAAAGTTTTCCAAAGCTAATACATGAATAGCTAGATGAAATTTGGCAGAAAATTCTACCATCCATATCAAGTAGTTTGTGCATATATTATGAATTCACTTCGTCGTGTGGATTTTTGTCACTATGAGAATCATATTGTTCCAGTATTTTCTAGCCCCCAATTTTCCGGATTTTAGCCTACTTACCAGGTGGTAGATGGCAAAATTGATACATTTGCCGCAGGGATACCAGGCGATGGGAGGTGTTTATTTCGGTCAGTGGTTCATGGTGCTTGTCTAAGAGCAGGAAAGCCCTCTCCAAGTGAGAGCCGTGAGAAGGAACTCGCTGATGAGCTTAGAGCAACAGTAAAAAATCTCTCCTGTTCTTTTTTGCTTTTACAGAAGGAATTCAGATGCTTAATTGATATGCCTTACTTAAAGCAATGGGATACTATTTGGTTATGCAGGTTGCAGATGAATTTATCAAGAGGCGAGCAGATACTGAATGGTATGATTGGTTGGGTTTCCTGGAATTTGGGAGGAACTCTGATTTATATTAGGAGTTTTTCACTATTTCGTTATGTGTTCTCTATTTTACTCTAAGAAGATGGAGAGATTAATTTGAACTACTAAATTGTATTTCATTATGTCCCTCACATACCAAGAGTTGAAATACAAAGGTGCTTAACAAAATGCATTAGAAAAATGTCTAGCGCCTTTTGTACCTTGAGTAAATTTCATTTCATGCCATTACAATAATTATTAATCAGGTAGCTTGAATTTTGTGTCGTTACAGGTTTGTTGAAGGTGATTTTGATACTTACGTTGCACATATGCGACAGCCCCATGCATGGGGAGGGGAACCAGAGCTACTAATGTCATCACATGTGCTACAGTATGTGCTTTATATAATTTTCTTTTCCATTGTTTCTGAAGAATCTTGATTAATCTTCATTAATTCGAGACACAGCGACATTCTCATTGAAATTTTGTAAGGGGTTCTATATAAGAGTTTCTTGTGATACATTTGTGCCACAAAGTTGGGCTTTCTTGAGCTGTCTACTACTTCCTCATGCTAACTGTAACCTGTTTAACAAAATCATACAATCCCCAAAAACTATCACCAATGCAGTTCAACTTTGGATCTCGTGCTGAACCTCTTCAAGCTATAGCTGCCATTTACAATCTAACAATCCTTTCACAAGCAATCAGCATAATGTTGCCATTGACAAGAACATCTCGCCAATCTTAAACTTCTCCCTTAACCATTGGCGAAGGCTTTTCAAGACACCTTTTTTTTTCGTGTGAGTTATCTTGGTGAAGAATGTCGAAAGAAACTTTGTTAAGGAAAAAATTTTCAGGGTTCCAATAACCGTGCACATGTGGGATAAGAAGAAGAATTGCCTCAAGGTTATAGCTGAATATGGTCAAGAATATGGAAAGGAGAATCCCATTCGCGTTTTGTATCATGGTTATGGGCACTATGATGCATTACAGAGCCCTTCCAGTGGTCTGCAGTCAAAGCAGTAAGTTCTCTTGTTCTCTGCTTTATTCTCATGTCAAACTCCATTCTAGGGATATATGCAGGGAGATGTAGGGATTGTTATTTCTAGCCTGGATGATATGCATGCATGTACACATTTAAACATCCTTGAAGAGAAACGAAACCCCCACAGACACAGGTATATCAACATGACCCAAACAAACAACATTGTATGTCTCTCTTAATCTTTCAGGAACAAGAGATGGTGAAACAATAATTGCTGAAGTTCAAGGTTCTCACTTGCAATTGATTAAACCACTCCAGCACCTATATAGAAGAGATGGAAAAAGGAGAAAAGTTCATGAGCAAGAAAAGATGATTATTTCCTGATTACTCAAAATTTCCTGTGGCTCATTGTTAAGAAAAAGTTCCATCTAATGGTGCTACTTTGTAATTAAATTCCATGACCACTTCTATGCACACTCAAATTCTAGAAGAGTTAATCTAGATCACAATCACATAATTTGATATCTG
Source organism: Jacaranda copaia (assembly GCA_014898725.1). NCBI lineage: Eukaryota > Viridiplantae > Streptophyta > Magnoliopsida > Lamiales > Bignoniaceae > Jacaranda > Jacaranda copaia. Next base: position 404,778 of record JACGDI010000734.1, read on the forward strand.
AACATATCAAATCATTTACAGGATTACCCATAATTTGCTCCCGCAAAAATTTGAACTACAACTACTTAAAATTCTTTCATGTTTTGAAAGGAATAGGCATTTGGCTATACATATATCTACATACCGAAGGTGTGGTATTATTCGTTGTCTTTCCATATCTCCCGGAGCAGCTTATACCTGACAACATTTCTACCACCTTTTTCTTTTGGTAAGAAGCTGAGTTTTGCTAAAGCAGAACCCTGGAAGCTATCGGGAATAACTGAAGTCAAGGGAGAGTTGAGCTCGTCTAGTTCATCATCACTATTGTATGATTTTTTCAGTGTTGACAATCCGCTACTATGAAGTACTTGGTTTCCATCTTCTCCCACACAAGTTAGTAAAGCTGCAGGAGGAGGTGAATATTTTGTAGGACTCGCAGTGCAGGTAATGCTTGTGAGTAAATCTCCAGAAAAATCCGAAGCCTCCTAAATCAAGCAAGAGTAGGAGAAAAACTTAGTCTAATTTGGGTGGATTTTTTGTATAGAGTTTTTCAATTAGCTAAAAAGTACTAACCTCTTTGTCCAGCGCATCAATGATGTATTTTGGAACGGGATCTGGACAGAATTCATCTGGGATGAAACTGTTTAGAACCCTTTTGATTATTGTTGGACCAAACATTGGACAAACCTGAGTATGGACAACAATAAGTAATACTATTATACAAAAGATAGTTACTATAGGTAAATAATTTGATTTGATGAGGACTCACTTCTTTTCTGGTGGAAGCATCCGCGAGCATTCCAAAAGGGAGCATCATGAGATCACTCAATGCATGGAGGAGGTGGAAAGACTTGAAAGATTTCGGTCTCTTGCATTCTCCAGAAATATCACTATGTTCAGATGAGTTGTCTTCCAGGCCGAAGAGATCCGTAAGCCATCTGGACCAGTTCCCAATCTGCAAAACAGTTGAAAGAATTAAGACAACCTTGAACTAACTGCAGGAACTAGAAATCTGTGTGAATTGAGGACCACGTTCTGTACTAACAGAATTTTTCAATTCCACACCAGCACCAAAGCTTGATTTCCCAGGTGGGATTGGAAGGACTTTAGAATCAGTAATTGGATCAGACAGAGGATCGGTCGGCATTTCTTCAGAAGATTCACGTAGAATGGCATTAAACATAGCCACATCCAGCCTATTAACTAACTGCTCCATAACCTGAAATACACAACTATATTAATGTTAACTAAAGTGATTTCATGCTTGGATGTTGAGAATGTTCATAAATCACAATATGAGGTATACCAGTCTAACAAGTACAGACAAGCAGCCACACTCATGCCCTCCTGCCCGAATCGGACAAAGCTTTTCGCAAGCATCTTGGAACGCTTTCTTCCATAGCTCAATGGAGAAGTTTCCCTGATCGTGGTTACTCAAACTGTTTCTTCTTCCACAGGTTTTCTTTGTACCTGAGCCTGAGGTTGCACTACTACCTTTTGCAACTGTGGGCTGCATATGTGGTGTAAAACTCTGCAGTTAAAAAGAACAAAAATGAGCATAAGTTGTCTGGGAACTCCTAAGAGAGTGTCTGCTACAACTTCAAAAAAGTACCATAGTTAAAAGTACAAAGAAACTGCACAAGTCAGTTTTCAACTTTTTTACTTTTTTTTTTTACTTATTTAACTTTGGAGAACTAAAAGTAGAAACAGTACTTCCAAACACTCCAAAATAGTCAAAATTTAGCTAAAAGTTGAAAAACACTTTCTTAAATTAGTTGCAAACACTCCTTTAAACAAGAAATTAGTCACGTGCGGAAAAAAGAGAGCTGAGAACAACCTGCCACCATACAGACTCAACAATTCGAGAAAAGAGCCAAGATTCAATTTTTTCCAGTGCAATAATAAATGTCAAGACATCGCTCCCATCATCAGATTCATCAATTGTCTTAGATTGCTCCCTTTCCACATGAGAGGACTCAAGCCATTTGTGTGGAAGTCTTTCGGTCAATTCAGATCCAGTGCCGTTAGTTTTTTGTTCTGGTCCATTGGAATATGGAAATTCTGCAGCAATCTGGCTGACAATTGCCCTTAACATTATTGCATTTGATAACCAGAAGGTCAACCTGTAAGAAAATATCTTCCAGATAGGTGAGATGTTGGGATGATAGAAAAGCAAATCAGTGAAGTCACATTCAGACAATTTTCAAATTAGAGGCACAAGCTTAACTTACCTTGGGACATCATTTCCACAAGATTTACAAACCAAGACTAATCCAGATACTGCGGCTCTTGCTGCACTTGCCCGTTTAGCTTGTGACCCTCCTTTACAAGCATTAGAATAGAATCTGGACAGTCGTCGAGCTGGGGCATGGACCTTATTTCCAGAACTTGCATGTTCAGCTACTATGGAATATAATCCAATCTCAACAGCTGCTGCTTCCCTCAATTCTTCTTCAAGCATCTCAACTCTAGTTTTCCATTCATCTTTACAGCCAGAGACTTCAGCATCTGGTTCTTTTCTTTCAATTACTGTCCAATGTTCACCTTTCTTTTGATAGTCATCAGGTATATCTAGCTGAGCTTTTATGTTGCTAGGTAGTGGAGCCGCTGGTGCCTCCTTACTCAACATTGATTCTGGCTCTCTACTGGCATCTTCTGATAATTTCCTGAATAATTGGTTCTCTGGAAAATGTCTTATATCCTCCATGATTTGGTCATCTGATCCACTATGTTTTAGTTCTTTCATCCCCTCAACATTCACCAGACTAACATGTGCATCATTCGTTTGCACATCTTCTGGTTGCACCTCTTTTTCTTGAGAAACATGGGAGTGTGGAGCGATGGCAGAGTCAGAGCTATCAGAAACTTTTCTAGAATTATCAGCTGCCATAGCTTTAGGTGCAAATCCTTCATATGATTTTTCTTCTACAGATTGTTGAGTGCTTTCAATTTCTGGTGGCAACTCTTTTTCTTGAGAAGTATGGGAGTAAAGAAAGATGACAGACTCAGAGTCATCGGCATCTTTTCTATAATGAGCAGCTGGCATAGCTTCTGGTGCAAATATTTCAAAGGATTTTCCATTTGCAGATTGTTGAGTGTTTTCAATTTCTGATTGCAACTCTTTTTCTTGAGGAGCAAGGGAGTAAAGATAGATGGCAGACTCAGAGTTATCAACACTTTTCCTATAATGATTGGCTGACATAGCTTCAGGTGAAAATCCTTCATAGGCTTTTTCTTCTAGAGATTGTTGAGTGTTATCAACTTCAGGTTGCAACTCTTTTTCTTCAGAAGCATGGGAGTACAGTGAGATGGCAGAGTTGGAGTTGTCACGACTTTTCCTACAATTATCAGCTGACATAGCTTCAGGTGCTAATCCTTCAAAGGATTTTTCTTCTGCAGATTGTTCAGTGTTTTCAACTTCTGGTTGCAACTCTTTTTCTTGAGAAGCATGGGAGTAAAGAGAGATGCCAGACTCAGAGTTATCAGCATTTTTTCTATAATTATCTGCCGAAATAACTTCAGGTGCAAATCCTTCATATGTTTTTTCTTCTACAGATTGATGAATTTTTTCAGTAGTTTTATGCTTGCTGTTGGCAATCACTTCATCAGAGTTATGGGAAACACTTCCCTGCATAAAACTTGCTACAATGGTGTTGGGCTTCCCATTTATATCTTGAACACTTATGGATGAGGGAGAAGATCCAATGAAGGGGGTGTCACATTTCTTCTCAACAGATATCATGCTTTGCTCATAAAACTTGGAGGAAGAAACCTTGTCAGATATGTCGTTCCCGGTATCTGATGGTGCATCAGTATACAAAGACCATTGGTTCCAGTTTTGCTCTGGATCAAATCCGGCATTTCCGTATCCATTCTGCATTTAGCTACAAAATATTACACACTACAAGTATTCCTATAGGGCCAGGAGAAAAGGGTGCCTGATATCGAATCTCTAAAGATGGCATATTCCTAAACTTAGATCATTTGAGAAATCCACATCTCTTTCTTTCTTCTGTAGATTGTCTTTTGCATTACAACCAAAGTGAAAGCAAAACATTCATGCCAATAACCTTCTAAATGTAGTAAGATAAGAATATAACTAAAGCAAAACAGTGAAGCAAAACAGACATCAGTGAATAACTTGCATACCTTATCATTTTGTGACAGTGAAGAAGTTGCAGCCTCAAAAGTTGATGACCCCTCCGTCCTTGATGAGTGGAAAGAAACATCATCATCCGTAAAAGAGGCAATTTCAGAGTCATCAACATCATTATCCAGAGATGGTTCCTTCGATAAGCCAACATTAGGTGATGAGTTAGAGCTACCCTTTCCAACTGGCTCCAAACTAATTACCAAAGCCGGTTGCACAGAGGTATTCGAACTCTTCTTGAGGTTTACTGAAACATTAATGCTTAAGATATTCTCTATTACTCCATAATCTGCAAGGTTTAGTATAGCTGTCCCCAAGAGCTGTCCTTTTGCCTTATTCTTACGTGGCGCATACAAGCTAAACTCTAAACAATTCTTCTGAAACTTATCATGGGCCTTCTTATCTTGGGAAAGAGTTAAGGGAAGCTTGAAAGACTCATTGATGACAAGTTTCGATTCTAGGGCAGCAGAAAAAAAGGACCCAGAATACTGATTACCATTTTCCCACTGAAGCAACAAGGTTTGAATAGACCTCAGAGATTCTGATGGAGGCCAAGGCCGAATCTCCTGTACATGGACAATGTAATTAACACTAACTGAAGCACCCCTTCTGTGTTTTGACCTAAATCCTAGAACCATAGCTTCAGAAAAATATCAAGAGCTGGCGCTGCCTGTCTCTGATTAAGCACAATCAAAACAAGAAAATCAAAGTTTTGTTAATTCCATTAACAAGAATACAATGATCAACAGGAGAAAACACCATGTCTTATAAAGCAGATTACTGCACTTTGTCAAGCACATGGAGAAACAAATCATGTTCATCCAGCCATCACCCAGAAAAAAAAAAAGAACCTAAAGGGATAAGCAATTACTCATCCAGCTACAAGACAAGAAAATTAAAAAATCATAGAATTGTATGCATATAACACCAACTTATCTCATTCATATGCCCCACAAGAAAAAGGGCCCAAGAAAACAAGAAGATCTAAGAAAAAGTGAAGCTTTTTACCTGGATTGAGGATGGACACAATTATGGAGAAGCAAAGAGAATTCTGTCCTCCTGCAATACTTCTCTGCCTTTATCTCATTATCCTTCAGATGGGATTCCTCGTTTGTTTGTGGAGATTAGTTGTCGTGTCATAACAAGGATAGAAGGTAAACTGAAAAGTAAAGGTTGAAAATTCAGCAGAAGAAGAACAGGAAGAACATTGCATAGTTTGAGCGTAGAAGTCCACTGGTTTGAGCTCCTTAACTGTGTGGAGTTCTTGTCTCGTACGGCACAAATCCAAGTTAACTGCTCTCAGAATACCAAAATAAATTACCAATTATTGTTGGCCATTGACCAACTTACCGTAGAAAAGAAAACCGCGTGCTGAACTCGGAATTTTGTTATTCCATACTTTTCTAACAGTATCTCTGTCTCTATCTCTAACATTGTTTACGTTGGCGTTATTATTATGTGGTTATATCTTTTACTATAATAACCGCCGCAATTATTGGCTAATACACAGAGATAATAAGGTAGTGTTTGGATATATTTTTTGTTTGATTTAATTATGTATTTTGGTGGGGGAATGAATTATTGAAAAATGTGAAAGTTATTTTTAGGTATATTTGTTTATGTTTTGGAAAAGATGTTTTTAACTATCATAGTCAAATCAATGCTTTTTTATTGAATTTTTGGAGTGAAAATTGAATAAAATAATTTTTTTAATATTAGAATAATAATAAAAAATATATAATGTGTATATATAATACATGTATACATATATTAGAGAATGTATATTTTGGAGGAAAAATAAAAATATATTTATATTTTTTCAAAACAATGTTGTTTCGAGAAAACATAATCAAACAAAGTCTAAGTTATTTGATATGTTTTTCTTTTTTCGTTTCTTTTCTTTTAGAGTAATAAAGAGAGGATGAAATGAAAAGAGCTCCAATTACAAAGGAATGTTAAGTGCTTGAGTAGTTACATGTCCCAAATGACATTAATTTTGCACATAAATTGTAAAATTGATAATTCGAAACAAGCAAATTTTTAGTATGTGTGGATATAACTGAAACAAAAGGCGTAAATAAATGCGATTTACAAAAATAAAAGATCTTCTCAATGCAAATTGTATGTTAAAATGATTATTCAATTCCTTTTTTTTTAATTTATTTAATTCCTTTAATTTTCTCGATTTCCACTTTTTTATCCAGATAATGGAGGAGTATGATAAATATTAGTTAATATTGCTTTTTGTTTGTCTCATAGAGTAATTATTTACTTTTTCATCTTCTCCATTTTAAGTTGGAAAATGTGTGATGTTTCTAAAGGTTATATTTGATGAAGAATTTGCATGGAAAATCGGAAGAGATGTAAATGGAAACAATAGTGTTTTTTTTGACATGAAAGATGCAATTTACTTTGATTTGCTTTTGAAAATAAAGAGGTGTAATAAATCTTTAGAATAAAATAAAAATAAACCAAAATAGGATTAGGGGTGTGCACCACTATTTTGAAAACCGGATCGGACCGGCCTGTTCGACCGGTCTGATCAGTGACCAGAGGCCAGTCCGGTCCGGTTGAGCCATAAAAACCGGTCATGGTCAAAACCGGACCGGTTCAACCGGTTCAGTTTTTTTTTTTTTTTTTTTAATTTTGAATTTTGTTTTAAAAAAAGAGAAAATTATGTTGAAGATAATAATTAAAAATTTTAGATATATAATTTTTTGAAACATAAATTTATTTTTTTTAAATTTAATGAAGTGGTAGTTATATACCAATGTTTATATTTAATTTATTATTTTATTTTGTTTAATATTTCTAAAATTATATCAAATATTTAACATAGAAGAATTTATTTTTACTTGAGTTGAAGTATGAAATGAATGATTATTTAAATTAATGTGAAATATTATTTTTTATTTATTTATAGTAAACTAATTTTTAAAAATTATTATTTTCTAAAAAATATACTTCAAAATAAGTAAGTTAATTTTTTTTTCAAATAATATTCTTTCTATATCAATGAAAGTTATATGTTTTAGTAATATTAAAATATTATATATATTTATAAAATTAAATATAATTATTGCGTCACACCGGTTCGACCACTGGTGGAACCGGTTAAACCAGTAACCAGTAATGTTATGGATTCAGTATCCGGTCCGATTTTGAAAACATTGGTGTGCACAGACGAAATTCTCTGAATTTTAAAGAAAACTTCTTTTCTTTTCTTTTTCTTTTTCGCCCCTTTTCCCTCTTTTGTGTTGAAAATCTAGAAGAAAACTTTCCTAAACATCAAAATAAGAGCCCTTGTGCGTATTTATCCTCCAGATTCTAACTTTAGGGAAAAAAAAAACTTTTCTTGAAAATATAATTTTAAATTGCCTGTTTTGAGCAATGGGTTTGACACATTGAACCTCAATATGTGTATTAATCAATCAAAAGTAAAAGTACAATGATGTTGAAGTGAAGATACATGAGATTTACCATGCAATTTTCCTAACATCATTACCAAATGATGGTGTGCTACACATTAGCAAGGCACAAAAACCGGCCAAAGCCTCCTTGCCTATATGTGAATTCCCTATACATATATTTAAAGGGGAAAATCGATCGAGAGATGATTTGAAGTGTTTGATTAGCAGCATTTAGTTTGTTCTAAATTATATAGTGGTGTATTTGTAATGAAGTGCTAATTAATCTGAACTAAATTTTGCTTTTGAATTTAGAGAACCGCTGAGCGAAAAAGCATTGATGTTGATAATTTGTTGGACTTGAACGGTTGATTGGCATTTGGTTATAGGTTGGACAAGCATTTAGGCTTGTGATCTAAAATTTTTTGATATTTGTATGGAAAACATATTAAAAAATCAACCAAAAGAATATGCAAGGAATGAGTAATCCTATGTATAATAATTTGGCATTTTTTTATAAATGACTTAAAAAAAATGTATTACAGACTTAGAATGAATTTAATTCTTGTGCTAAAGTTTAATCAGTTAAAGTAAGAAATTCATCCTGATAGAAAATCTAGAAAATTTTATGGTTATCTCAATCATTTCCCAGAATTCCATCAGGTATTTTTTTGGGTAGGGATGACATCCTGTTACAGCATGAAAAGAGGCCATGGATTTTTTCAATTTTCCATGCTCTACTTCCAAGTTTCTTATTATTGTTAATTATAAAATTAAAATATTTGTATGGTTGTGTTTTGGTGTGCTATACTCATTTATATCTAATTGATTTTCCTTTCCCTTTCATGGAAAAACGTGTTGCACAAGAAGTTTGGGGAGTAAGTAGATTATGCCATACGATTTGAAGATATAACTTCAAAGAAGACACTTATTAAGTAATGTTACTTTATCATAGTATTGGAAATACATTTTATGAGGTGAGAAATTTGAATTTAGTCACATTTCTTATATTAATTGGCTAATTGGATGTGCAAATTCCTCACTGATGGAGTTTTTCTTCGCAGAAGTCTTTCCAATCTGGTCTAGGGAGAAAGGGAAGGAAGAAATGCTTGGAAGGCGTTATGATGGAAAGATATAGGGATGCAGAGTTTTATAGGTTTTGAAATTTTGGTCTCAAATGAAATGGTTTAATATGAATTTTTGTTATTGTTTTGCTCACAGTTTTTTCTCTCTCTCTCAACCTTCAATACGAATCCTACCCTCTTGATGAGATCTTGCCAGTCGACCATTTTGGAGTTCATTCATTTTATTGCTTTGAAATCAATTGTCATGCCCGACTAGAGATGTTGCAAGAAAGCGAGACAATAGGTTAAGGAATATCTAAGTTCTTTCTAAATTATTGTAGATACTTGTAGAATTGTAAAAAAAATTCTAGAGTAGGTAAGTATAGAATTCTAGTCTAGGGTATATTTTAGAAATATAAACGTGACTATAGGATTAAATTGATTTCAACCATCCATTCAAGAGGCGGCACTTAACTTCTCGTTCGCCATCTATAACATTAAAGTGTTTAGAGAGAGAAGCTCTAGGGGATTTCTATTACTTAACTTTAATTTATTTTCTGGATGGTTACAAATAAAGTCTCACACCTATTTATACTATCCATTTCTCAAATGGATGGTAGGATTGATTTAATCCTAAAGTCTAGATTATATCTCCAAAAATTTTTTAGAATTAAATTTTTCCATGAACTTATTTTAGAATTTTCTATACAACTCCTACTAGTTTCTACAAGTGCGTACAATATTCCAAAGACCTTTAGGACAATTCTTAACCTTTGGCGTTTTGCTTCTTCACAATGTTTTTGGCCGAGACATAACATCCTCCGGCATCCATCTCTACCTAAGTTAGCAATGCCCTTATTGTATCATAGTAGTGGAGAAAATTTTGAAATTACCACAGGTCTCCTTTAGCTTCCCATGTTGCCTCGAACTTTTGTATAGTCTGATAGAATACATGATATGTCCAAACCAAATTAGATAATCTCGTCGAAGCAAGTCAAGCTCCAAAAGCAGTCAAACACCCTTCCCATAAACACTACCTAAGTCTTAGCTATATGTTTATTGTAATTTTTTATTATTTATTATATGAGTTTTATTATTAAATTTAAATGGAAAGGTATGCTCCCATGAAAATTTTGCATTGCTAATTATTTCCTGATAATTCGATAGAATTATTTTTTAATTGTTTGCACAAATTGACTTTGGGATTGGATGATTATGTGATTTAATCCGATTAATGGTCACCTCAATACTAAAACTTAGGCTCAATTACATTAATCTCATACATAAATGAAATGTGATGAAATTCAAATGAATTTTGAATAAGTATATATATAACTAAAAAATATATATTTATAAATGAATGTGTCTACAAAAATGAAAAAAATCCTCGCTATGATTAATAGCTACAATGCAACTGCATGAAAAGTTTAGTGGAGGACAGCCTAAAGCTGAAAAGACATGGTGATTTTCAACCTTGGCAATAAGAAATACACGGCTGTACGAAAATTGAAGAAATTTATGTTGGAAAAATGCCTAACATTGGTACGGTTTAAGATTGGAATAGATCCATTTACATATTCACGTAGGGGTATTCATCGGGTAACCAGATTGGATAAACTCAATCAATTAAATTGAATCAATTTAATTGATTAGAATTATCGGGTTTAATTGAATTAAATTTAATTATATTTGGTTTAATTTATGAATTTCATACTCATTAATTCAATTCGACCCAACTATTTAACTAAAATAAATAATATTTTTTAAATTATGACTTTTGTTATTTATACTTATATTTAACGTTTAATTTAAATTTGAATTTAAAATTTTATATTATCAATTATCGCTTATGATAAAGAATGAAATAATTTATAACAATTATAACTGTGATGCTGTTGTGGAATACTGTGTATTTTTAAATTTTGATGAATATTTTATAAATAATTTAATTATCTTGATTTCTTAATTAAAGAGCTAAAAAAATTATAACTTATACTTTCTGCTCCTCTCTCTTTTTTTTGGAACCCGATTACCCCAATCAAACCAACCCGAACGGGTTGGTTTGGTTCAGATTGAGGCATTAAAAATCATAAAACTCAAACCAAACCAAATCAATTAAAAATAATCAATTTAGATTCATTTTTCTCTTAAATTCAACTCAGGCATTAAAAATCATAAAACTCAAACCAAACCGAACTAATTAAAAATAATCAATTTAGATTCATTTTTCTCCTAAATCCGACTCAACCGGACCCGTGGACACCCCTATATGCACGAGACTGCTAGCCAATGTTATCAACAATAATCAGAAAAAAACCCAAATATTTGATGGGCATGTTGGAATTTGGATTTTGACCAGCCAATGCTCCAGAACCAAGACATCAAGATGCTGTTAAAATTATTGATCAAATTACAGATAGACAAACTGATTCAAAAGGTTCTTTAAACGATAAAAAATCTTGACAGGATGAGACTCATCCTAAATATGCCTTTAAGAGGCTTAAAAACAAGATGGCAGAGTTCTGCCGCATCAATGTAAAATCTTAATGCAGTCATATGCTGATACAACCACTGAAAATTGAACATTGTACTGGAAGGAAGGAAGGATGGATGGCATTCTGAAGATGACTCTCCACTTTATATCAACTTTTATTCAACTGGGTCTAACAGCAATGCATTTCTCTCTACAAAAGCAGAAAACTGTATATATTAAGGGATGCGAAGTTTAAGGTTGCTCATGACAGAACAGGAATAAGAAAATAAATAAACTTAGAGAACATTTGGCTAAACTTATTTCAAAAATCTTATAAGCTCCCACATTTTATAAGATATTTTTAAAACTTATAAGATGTTAGATCTTTTTTTAAAAATAAGTTCTTAAAGTATTTGGATAAAATAAGATTTGGGTACTTATAAGATACTAGTAATAGCAATTTTATAATTAATATGATTAAAATTAAGCTAACTTGTTAAGATCTTCAAAATACGTTGAGAAATTTTTAATTTTTTAAAAGAGCTTATAAGCTCCTTGTATCTTATTTTAAAAGCTTATAAGTTCTTTTTAAAAAATATTTACCAAACATTTTTTGCCATCATATAAACTCTCAAACATTTTGTAAGATGTTTTGAGGAGCTTATAGGTTCATCCAAACACCCTCTTAGCCAAACCCTCTTAATTGCAACAATATGTCAAAGATCAAAGGTAGCTGAGTTCAGATTCAATGGCGGATCAAAGGAAATTACTGTGAAAGTTGATCTAAGAGACTTCCAAATATTAGGCAAATACTAAATTATCACAAGGAAACTATCCCGTGTTCTTTAGATGGATGATAAAAACTCTCATGAATTAAGCAAATTAAACAATTTCAAATATAGGCAGGGATTGCCAATGCATTAAATGAGAGAATATAACCAAACTACCCACTGACTCGTAAGCAAATGTACCTCCATGAAGAACAGAAATCAATATTTGGAATTGTAGTTCAGCACCTACCTTTATAGAAGAATCAAGCAACAGCAGCCTGTTGTAACTCTCTATCTGCATGTTCCCTGATCCTCCTTTCAAGCTCTGGTCTAAAGTGCCTTATAAGCCCCTGAACTGGCCAAGCAGCAGCATCACCCAAGGCACAAATTGTGTGTCCTTCAATCTGCTTGGTCACCTCCTGAAGCATGTCAATCTCCTCCAACTTTGCATTTCCCACCTTCATTCTCTCCATGATCATCCAGAGCCATCCGGTACCTTCTCGGCAAGGCGTACATTGCCCACAACTCTCATGCTTGTAGAAGTAAGAGAGTCTTGCAATAGCATCTACAACATCAGTGGACTTATCCATCACAATGACAGCAGCAGTTCCTAACCCTGACTGGACAGCCTTAAGTGCATCAAAATCCATGAGCACATCCTCACAAATGTTCTTGGGGAGTAATGGAACAGATGAACCACCTGGTATAACAGCAAGTAAATTATCCCATCCACCACGGACGCCGCCGCAGTGTCTTTCTATAAGCTCTTTCAATGGTATACTCATCTCCTCTTCAACAGTGCAAGGCTTGTTTACATGGCCTGAGATACAAAATAGTTTTGTTCCAGAATTGTTTTTCCTTCCAAAACTAGCAAACCATTCCGGCCCACGCCTTAATATGGTGGGGGAAACAGCCACAGTTTCGACATTTGTAACGGTTGTTGGGCAGCCATATAGCCCTGCATTGGCTGGAAAAGGAGGCTTCAATCTGGGTTTTCCTTGCTTACCCTCTAGGCTCTCTAGAAGAGCTGTTTCTTCACCACATATATAAGCCCCAGCACCAAAGTGAATATGCACATCAAAATCATAACCTGATCCACATGCATTCTTGCCCAACAACCCAGCTTCATAAGCTTCTCGCCTGGCCTTCTCAAGGTTCTTTCTTTCATTCACATACTCACCGCGAATATAAATATATGCAGCTCTAGCCCTCATTCCTACTCCAGCTATTAGACAACCTTCTAGTAATTTATGCGGATCATGACGCATAATTTCTCTATCTTTACATGTCCCAGGTTCACTTTCATCGGCATTAACGACAAGATATGAAGGACGACCATCAGATGCCTTTGGCATAAAGGACCATTTAAGCCCAGATGGAAAACCAGCACCACCACGTCCTCGAAGACCAGACTTCTTCATCTCATTGACAATCCAATCAGATCCCTTAATCACTAGGTCTTTTGTCCTGTACCAGTCTCCACGTTTCATGGCGCCCTTGAGAAAGGGATCATGCAGCCCATATACATTTGTGAAAATACGATCCTCATCTTTCAGGCCTCCAAAGTGGGTTTTCTCTGGGGGTGGTGGAGGGGGTGGAGGCTGCGGGGTGGCAGAAGTTGTAGCAGCCTGGGTGCTGAATAGTCTCCTTACTAGGCCCCAGTTCTCACCAGAGCGCTGAACCAAAGCAGTCCTTTGTAGAGAGAGAATACCCTTTATGGGTGCCTGTTAAAACATTAAATAAAATATTGATATGGCATAAGTACATGGAAATTCCATCCACATCCCCTCAAGTAAGACACAGAAACTTGCAGCAAATATTGCTAGAAAAATGCTGAACCCCCAAAAATAAAAACCAGGTATGCATAGAGACAAGAATAGTGCATAACTTCATAGCAGGTAACTAATCCTCAAAGCTTCAAGTAATATAGGTGAAATTAGCTAAATTTACTGAAAGGGCAGCCCTTCATAGATGAGAAGCAAAAGATTTAAGAACTTCAAGGATAAGTGCCACCGATGTCATCCAATTAAACATGAAAATAAATCAATACTCCTGTATAATCTTAAAACATGTGACATAAGGGAACAGCAAGCTTAAGGCTTATACAATGTAAATCCTTGTCATCCCTCACAATATTAATACACTAAAGGAATAATAAGTTCTTGGGCAATTCCTTTTAAGAATAATTTATCACAATCACATGCGGATGAGACCTAGAATGGGGAAAGGGCAGAGGAAGCAGGCTCAACCTTCCAGATGCAAGCATAATGTTCAGCCCTTATTACAGAAAATCATATTCTTGAAACAATCTAAAGACACCAAAATATCATATTTTCCCAAGACTGGTGTGGCGTAAGAACAACAGTCATGTATAGAGATTTAATCAGTCTGATTTCGACCTCTGCCAACACACACTCAAGCCCTTTATCACCCTCATATTTGAACTCCTTGTTTCCAGGAAAACAACTAAATTTAAATTCCACTATGACCTATTCATAATCAATGTACAAAATTATTTCCAGAAATTCTCATTCTTTAGCTAAACATTTGAAGTCCACTAAAATTTCATAGTTACCCATCTAAATTCGGAAATTACCATTTTTCTGATACCAGTGGAACACCAAAAAACTCAGAAGCAAATGCACCCAAATCAGAGAATGCGGTTGTATCCCTTCCCACTGATAAAGAAAATTTTTGTCCAAAACTTAATATTGTACTCACGACAGGAACCCTAAAAAAGGAGCAGTTATTTACAATAGAAAGTTAGGGGTTCAAATATTCTGCTCCAGAAACAAATAAATCAATCCCAAATTTAACATTTTCAGTTGATCCTATAAGCAAGATCCAAACTTTACACTTCCACCAGATAGGCATAAGAAACAAAACAGAAGAAAAAGAACAAAAAAAAAGAAAAACAAAGATTTCGATTCAGATAACAGCGCGCACCATGAGGGCATCAAACGTTGTACGGCCAGAAGAGATGTGATGAACCGTGATTCAGCCGAGTCTTAGTTCTTCAGAGAGAGAGAGAGAGAGAGATTAGGGAGAAGTACAAGGAGACATCAAGCTGAATAATGCTGAGTGAGGGCAAGCCTACGGTAGTCGTCGGTGCTGTTGAAACGGTACACGGTCAGGATGCGAGATTTTTGTTCGATTTGACCAGTATGAAAATCTAACGGTGCATAGTATAATGCTTTAGATGTGACAAAACAGTGGACACGTGGAGATATCGTGGAGCTTCTGTGGCAACACATGATCGCAGAGAGAGTTGGGCCCTGTTAAAATTAATTGGGCTGGACCTATGGACCTTGTTTCTTCTGTTGGATTGGACTTTGAGAGGGCCTTGCCTGGCCTCTTATTTTTCGATTGTGTAGACATACGGGCCCTATTTAATTTGGATCTCTCTCTTTTTCTCTAATTTGAATCAAAATTTTGGATCGATCCATTTGAAATATGGGTTATTGGAATTTATCTTTTACTTGGGACAACGGTATGAAGATAACAAAATACAACAATATTACTCAAAAATGAAAAAAGCCAACTATTTATATTGTCGTTAAGGGTGTAGACAAATCGAGCCAAGCCCAAATTTAATAGGCTCAAATTTAACTCATTTATTAATTCGCAAGCTCAAGTTCAAGGTCGAGTTTGGTTGAGCTTAAATAACAAGTTCAAGACTGACTTATTGGAATAGACAAAGAGTCAGCGATTTTTATAGAGCTTAACACGATAAGACTTGTCATAAAAAGCAGAAAAACTTGATTCGTACAAGCTCAGATGAGTTCGAACTTGAGTTTGTATAAGTTTGAACTAATTCGAGCTTATTTAGACTTAAAAAAAATTTATAATTATAATTTTTTTTAAATAATGTGCCTAAATTATAATTATATATATAATAAAAAAGCTCATTTAAACTCACAAACTTTTCGAGTCGAATATTATTGAACTCGGCTCGGTCTCGAAAATATAGAACTAAATGCGAGTTTTCATTGAATCGAGTTTAAACCACTCGTAAATCATTCCATCTCATTTATACCCTCAGTTGTCGTTACTTTTAAATGGCTGTTGGATCATATGATATGTATCTTTTAAGATTCAACGGTTTATAGATATAACCTAGCTTCAATATGAATACTCTGAAAAAGATAAATGTGAATTTTAGCCAAAATTAACTTATTATTTACAGAATATTTGATGATACGACACTGATATTAAACACGTTATAAATCAATAAATGTGAACAATGCATGTATTAGCATAATAGATTTTGTATAATTAGTTAAAAAGATCATCATATGCGATTGAAAACAACGTTATAAGATGACAACATATTTTTTATTACATGGTCGTTTTGTATGGTTGGTTGCCTTTGTGGGTGGCTCGCGGGGTAGGAGATTTTGCAGGCCAAATCCGGCTAGAAAGCAAAAAAATAATTAACCTGGGTGTCTGGTAATGGAAAACACTTTCATCATCCTATCTTTGCTTAGCCGGTTAATCATATTTAATTCACTAATGAGTGGATGATTCTTATGCCCATAACACGCCATTAAAAACCTATGATTGACTTAGGTTTGTGTGTGTATATAAATAAATGAAAAAATAAATAAATAAATAAATATATTTTTAGCAAAAATTTTGTACGAGTTAAACTCACATGCATCAGATCAATTTATACAATACAATAGGCAATTTAAAATGTAGATGAAGGATGCAAAAGCTAAATGGAGAAAATAGGGTAAAAAATATTGGAAAATAAACGCATAAAATTGCGTCATTTGATGATATATATACAATTTAGATAAGTCGATGTAGTTGCATAAACATTTATAATCACATTGATCTTATAATTTGTTATGGAAATCAAATTATTTATATAACCTTTAAATAATTATAACTATGTGGCCAGCGTACTTCGAGCAAAAAAATTTCATATACACATATTTCATAAGTCTCCTCAATTCATTTGCTTTTATAAGCTATTTTCATAATGATGAAAATTAATTGTGTAGATGCATATTTTTTATTATATCAATAAAATATAATTATAAAAAATTAATTAATTATAATCATACAAAAGAAATAAATTATTATGTAATAGTAAAATTTTAAAGTCTCAATTGTATTTATTGACCATATTTCTCTTGACAAAGTATTTTTATCTTTCGAGAGACAAAAAAGGACTTTCAACCTTTTATTAGCTTATATGGTTAATTATTTAGTTAACAAGTTTGATTGTTTCAAAACAAAGAGAATCAAAAATAAGTAAATAGAGGCGAGCAACATTAGGTGTCATTATCACTAAATCATTCTCAAATTAAATACGTTTATATCATAATTAATCACTCCAAGATTAGCAAAAAAAAATTTTTTTAAATGAAAATGATATTTTGAAAACTTGGTTAAACTCCACTCTCTCTCTCTCTCTTCGCCCTTCGCAGTCTCGTCCTGAAGCTTCTCTTCCTCTGCAAGAGCGCGCACACACACCGCAGAAACGCATCACATAGTTGAAGATTTGATGTGATATTGTGTGATCAGTTATCAATGACGACAGTGTTCACCAACACTACCACCGCCGGAGGCGGAGGCCAGTACGTGATTGGAAGGAAACAACAGGTTTTTCCAGTGAGGCTTCGCACCGAATACGAAGCCGAGCCGATTTCTCAGCAACTCGTCGACGCTGCTCACTCCAATGATCTCCAGCTGGCTTTGGAGCTCGTTTCTCATCCATCTGTTGACGTCAATTTCATCGGAACAGTTTGCTTGAAATCCAGAAGAACCGAGGTTGTTTTGAACGGAGAGTCGGCGAGTGAGGTTCATATCGAGTTCGAGGAGTTCAGGACTGACGTCACCGCTCTTTTCCTCGCAGCTCAAAACGGAAATATTGCTCTAGTCCGAAAATTGCTGGTGATCAGTTTCTTAAATATTATAATATTGCATTCTGGATTTTACCCTTTTTCCTTGTGTGTGTGTGTGTGTGTGTGTGTGTGTGGCAAAGATCAATATTGTTTACCTCTCTATATTTGATGCAATGCTAAAGCAAAAGTTTCTAGTTTTTATACTAAAATTTGAATTAAGTTTGAAAATCTTTGTATTATTTCAGGTTATAAGAGTAATTTGTTATGGTACTTAGAATCAAGTAGTATATATTTAAATAAATTGTATACTTAAACATAACCATCATCAACGAGACAATGACAGATTTTATTTATGGACTGAGTGATTGCATGTGTAAAGTGCATTACTTGCATGTCTATAATTGTTTTGAAGTGAAAAGCCCAGCAAAATTTGAAGAGTTTGCAATTTTGGCAGCAAATAATTTTTCCAAAAAGTCAGTTTTTGCTGTTACAACATACCTTTTTCAGTTTTTCTATTTGCTGCGCGTTTAATTACTCCATACCATTCTTATTTTTTATTCATCAATTGTATTTTGGTTATTATATTTTTCTCATTCTCTATTTTTGTTGTGGGATTGTTTAAGATATACATCTCATTCTCAATTCATTAATTATCCGATTTGACTCATTTTCATATTGTCATGCCTGAATATTTTGTCATACATGATATATTGAGCAATACGGTAAGAGATTTTCTTATTTTCTGGTGTAGTAATTTTTCCTTATATATATTGTGTTGGCGACTTTTTTTCCCCCTTCTTTTTTTATTTTTCTTTTTTTTGGTCTTCCACTCCATTTAGGTATAAGATTGCTTATTTGGTTTATTTAGTAAGTTTTAATCAATGCCTTTTGCTTTTGTATAGTTTCGATGGATTTGATATTTGTTGGTCCGTTTCAAAAATTGAAATCGATGTGCTGTATAGATTGCAATTTGTTAGCAGATTGGGTAGGTTTCTGTTGCATTTGAATTTCTCGATTTTTTTTTTCTGTGCTGAAACCTTGATTGGCATTTTGTAATTCAAACTGGTAAGCAATTATTGCTATGAGAATTAAATAATTATTCCTTGTTTGTCTTTGTTTAGGCCCAACAAGGCCCAAAAGTTTCAAAAGTGTATTTTAAGTTACTAAATGGTTGCGTCGGAGCGCGGTAATGGATTTGGAATTGTTTTATGCATGATGATATCTGATCATAACAGGGCTCTAATTTGTCCATTCTACCTTTTGAAGTCGAGTAATTAAAAAGCAACATAATTCTTCATTTTCGTAAGGAAAAACATTTCATGGGGCTATGGGCGTCAACCTTCGCAATTTTGCTTTTGCACATGGCATTGTTTTAGTAGGAATCGAACGCTAAAAGAAAACGTGTTAGCCAGTGTTATTTGGTGGCTGGAAAACTATTTTGGTATCGTCGCTACTCAGTCACTCGCAAATACTGTTTAGCAAATAGTTCTTTTAAAAAAAAAAATTCTTTTTTCTGTGGGCATGAATATTTGATCCACGATAATTAATTAAATCTCGTTGTTTCTTTTGAAGGACAGAATGTTGGAGCTAATGTTAACCAAAAATTATTCCGAGGATATGCAACCACAGCGGCGGTGAGGGAGGGGCACATTGAAGTGTTGGAGATATTGTTGAATGGTGGGGCAGCTCAGGCTGCATGCGAGGAGGCTTTGTTGGAGGCATGTTACGTGGGAAAAGCCAGACCTGCTGAGCTGCTCATGGCCTCTGATATGATCCGCCCTCATGTTGCGGTGCATGCCCTTGTCACCGCATCCAGCAGGGGGTTCGTTGATTGTGTCGAAACACTCATAAAGGTACTTCATGCCACCGCTTTATGTTTTCTTCTTTCATGTGAGATTTAAAAGGAATTCTTCAAGAAGCTGGAAACAAAATCAATGGAAGTGAATGACTATAAACTGAAGGCCCCAGCAATTAGGTTCAGCCATTGCCGAATGTTTTAGAAATAAACAAGCTAAGAATTGTAAAGAAACCGCTGTGACGCTAAGAAACAAAGCTTAGAGTTGCAATAGGGAATTTAATGTCTAGTTAAACAAATATTGTCTGCTGTGGTAAAAGTTGTATATATACATCGGTGATCAATAGTCAAATCTAGCTAGATTTAGCCATCTGAGAAGTGTTAATTCCGGATTAATCTCCAAGAATCAGCTTAATTAGCTCCTCAGCGTTTTTCTATTGTTTCTTCTCTGCTCAAAATTGGATTTTATTGGTTGATTTGCTTTTGTTAACTTTTAAGCTCTAGCGGAAAGGTAATATCAGTCAAATAATTAGGTAAAAGAATGAAAAGTAATTGTATATCTTAATGGGTTCAAAAATGAATAATTAAAGTTTCGATGGGTTTAATTTAGGCATCAATGAATCTTCAAACAAGCAGCATCTTTTTTCTATTCCCAATTTCTTTATTCTTTAATATCTTTATTTCTTTTCTTGTTTCTTTAAGTTTCTATTTTAATTGATACAGAATGGAGTGGATGCCAATGCAAATGCCAGGATACTGCTGCAATCCTCCAAACCATCTCTTCATGCTAATGTTGACTGTAATGCACTTGTTGCAGCTATTGTTAGTAGGCAGGTCTCTGTTATACAGCTGCTGTTAAAGGTAATGATTAAGAGCTACCAAAATTTCCAGCACATAGCATTCAGATAACAGATACGAAAAAACAGTGTCAAGATTCTTGTTGATTGCAAACTCTTATACAAAAACAGCATGAGTTTCAGAATATTGCATTTGTAGTCTAAGTTTTATTTTATTCTGTATGTGGATAAATAGGCTGGATGCACAACAGATACCAAGGTTAGTCTCGGTGCTTGGTCATGGGATGTAACCACAGGAGAAGAGTTCCGAGTAGGTGCAGGACTGGCTGAGCCATACTGTGTCACTTGGTGTGCTGTAGAGTATTTTGAAGCCAGTGGTGTTATCTTGCGCATGCTCCTTCAGTATCTCTCTCCTAATATTCCTCATCTGGGGAGGACAATCATCCACCACGCAATTCTGTGTGGCAATGCAAGAGCAGTTGAGGTGCTCTTGAGCTGTGGTGCTGATATGGAATTCCCGGTTGAAACAACTAAACAGACAGACTTCCGCCCAATACACTTGGCTGCACGACTTGGGTTGGCCACAATTCTGCGCCTATTGATCAATGGTGGCTGTAATCTGAACTCCAGAACAGGATCTGGTGAAACTGCACTAATGATTTGTGCTAGACATAAGCAGAAAGAGTGTCTCAAACTTCTGGCTTCAGCAGGTGCAGATTTTGGTTTGTCTAATATGTCTGGTCAGTGTGCAATGTCGATTGCTGCATCTGTGCGGTGGACACTTGGCTTCCAACAAGCAGTTCTTGATGTGATTCGTGCTGGAAAAATAGCTCAATCCAGCAATCCTGAGATGTTCTCTTCTTTGTTATTTGTAGCTCGAGCTAATGATGTCGATGCCTTACAGAAACTCATCAACCAACCAGATCTGAATCTCAATGAGACAGATGAGAGCGGATTCTCAGCTGTCATGGTGGCTGCCGCAGGTGGTCACATTGAGACTTTCGGGCTGCTTGTTAATGCCGGAGCTGATGTGGGAACGCATAACAAGTATGGTGAAACAGCAATAAGCCTAGCAGAAGCCAACCAAAACAGTGATGCATTTGCTAAGATACTATCTGCATATGCCTACACAAAGGGCAATAGCAATTCTAGTGGATCGTCTTCTCTACACCATGCTGCACGCCTTGGCAACCCAGATTTAGTTCGAGAATTGGCAAACGAGGGTTATGATGTTAATCTTCTTGATTGTGATGGATATACTCCGCTTATGCTGGCAGCAAGGTCTGGTAATGGGAGTATGTGCCAGCTTCTAATTTCATGCGGTGCAAAATGCAATATCAAGAATGCAAGGCATGAAACTGCACTTTCACTGGCAAGGAAAGGTGGTGATGGAAATGAGGCGGAACGTGTGATATTAGATGAGCTTGCAAGAAGACTTGTATTAAGTGGCGCTTATGTGAAGAAGCACACGAAGGCAGGCAAAGGCGCTCCCCATGAGAAGATGTTGAAGATGGTTGAGGCTGCAGGTGTGCTACGTTGGGGAAAATCAAGGAAGAGAAACGTGATCTGTCGAGGGGCTGAGGCCGGTCCAAGCTCAGCATTCAGATGGAACCGCCGGAAGAAGAGTGATGCTGATGATTCAGGTGTCTTTCGGGTGCTCACGACGAAGAACAAAGAAATCCATTTTTCTTGCCAGGGGGGAAAGGAGATGGCCAAGCTGTGGGTGAGAGGAATAAGGCTGGTGACCCGGGAGGCTATCTTTGGAAGGAATATTGGGGATGCATAAAGGTTTCATTATATAAATTTTCTTAAGCTAGGAATTCAAAGACAATGCCAGTGCCCCTCTGTGTGAGTTTGCTAATGATGTTGTAGTGTGTTTTAGGGGCAGTTTACAATGTGCAGAAAAGGTTGCTCAACAAAGCTAGTCCAATTTCATCCCCAGGGCAATGCAACAAGGCAGTATATATGTTGTACTCTTAGGTGGGGTGTGTCACTATAACAAAAATATTAAGAAAATCAATAACATGTTTGGATTATTATCTGATTCAATTCATATACTTCTGCACAAGAAAAAAATATCCATTTTTGTTCCCAAAGGCCAAAGGTAATGTTCAAATGATGGGAAACCACAAAGTATGCCTATAAATGGGTATGGTTTTACCCTACTCAAATGCATGACAATAGTCCAATATTCATACTCATACTCAATAAATAAATATATTTTTAATATATATAGAAAAAAAATTTAAAAATATTTTAAATATATTTATTTTCAATAGCTTTGGACAGTAAAAAAAGAAAAAATATTTAAAAAGTGTTTAAATAACTACAGAAAATTTTGAGAGTACAAATATTATTATTATTATTATTTTGTGTGCTTGACGTCTCAGTAGAGTTGGTGCCAGCATAGGACACACAAACTGGCTGTACGAGGATATTTTCATTTCTTCACTTTCTTTTTGAATTTTATTAAAAAATAATTCGAGACTTTATTGCTTGTGTTAAACCTGCTTATTTAAATTAATTCATTCTTTTGCTGACTAATACTATTTAAAACAATAGCAACAGCATCAACAGGTTCGATTTAACTACAATTAATTGAATTTATTTTGAATAGCTCTATAATTTGATATTTGTTTAATGTATTAAAAATTAAATATATAAATTAATTCAATTAAGTTAAACGATTAAAATTAAATGTATACTTTTTTTAATTTAAAAAAATCAAATTAGCTTTTTCAAAATATGCTGAAAAAATGAGCTAATATTAATAAATTACTCTAATATTCAAATATTAAATAGTTTAACGTTTTAACTGAGAATAAAAAAATTTGAGAAAAATAAAAAAAATTAATTAGATTAAAACACAATTCAAGAATTGGGTCTAATAAATTAGATTTAACCATAGACCCAATGGGTTTTGGGTTTTATAGAATAGGCTCTAATATAGGTTTATTATTGGATATTTTAGGATATGAGTTTAATTGAGTTTTATGGAATAAATAGAGTAAGGCAAATATAAGGTTTTTTTATTTAACAGGCCTACAACAAAGGAAAGGACTAGGTTAATAATAAGTTGCATGTTGCCGAGTAGCTTGTGGTCCATTGATATAAGTTTTCCACACAATGTGGGAGGAGATTAGGAGTTCGAATTTGAACGAATTTCTAATGTGCATATATATAAATAAATACATAAATAAATAAGTCGCATGCGATGGTCCTGTTATTTACGACTTTGCTTAATCTGTCAGCGTGAGTCAAACAGCGACTTTTAGATTGTAAAAAACTGGTTTTTCAAAATTTCCCAAAATCTCCTAAAACCCCACCAAAATCTCTCAAATTCAATTTGCTTAATTGATTGCAAATTCCCGGTGATTTCTGGCGCCTGCATCAGTTCTTTCGATGGCGCAACTGCCTATACTCCAATTTGAAGAGAAAATTGTAGAAACAGTGGAGAAAAATCCTGTCGTGGTTATAATTGGAGAAACTGGTTCGGGGAAAAGCACGCAACTTTCTCAAATTCTTCACAGAAGAGGTTATACGAAATCCGGCTGCATTGCTGTTACTCAGCCGCGTCGCGTCGCTGCTGTTTCAGTATCTAGGTAATGTCCTTGCAAGTTCAATTAAGCTGTATTTATACATGAATTTGCTTCTGTATTTACATGTAGATTATTTGAGGCTTCTGATTATCAGCATTTCTTTTGTTCTAGAGTAAGAAACTATTCGTATGTTCATGTAGTGGTACTTGCAACGAAGTGCTAATCAACTTGAGCTAAATTCTGCTCCCGAATATAGAGAGCTGTGGAAAGTTGAATGGCATTCGGTTATAGGTTGAACAAGCATTCAGGCTTGTGATCTAAAATTTTCTGATATTTGTAAGGAAAACAAATTAAAAAGAAAAATCAAAAGAATATGCAAGGAGTGAGTTGTCCAATTGTATGTATAATAGTTTGGAATTGTTTATGGATGGCTTAAAAGAAAATGTATCACAGACTTAGAATGGATTTAGTTCTTGTGCTAAATATTGTCAAAGTTTAATCAGTTAAAGTAAGAAATTCATCCGGAGGGAAAATTTAGAAAATTTTATGGTTACTTCAATGACTTTCTGAAGTTCCATCAGGTAGTTTTTTGGGTAAGGATGAAATCTTCTTTCTGCATGAAAAGAGACCTTGGATTTGTTTTTTCAATTTTCGATGTTCTACTTGCTAGTTTCTTATTATTGTTAATTATAAAATTCACGTGTTTGTATGGTTGCATGCTAGTGTGCTATGCTCATTTATGTCTAATTTATTTTCCCTTTCCTTTTTATGGATAGGCGTGTTGCACAAGAACTCAATGTTAAGCTTGGGGAGGAAGTAGGTTATGCCATACGATTTGAAGATAGAACTTCAGAGAAGACACTTATTAAGTAATGCTACTTTATTATAGTATTGGAAATAAATTTTATGAGGTGAGTAATTTGAATTTAGTCACACTTTTTATATTAATGGGGTAATTGGACGTGCAGATACCTCACTGATGGAGTTCTTCTTCGCGAAAGTCTTTCCAATCCGGAGCTAAGCCAATATTCAGTCATCATATTAGATGAAGCTCATGAGAGGAGCTTAAACACGTAAATTTCATTATTAATTGGCTCTGCTTATTGTAATTAATGTAATAATATTGGTACTTCTTAGTCTAACTTGGCCTTTGCTAGGCACATGTCTAACGGAATTTAGCCTTTTCTTTTACATTTTTTTTCTCCACATGCTAACTTTCTTTTTTCCCTTGGTAAAGTATATTAGTCTGATATGTTGAAATATATCTGGTTAGGGATATATTGCTTGGATTGATGAAACGATTGATTAAGTTACGTGCATCCAATTTAAAAGTTTTGATCACTTCAGCTACTCTTGATGGTGAAAAGGTGTCCAGATTCTTCTCTAATTGCCCAATCCTCAATGTCCCAGGGAAGTTGTTCCCTGTTGAGATCCAACACAGCTCAGAAAGGCCCAAAAGTTATATTGAAGCTTCTCTAAAAAAAGCTATTGGTATGAGTAAGCTTTTGCTTTTATGTTATGAAATATCCTGGCTTTGTTGCTTCGGTCACTTTTTACATATCAAGCAAGAGGCACATTATGGTGCCCTGTCATTGCTTGTCACATTTGCTTCTATCAGGATTCTCCATTTAGATGGTTCTTGCATGTTTTGTAGATATACATGTTCATGAACCTGAGGGCGATGTCCTAATTTTCATGACAGGACAGGTTTGTATCTTTTTCTTGTCTTCTAAAATGTTATATTGTCACATCCATGATGCAGTACTGTTCCCACATATATTTATTATGATACAGATATTTGAAACTGTAGGACGATATCGAGAAGTTTGTATTGAAATTGGAAGAGAGGATCCAAAACCTGGAGGAAAGTTCCTGTATGGATGCTATAATTCTTCCTCTTCATGGATCTTTGCCTCCTGAGTTGCAGGCTAGTCTTTATTTCTCAATCAGTCACTATTTTTCATCTTTTGTATGAAAAACTTCGGCATCTTTATGTTTCTTGTTGCTCTTTAGATGTTAACCCTCATAATTTTTTACTCAAAACTTTCTGGTCCTCTGTCCCATGTGATTAAGTTTGCTGTTATCCTTATGCATGCTGGTATTACTTCATCTACAGAAAATACCATCTGATCAGGAGCTGTAAATATAGCATTTAAGTATGATATAGGTTAAGGAACTGATCAAGTGCTGCAACTATAGCATTTGAGTATAGGTTAAGAGCTTTAAGGATCTTGATTCTTCAGTGATGATTAACTAATAAAATTTCTGTTTTGCAAGAAATCTTTTGTTGATTTCATGACGTTGCAACTGCTGCTGGTCATTTATCAGTATCATACTCTTCAGCATATCTTTCATTTGGTTTTCATTTCTGCTTGTATTTTGTGATTATATAGCATTATTCTCTGATAGTTGTTGCTCTCTGTTATGAACATATGAGTCTTCTATTTCAGCTTTCTCTGAAATGAATTAATCTCTTTAAGCAAATGTTTGATGTTCTTCTTTTTTATTCTTTGTCACTATTATCCTCTTACCCTTGCATTGTCAGTGTAGGTCCGTGTATTCAGTCCTCCACCTCCCAATTGTCGTCGATTTATTGTTGCTACAAACATTGCTGAGACTTCTTTGACTGTTGATGGTGTGGTGTAAGATACCTGATGCTCTTTGAATACTTTGCACTGCTTTCTTTGAAATATGTAGCTGCATTATGAGGAGTTGATAATTCATCATCTATCTTGGACTATTATGGGTGTAGATATATGTCCAAGTGTCAGATTCATCAAATCTTTGATCATCCAAATTCCGGTATGACAAAGCAAAGTGTCAATATCATGTGAACTGATTTCTCATCCCCATGTTATGTCAACATCTCATAGAATTGTTAAAAATTCTCGTAGAATTGAGAATGAAGTTTTCATTCTATACATGCCAGATCAAACATTCCATAGAATTGTTGACAATATCTTTAGGAGATCGTTGCTATATACTTCTAGTTATGGTCTATGGGAAGGTTTCTATCCAGTTTTTGATTTCATATCAAGAGTCTTTCTGGACGTAACTTTTGACAAGTTGTGACTTGAACTGCAGGTATGTCATTGATACTGGTTTTGTCAAGCAACGGCAGTACAACCCATCAACTGGCATGTATTCTCTTGACGTTGTCCAGATTAGCAAGTATGACCTTTTCTTCTCCTATAATCGTTGAAATAAAATTCCTTGTGGCGCTTGATCCACCTGTACATGGATATCATAGCTCCATTTGGATGGTGCTAGTAACTTTGGCTTCTGGAACCAATCTGTGGCCTATACATAAATGTATATCGTTCTGCTTCATTGTTCCCCTGTCTTAGTAAAATAAATCCTGAAGAATCTGCTCTTTTCTCTCGCATAATTTGGATGTTCTATTTTTAAGATGTGATTTGCTGTTTACTATACATGTCTGCTTGGTGAATCAAATTAAAAATTTTCACACTGGCCCTCATTCTTGTTAAATTGCATTATAAGTTTTTCGATTCATGTTGCTTGCCTCGTTATGCCTATTCTCAGACAGCACACCTGATTTCAGAGTGCAGGCTAATCAACGTGCAGGAAGAGCTGGAAGAACACGTCCTGGAAAGTGCTACCGCCTGTACCCTTCTGTGGTTTACAAGGATGATTTTTTGGATGCTACAGTCCCTGAAATACAGAGATCTTCCCTTGCGGGAAGTGTCCTCTATTTAAAATCGTTAGACCTCCCGGATATTGATATTCTCAAATTTGACTTCCTTGATCCACCTTCTTGTAAGAAAGCATTTCTTATCTGCTGTCTATTCAATATCGACGCCTTTCTTGCGAGATTTATCTCTGTATAAGTATCTGAATGGTGAAACCTTGAATTTTCTTGGCTGCAGCTGAGGCTTTGGAAGATGCCTTAAGGCAGTTATATCTCATTGATGCCATAGATGAAGATGGTTCAATCACAAGTCTTGGACGAACCATGGCTGGTAATAGATTCTCCAATGAATTGAAATCTTTTCTTAGTGTGATGCACTACTTCTTTATTGGTATTTAGTACCTATCGACTCCCTATGATTTTAAAATCAATAAGCTTCTTTAAGTAGTTTTGGCGCACACATTATTAGAATAGTTTAAATCTTAAAAAAAAAATATGCTCTTTCTTTCCAAGGTAGCACCAGCAATTCACTAAAGCAAGCTAAAATAGCAAGTTATAATGCACAATATTGTTTTCGTGACTCAAACAGGAGTGGTAGCAAATAGTAATTATTTGAATTTGATTTGATCCGTGTGTAGCTCTATTTTAAATTGAAATGTGTGCTACAGTCTCTTATTAGCGACAAGCTATAAAGTTATGGAGAATTAGTTGTCACCTATGGCCAGAATGTGAGATCATCAGAATGGAGAAAATATTCTTGGGGAAGCTTGCTTAGGAGTCGAAATCTTTTATCTTATGCAGAACTTCCACTGGAACCCTCATTATCAAGGACCTTGCTAGAGGCAAATGAGTATGGCTGTTTATCTCATGCTTTGACAGTTGCTGCTATGCTATCTGCAGAAACTACATTGCTTTTAGGTCAAAGGTACATCTTTAACTTGTCCTGTCTCTATTTTTGTAGGCATGTGACAACACTTTTGCCACTGACTTGTTCAGTGATAACACCATAATAAGTAACAGTAGGTGTTCTGAGGAATGTGAAGTCTTCTAAGGCCAGAGGAAGAGATATGGTATCACATGAAATAATTGTATGTGATAACAGATGTTGATTATGTCAAAACTAAGATTTTTCTACAAGTTTTGTCTGTTTTAAATGAAAAGCTTGTTTACGACATTCTGCAATGTTAACTTAGTTTCAACCTGGGAAACAGTTGTCAAATGACTCAACAAATATCCATTCATTTAGTTTGTATTGCCATAGAATTATTAAGTTGAATTCTTATTTCCTTTTTCTATGAAAATTTTCTATACAATAATTTGAATCAAATTCTTCATATTGATCATTCGCAAACTCAGTTTGCCTCGCAGTAAGAGCACTGACAAGAAGCGGAAGCACACTCCTTCAAACCTTCCTGATGGCTCTGGCTTGGGTGACCACATCCAGTTGCTTCAAATCTTTGAGCTTTGGCATCAAACCAACTACATTACAGAGTGGTGTAAAGAAAACAACTTGCAGGTACCAGTTTTTCTGTTTTGCCGCCGGCATGTTTTAGATGCATCCCTGTACAATAATCAAATAGATATGTTTAATTAGTTCAGATTTGTACTCAAAAGAAATTGCGACAGATTTTTTGGTTATGGTGGAATATTCTTGCTCTCTGATATATTTGCCTCTTGTGATATGATATTGAAACATTTCCTTATTGAACTTGAACTTATTGATCCCAGGTGAGGGGGATGATGTTTGTGAAGGATGTCAGAAAACAGTTATCCCAAATAATGCAAAAGATAGCTAAAGGTCGGTATTACATATCTCTATCATTCTGCAAAAGATTGCGTTAGGTTTGATAAAGTTCTCAACCTCAGCCGTGTGCTGTGGCAGCTGCTAAATAGGAAATGTAGTTGTGTATTGTACTGTTTTAATTGCTTTCTGAAATTTGTTTTGTATTAACAGGATCCATGGATGTAAAAACAAGAAGAAAACAGAAAGAAGGCCAAGATTATAGAGCTCTGAGAAAAGCTCTGTGTACAGGATATGCAAATCAACTTGCAGAACGAATGCTGCGTCATAATGGCTATCGCACCCTTGGTCTCAAGTCACAATTAGTTCAGGTAGATGGTTCGGTAGCGAAACTTTTGCTTTTGTTAATATTGTCTGGAGGGAGATCTCACCACCACTGGAGCCGAACTTTTTTCTCTTGATTCACTCACTTTAGATAAGTTTTTTTATTGTTGTAGGTGCATCCGTCATCAGTGTTGAAACCAGATGAGGATGGAATGCTCCCAAATTATGTCATCTATCATGAACTTATCGCTACATCACGGCCATATATGCGAAATGTATGTGCCATTGAGATGCACTGGGTCGGGCCAATCTTAGCTAAACTTGATAAACTAAACGTCTCCAAACTCAGGTGCCACAGATCTTCTCAATTTTCAGCTGTCTTCATTTTATCTCAGATTTCTTGTCTTGGTTGGAGCTTGCTTTTTCTTCTATAATGTGGTCTCGTGCTTGAACCTTTATGATTTTGTGATGCAGTGGTGGAACTAGTCAGACTCAAGAAAAAGTTCAAACTGAAAACTTAAACTTGCCTAAGGATAATGCTGATGCTACTCAGCCTGTTGCTGACCGAGAGAGTAAAATTCTCGCTGCTCGGGAGCGGTTTCTTGCTCGTAGTCGTAAAACCCTATAACGTTTCATCACCACCCCCCCTCAAAAAAAAATTCACTGGACCTTGGCAATTTTGATTCTTCTGGGTGTCCTCCTGTGGCATCTTAATACCCTGTGCTAGAACATGATGATTGTACTTTGGTACAGAAAAAACTGTTATATTGATACATGTCAATAAATTTTGGTTATCCGTAGAAACTGGAATGAGTTGGAAGTGAGATTTTATTTGTAACTTTTTCTGCTTCTTTGTGTTGCTGTTTTGCCATTTTTTGCAGCCTCTTCTTGTCTTCTATACATTTTCTTTTGCTACTTCTTTATACTTCTTCATCATCTTTATGTTGTCTTTTTCTTCTACTAAGTTTGAAAAATTAGTAAAGGTGTAAATGAGTAGAATTTTGAAAATTTTCAGGTTCAATCTCAAAATAGCTTTGAAAATTCAAGTTCAAGTATGACTTCATCAAATTTGTAAATTGAAGCCCAAGTTCTACTTATTTATAAATGAATTTACGTGAACTCAAAAATTTCAAGTTCATCAATACACGGTACAAGAAAAAAAAATTTGTGGAACCTCAAAGTATGATTGGGTTATGCCATCAAACTATTTCAAATTTAATTATTCGTACTATAAACTATCATTTCTTATATTATTATGCTTATTATGATACAGAAGATTACAACCATTGTATAAATTGACACCCCAAGCCCACTTTTGATTTGAAACACCACCAAAATTTAAGTAAATGGGGTGAGTCGATCAGTTTGAGGTAGACCCATTGGCGACTCCTCCCGTGAACTATCATCAGAAAATCAAGAGCATAAGCAACACTTGGCTTCTCTGCATGGAGGCACAGATGGACTCTCATCTGCCTATGCTTTAATTTTCTCCTTTTTCGCTTCTTTTCTTGTGGTCTTTGGTGGTACTCGTGTAAACTTTATGCTCGGTGTCACAGAGAAAGATCCCTTTTACCCAACGTCATCAAACTATTAAAATATTATACTATAATAAAACTGCTGCATTTATTTGCAGCCAGTTGACGTCAAGAATTGGTTCTTACTCTGCCAGAAGACAAAGGGAAATGAAAAAAAGTAAAATTTGGTGTGAGCTTCAGCTTTCAAGGCTCAACCTTTATAGGGAAATTATGGGAAAAGCCTTTAGGTTTAGAGTCGTTGAAGTCTAAAGATGTATGCGGGGGCCATTAATTAGGTGTATCATCTAGTGATCTAAGTGCATTTTTAAATTATTTCTTATAAGCCACATGCAAAATTGAAGTAATAATTCATTTCGATGAATCAGATCTGAAATTATAGAAACGTATATGTCAAGAATAGGCATGATGGTCTGTCATTTGCGCTGGATTGTCATCCCTCTTTTTTTCCAACTTCGTCAAAGTTGAGGTTTTTTTTTTTTTTTTTTTTCTTCCTATTTTTGTCTGATTTATTGCCTCAAGGTCAGATTTTTTCCAGTGATGGCGGAAGGTCATATACAAATAGAAGTGGAGGAATCCAGAATCCCACAAGAAAACACCCCTCTGCTAAAAAATCCAGACGAAACCGAAGAATCATTTCACCCAGATGATGAAGAAAATGATAAAGAGACCATTTTGGATAAAACCCTACAAAGATTGGACTTTTACCTGTTTTTCTTGGGATTTAACCAGTCTACAGTTCCGAGCTTTTTGCTATCTTGGGGGTTTTTTTTGGTGATTGGGGTTTTGCTTCCAGTGGTGATGCTTGAGCTCTCTAATTGTCCAGGCTGTGAAAAGGGTCAGATCAAGAGTTTTGAGATTGGCATAGTGGTTTCTCAGGCTTGTTTGGCTGCTGCTTCTTTGATATGCCTTTCACACAACCTGAGGAAATACGGTGTGAGGAAGTTTCTGTTTGTTGATCGGTACAGTGGGCATGTGGAGAGGTTCAGTGGCCAGTATGTGCAGAAGATTTCAGTGAGTAATGCTTCAATTGATTGTTATATCAACATTTGATTACCAAGTCTGTGTGGAGAAATTTTAACTGGTTCACAGTTTGCTCTAATATGGTCAACTCAAGACTGGAAATTAATTGAATTTTTGACAATTCAATGAACAAATGCATGTTTGTTAAAAATCTGAAGCTCTTGTGAAACTTTGTATATTTGGTTTTTATGTCTGAAGCACTTACAGATTCTCTGATTAATTGGGAATATGTTTATGGCCTTTATATGTCAGTTTGCTTAGCATATGAAGTTCTGGTTGAATTTCTTTCTTTTTGAATTATGATTATCATGGATGAAGATAAATTGAGGCACACAGAGGTGAGCAAATAAAGGATCATTTTATGCATTGCTCCAGTTCTTGGATCTGTATCGGCATTAGACAAATGTGATCTTATTTCAAGGCGCTGTTATGCACTGTTTATCTTATATTTGCATCACTTGGCCAGTGAGTAACATACTGACTCTACTGCGGAGTTAAATTATTTTCTATATTTCTGCAGAATTCTGTGCGCTTACTAGTGTTATGGGTGCTGCCGTGTTGCCTCTTGAAGACTGCACGTGAAATCATCCGAATTATGTATGTTCATCACGAGTCATGGTGGCAGTCTCTTGCAATTTTATTAGCTTTCGTTTTTTCGTGGACATACGTGACCGCTATCATTCTTTCAGCCTGCATCTTGTTCCATTTGGTGTGCAACTTGCAAATTATACATTTTGATGACTATGGGAAGCGTCTTGAAAGAGAACCTGATGTGGTAGTATTACTACAAGAGCATGCCCGCCTACGTTATTACCTCTCCAAAATAAGCCACAGATTTAGAATATATCTTCTTCTACAGCTTGTGATAGTCACTATAAGCCAGTTTATGACTCTATTTCAGACCACTGGATATAATGGCATTATTACTTTCATTAATGGTGGTGATTTCGCTGTAAGTTCTAAACTTTTTCTGCTATAGTAGTTGTATTCTTCATCTGCAGCCCTTTTTAGTTAATTTTATCTCGTTTGTTGGGTTGTCTAGGTGTCCACAATTGTTCAGTTGGTGGGAATAATTCTTTGCCTGAATGGTGCTGCAAAAATATCACACAGAGCCCAAGGGATCGGAGCACTAGCCAGTAGATGGCATGCTTTAGTGACATGCAGCGCTAATGATGCATCTCAATTGAGAACTTCAAATAGCATTGGGAATTTCGATGCTGTTAGTAAATTGGGCTCATTCCATATGGACTATTCGGAAAGTGATTTGGAGTCTCTGGATTTCATTGCAGCACCAACAAATACACGGTTGACATCTTATATGTCTTCTTACCACAAGAGGCTGGCTCTAGGTATTATTACTGTCTTCTAAAGCTTGGTATAATATGCTTAAACACATGTCCTAAGAATACTGTAATGTGGTCGCCTACTAATTACTACAGATGTATAATTGATAGCTTGAAATGTTGAAGTTTTGCTGACGTTGTCTGTTCATAAGGACTGATGTGTTGGCTTGAGTAAAAGAACCCGAAATAAATTTCAAATTGACTTGGGTTCTTCAGAAATTTATGTGGCTTTTTCCTTCTGACTTGAAATCACCAAGTTACACTCTGTTTGAGAAAATAAAAGAAAAAGGGAGGAAAATGGGCTTCAACACAAATCTGTGCATGTTTTCGTTGGGCTGAAAGATGTAGGAATCATATTTTTGTGTATCCTTCTAATATTGGCTTTCTGTATTTGATGTACTCCAGCATTTCCTCTGTTGGCTGAATATGGATTTGGATTGATCTCCTACCTTCATATGCTGACAGTGTTTTTGCTCTCAAAATATTATATGGTCATAGGGTTCATGGTGCATAAGAAAAGAGATTCATACAAAGGAAGGCTAATTCTTTCAACTTTGTCTGCTGCAAAATGATATGTAGCCATGATCAGAACTAGAATTTCCTCTTTTGCTGAAATTGAAGTGAGGAAAGAAGAAAACCACCATTGTCAGAAAGGAAAGTAAGACAAGTAAGATTAAAACAAAAATCTATGAGCATTAATTCTACTAAAACAAGATAAAAGTCTCAATAATATACGTGTAGTGTATGTATATGTGTTATATTTATGTATATTTTTCACCTTATGTTGGAGATATTTTTCTGAAACAGGCTTGTAAAATGACAGTAGAGGTCGGTGAAGTGATATTAACTTAATGGTGGGTTGTGCCATATGAACCAACCGGAAGAATATCTAAGTGTTTCAAAATAAAAACCAGGCAAATGCAGTTTCCTTCTAGTAACATATAGAACCGTATCCTTAATTTGCCTCAGCTCTCCAAATCATGTGCTGTTCTGTTACTTGAATTCCTAGTTCCTTTTTGCATTTGCTAGTCTGCATCACTTCATCTTCTCCTGGACCTGTTTGCTAATTCTTTTCAGCATATCCACAAAATCAAGCCTTTGAAATCTTTCTATGCAGTTATGTATTTGCAGGCCAATCCCGGGGGAATCACAATTTTCGGGTGGACAGTTGATCGAGGTTTGATCAACACAATATTCTTCATTGAACTATCACTGGTTACATTTGTATTGGGCAAGACCATAGTTGTCACATCAGAGTAGTGCATGCTCTTGCTTGGAGCAGCATCGCCTGTTTCTCATGACATGGGTTTTTGCCTGGACTACAATTTACAAATTTTGCCGCATTCAGACCAGGTTCACAGGATGGTATACAGACAAGGACCTCTGCCATCATGTTTTGCTGCTTAGGAACCCTGAAGTTGAGAACCATTAGAGCTCAGGCAACATTAAAAACTTAAAGAGCCTGAAAGTCTGAGATTACAGTTGTTATTTTTAGCCCAGATGAGTTCCCTCCTGTACCCCTGTACTCCATTTTGCAGTTCTTTGGCCCTCTTCCATTACCCCTTCTTCCATCTTCCGGGGGTCCAGCTGGGAGGAAGAGGAGCCAGCAGGCACTTATAGACCATCAGAAGCTATACCAAAGAATGGTTATCCCACTCCTCTGAGCATTCTCTGTACAAAATTATCAACTGATTGTAATAGTGAAGTACAACAGAACCCCAAAATTCTCAATAATTTTACAGTTACAAGGACTATTATACAGTCCCTAGATCACAAGAGAACGCCAAAATTATTTTAAGTAGTTTTCGGACAATCCTCAACGAAAGGTAAACAGTTTACCTCAAAAACTTGTGTCTAATCTTTTACCATATTTTCAACAAATGTGACTGACTTCTATTCCCCGTGTGATGACTAGTACCAAAACTTTGCCATCCACTGTAAATGCTTGAAAAGATTGGAGAGTCAGATGCAGAAAAGATTAGGAAACCTGGCGTACACTTGTTATTTGACAAGCCCACATGCTGCCTGCAGTTTCTCATGTTCTTCTTGGTGGACACCTGGAAATTACCAAAAGTCATGGGGCATGTAACATACTTCTGACATTTCTGTAACAAAATTCTAGGTTCAGATCCCCCTAGTCTCATCCCGCGTTGGGATATCATTTTAACCACACATATAAGAACCACCTTCATCCACCAAAAGCTCCAACACTACTACATCATTTGATTCTTGCAAGCCTATCCTTCGATTCTTTCTTTAATCTCCCCAACAAAGTTACAATGAAAAAATATTCCCCACAGTGCGAGCGTGTATTCAACTCATTTGATGAAGATGGCGACGGGAAAATAACCCCGTCCCAGCTGCAAAACTGCTTAGCATTGCTCGGCAGCGGACTGTCAGCCAAGGAGGCGGAAATGGTGGCTCAACCTCTCATTTCCGAAGAAGATGGGCTCGTGGGATTGGATGAGTTTGCATGTTTAGTGGAGAGCGACAGCGAAGAAGAGAAGATGGAGGATTTGAAGAAAGCTTTTGGGATGTATAAAATGGAAGGAGATGAATGCATCACACCAAAAAGCCTTAAGAGCATGCTTGGCAGCTTGGGCGAGCACCGGAATTTGGATGAGTGCGTAGTGATGATCAACCAGTTTGATCTTAATGGAGATGGAGTGCTTAGTTTCCAAGAGTTTCAGTTTATGATGTCGAACTGATTCTTTAAGCAATGGGACCACATAATATAGATATTTATGTATGCTTGTTGACTTAAAAACATTCTTTTGTTTCTGTTTTGTTTTCATGGCTTGTTGAGATCATATTGTTTTTTGGTCACACTTCACTAAAATGAAAATTAGAGAAAACCCAATTGGTAGGGCGCTATAGGCCTCCATTTGTTCCTGCACGAGAATCTCAAATTGTGGCTTGCTCCTATTTTTGTTTTAACTGTGAGTATCACTAAAATTTGATTAAAAAAAGATGGGTGTTGAATATGTTGATCTATTTTTGTTCCCGTCATGTGCAACGGTAAAAGATTCGTTGAAACTCGTAACTATGGATGGAATCTACATTGTTTTTGGTGGACATCAACAATTTGTTGTGTTGGGTTATCTCAACACCTTTCACGGAATTTTCACATCCTCCCACTTTGTGTCGGGTAATTGCAGTGCAACAAGTTCAACACCTCTAGTCAAACAAAACTAATTTGACAACTATTTCGAATCAACAAATTAAAGATTAATAGAAAAATTTGTCTCGTCTGCTCCAATATATGTACAAGCAAATTATTATCATCAAATGAGATGTGATCTATGTAAATATTACAAATAGTATTACATACCAGAATATAATCATTGTATTCATCAATGAATTTCCATTCACCAATATCCACTTGAAGTCATATTCTACTTGTGACTACTTTTGATTGGTGAACTGCATACAGTTTATCTTACTAAAAACTTAAAGCCCTCTTTTCTTTCTTCTTCTTCTTCCTTTTTTATTTTCCCATACTGAAAGTTCGCCCTAGAATTTTAGGTCTTTATTGTTTTGGTGTACTTTAGGACTTTTTGGCTGGTGTAGGATTGTTGGTAGTATCTTCATGAGGATGGATATACAAACAATGGTGGTGTCGGTTGCACTCAACCAAGGCGTGTAGGCGTTGGTTGCAATAGGGCAGGTTGGTGCGGGTTTTCCTTAAACTCAAACCCGTCTTGCATTTGGAAAAATATTTTGAAATTCGCCCCATCCCACCCTGCGGGTTTTAGAATTGAAAATTTCAATCTATTCCACATTAAATATATAAAATCCGCTCCCGCCCTGATCTGTTCAATTCACAACAATTTAATACAATTTCAAATAAAACAATAACTTTGTTTTTATAAATATCATAGCTACAAAAATCAAACACAGATTTTGTTAAGTCTTTAAATAATCTATGCAATATGTCAACTCACAACAATCTCATAGAAGTAAAACTAATTTAACATGACAATATCCAAATATGCCAACAAAAAACTAAAATAGAAAAAAGTCAATCATAAAAATGATAAAATCTACCCTTGATACTCTAGCATAATTCTCCATCATCATTTTAAAAATGAAGAGTATTGAGTAGGGTTAAAGTAACTCAAATTTTATTTTATATTTTTAAAAATTAATAAAATATAATATAAATATATATATATATATATATATATACTTGGGACGGGGCGGATTGGTCTTGAACCCAAACCCACCCTGCCCTGCACAAAATTTGCACTAAAA
Source organism: Jacaranda copaia (assembly GCA_014898725.1). NCBI lineage: Eukaryota > Viridiplantae > Streptophyta > Magnoliopsida > Lamiales > Bignoniaceae > Jacaranda > Jacaranda copaia. The sequence continues at coordinate 442,473 of JACGDI010000734.1, forward strand.
CCCGCCCTGCCCCATATGGATTGGGTTTTTTACCCACCTCGTTAGGGTGGGTCGGAAGGAGTACCGCGGGATGGGTTCAAATTGCCAAGCCGACAGAAGAGTCGGTAAAAAGATGGAAACTAACCTTGGCAACAAAGTTAGAAATGAATTATGAATAATTTCTCACCATTTTTACTAAAATCGCTATTAATCTTTAACTCAAGACATATTTTTTAATAATTTATATATTTTTTCTCTCTATTTTTATTATTACTATCTCTCTCTATATATTTTTTAATTATTATTTGTGTATGGAGTAAATTGGTTAGACTTTTAAATAGATACAGAACTACAGAGACACTTTCAAATAATTTCTATTATTTTCACTCAAACTTAATTGGATGTTTACAAATGAATTCCTACTCCATATTTATACTACTCACCTCTTGAATAGACAGTGAAAATAGAAATCATCTCTAAAATATGCTTTTATTCTAAATATATTTTTACTTTAGAAGGTTTTATACAATTTCACCTTTTTTCTGACGTATTTTGAAATTGTGCAACATTCAGCAACATTTTGAAATATGCTTTTATTCTATATATATTTTTACTTTAGAAGGTTTTATACAATTCCACCTTTTTTCTGATGTATTTTAAAATTATACAACATTCTAAAGTCCCCTTAAAGGCCTTACCTTTTGGGCATATTACAGAGTGAACTTGTTTCATCTTATTGAACCTTTTGGAGTGCTTAGCTATCCCTCTTTGTCTTTGGGTATTTGAAAGTTGTCTCCACATTCTGACAATTTAGTTTGGATAAAATGAGAAACCTTTAACTTATGGTATTTCATTGCTAATTCTTAGCAGTCACCAAGTATCACACTCAACAGAATTTTCTTGAGTTTCTATAGGAAAGCCAACTCAGCTATCATTGGTATGCAGGAATAAAAATACGTGAAAATGGAATGATTTTAGAAATGGAATAGAGATGAAAAAGAATTGGAGCTGATGTAACTAATTTTGTACTTGATAGTCTCCAGAGCTTTAGCCTCCCCCAACCTCAACTTCCATGGGGAGGATTGGACGGGAGGTGAGCCCCTCGTCGAATATGGTAGACTCTGTATTCCTCCAAGTCCAAGACGTGCATGCCCAGCAAGAAGTTCTAGCAGTATTTCACATAGAACTAACTATTGCCTGCACAGAGGGAGACCCTGAAATCCGACCATGAATGAGAACCGTTCCTGTCTGAAAATCTTGAGAAAGGTGGAGGATATAAGCAACTGGTAATTCTTGTTGGCATTATAATTTTGCAGTGTACAGGACAGAATCAATCCTTTTCAAATGAAATGCACAGGTTGATAGAAAAATTTTATTAAGATATCGTGCATGCTTGTGTTTTGAAAAAACATTTAATTAAAATATATACATATATAAAATTATGTGATCATATAAAATTATTTATTGAGTAAAGAAAATGAACGGAAAATCAACTTGAATGCAGTAAAAAAATTGTATTAGCTGAAATCTATTATTCCAACAGTCTCCTTAAGGTAATATTGCCCCCCTCATACGGTGTTAGAAGGCTGGAGAAGTGAGATCCCAGTTACTGGATATTCTTAAGACACTGAAGATTCCTCTCACATCATGTGGTCCTGACTGGGATGTCGTAAGAAAAGCCGAATGTTCTGCTTACTTCCGCAACACTGCAAGACTCAAGGGGGCTGGGGAGTATGTTAACTGCAGAAACGGAATGCCGTGTCACTTGCATCCCAGCAGTGCTATATATGGCTTGGGTTATACTCCAGATTATGTCGTCTATCTATCATGAGCTGATCTTGACAACCAAGGAGTATGTGCAAGGTGCAACAGCAGTTGAACCCCAGTGGCTGGCTGAGCTTGGACCCATGTTTTTCTCTGTGAAGGAATCGGATACATCAATGCTGGAGCATAAGAAGAAACAGAAACAAGAGAAAACTGCCATGGAGGAAGAGATGGAGAACTTGAGGAAGGTCCAAGGGGAGAGGGAGAAGGTGAGCAAGGAGAAGAAGAATGAAGAGGGCTAAGGAGCAGCGAAGAGTTTCAATGCCTGGATTGAAGCAGGGCTCTGCCACTTACTTGAGACCAAAAAAACTTGGCTTGTAGATGTTATTCTATTTTTACTTTTTTGACAGAGTAGATGCAGCTGCATTCTCTGTATAAAATTGTCGTCAACTGATTGTAATTGTAAAGTTCTTTGGCAAAGAAGAAACACAGACAGGCTTTCTTCAGCATTTTGTTTCTTGACTTGCTGCAAAATTCATTAAGCCTGCCATGTTGGTCATTTTATAAAAAACTTAACAGTTCCAAGGATTCATGTACGTTGAATGGTATTATAGCCAAAGATAAGTAGAATATAAGAGAGAACGCCAAAATTATTAATAGAAAGTTTTCAGACAATCCTCACCAAAAGGTACAGTTTATCTCACAAACTCATATCTGATCTTTAACTGTACTTTTCAACAAGGGTGACTGAATTCTAATCCCCATATGATGACAGAACAAAGCTGTCAAGATTTCTCAAGTCCACTGTAAAGGTTCAAAGTTTGGAGAGTCAAGACGCAGAAAAGATTAGGAAACCTGGTGTACACTTGTCATTTGACAAGCCCACTTGCTGGCTGCAGTTTCTCATGTTCTTCTTGGTGGATCCCTGGAAATTGCCAAAAGCCGTGGGGCATTTAACATACTATTGACATTTCTGTCACAAAATTCTAGGTTCACGTCCCCCGTTACTCGCGTTGGGATACCATTTCAACTGCACCTATAAGAACCACCTTCATCCACCAGAGACTCCAACACTACTACACCATTTGATTCGTACAAAGTACAAACTCATCATTCGTTTCTTTCTTTACTCTCTCCAACTAAGTTACTATGCAAACATGTACTGCACACTGTGCGCGTCCATTCAACTCATTCGACGAAGATTGGGATGGGAAAATAACCCCGTCCCAGATGCAAAACTGCTTAGCATTGATCAGCGGTGGACTGTCAGCCGAGGAGGCGGAGATGGTGGCTCAACCTCTCATTTCCGATGAAGACGGGCTCATTGGATTGGATGAGTTTGCACTTTCAGTGGAGAGCGACAGCGAAGAAGAGAAGATGGAGGATTTGAGGAAAGCTTTTGTGATGTACAAAATGGAAGGAGATGAATGCATCACACCAAGAAGCCTTAAGAGCATGCTTGGCAGCTTGGGCGAGCACTGGAATTTGGATGAGTGCGTAGTGATGATCAGCCAGTTTGATCTTAATGGAGATGGAGTGCTTTGTTTCCAAGAATTTCAGTTCATGATGTCGAACTGATTCTTTAAGCAATGGGATCACATAGAATAGATATTTATGTATGCTTTTTGACTTGAACATTCGTTTGTTTGTGTTGTGTTATCATTGCTTGTTGAAGTCATATTGTTAACTAAAAATGGAAACTAGAGAAAACCCAATTGGCATGGCCTTACAGGCCTCAATTTGTCCTGCACGAGAATCTCAGATTGTCGCTTTTTCATTTTAGTTGTGAGTACTGAGTATTGCTAAAATCTGACTAAAAAAATGTGGGCGTTGAATATGTTGATATGCTTTTGCCCCGATCAGCTGAGCTAAGCTGGCGTAAAAGGGTGGAAGCTTCATTCAAATTCTAAGGGGAACATGAAGGGAGTCTACTATTTGTCTGGGTGGGCATCGATAATTTGTAGTGGTGGGGTATCTCAACACATTGGGTTTTTGCATTCTTTCTCTTCATGTAGGGTAATAGCAGTACTATAAGCCCAACACCTCTATTCAAAGAAAAAACTAATTTGATAACTATTTCGAATCAACGAATTAGATATTGATAAAAAAAATTTATTTCGTGTACCCTAATATATATAGGTAAATTATTATATCATCAAATGAGATGTGGTTTTTGTAAATATTACAAATACCATTACGTATTAGAATATAATCATTGTATTCATCAGTGAATTTCCATTAAACAACATCTACATTGGGTCATATTCTTGTTTTGGCTGTGGTCTTTGTAAATATTACAAATACCATTGTATATTAAAATATAATCATTGTATTTATCAGTGAATTTTCATTAAACAACATCTACATGGCGTCATATTCTTCTTTTGGCTGGTGAACTACATACGATTTCATATTAAAAATTTAAAGCCCTTTCTTCTTCTCCTCTTCTTCCTTTTTTCTCTTCCCATACTGAAAGTTAGCCCTAAGAAGCTAAACTCCCACCAAACAAGATCTCTTGCAGGAGTCCGTCACCTAATAAAAGTACGGGTGTCAAAATCAAACCTAACCTGATGACCTGACAATGATTCACCTGAAAAAAATTAAATTTGGGTTTAGATTAGACTCGAAAATGACCCGAGAAAAAAAAAAAGACTAAGTTGGTTTTGGGTCAATTTGCGTAACCCAAAGAAAATAAGTGAGTGATCCAATAACCCAATAAACCTAACCCAACCTAACTCGATCCACCTGAAAATTTTAACTAATTAAAATAAAATATAAATAATATATATTCAAAAAATTAAATTTTGAAAATTCAATTACAAATTACAAATTTACAAATTATAATAACATTATTAACAAATAAATAATAACACTTTTATTCTTTAAATTTAAATATGATTGACTAAATCACCGAACATAACCCTCACATATCCTACTCCCAAAAAACAGAAAACCCCCAATCTTCTTTGTCGTAATGCGACAAGTAATTACCAAACATAATCCTCCTCACCTTTTGCTCCAAAAAAACAGAGACCCTAACCTCCTGTATCGTCGTGTGCCCCCATCACACTACTGACATTTGTTATGCGTCCCCTTAATTATTGTATCTAATTTTAAATTTTATTATAAATCAAATTTGTACTCAATTATGATTATAGAATTTATAAATATAAAAAATAAAATAAATAAATCAGGTTGAATTGAATTCAATTTATCAAGTTGTTGAATGATCTAATTAAAAATAAAATCAACCCAAGCTCAACACAAAATTTTGTTGATTAGCTTAAAATTGAGCCTTTTGAGTTAACTTCAGATTAAGTTAGTTTTGAATTTGATATTTGTATGTTATATCCCTACCTCAACCCAACCAAAACCCACACGAATTGACACCCCACAATAAAAGTCTTCATTTGACATTTATTAGCCGGAGGCATCACGCACGAGACAGTGCCAGCGCCAAGATATTTGGTTGTGGCAAACCGTCCACAGCTGCGGTTCTAGTGAAATTTTTCATAAAGGTAAGCTAAGTACACAACTAGCATATATATTGCTAAATTGAATTCTCTATTCCAATTCATATTTCATCAATATTTTTGTGGAAAAATAATTAGGCGAAGATCTGATAAATGTAGTCTTGCTCAAGAGCTTGAGAGAAGCACATCATAACCACATCGAAGTCAAATGCAAGACGAGGTCATATACAAGCGAAGAAGTGCAACTTACATCTTACGGCAAAGTCATTAGACGCAAGGTCAAATGAAAGTTGCTGCTCCTTTTTTTCCACAGGAAGAAAGTAAATTCAACACAAGTTGCAGATCTAAACCTGCAACCTTTTCACGCCACCACATTGGTGAATGAGGACTGGGCAAAAAAGAAAATATGATTGAGCTTTGGTTTGTCTGAACTCTCCGCCACATGAAATTCCACTACAATTCGATAAAGTGAACACTTGGCCCTCAAAAATAAACAAATAAATCTCAAGTAATCCAGAATCATGGGCTCCTCCTCATGCTTCTTGTGTCTGAAGTTCAACTGATGGTCCAAACATCATTCATTCAATGAACAAAATTCTCACCGGTGAAAGCAAATATGCTTCCACCATGCCTACCTGAAGCTAGTAGATAAACATTTATCATATTACTCTTTCTTTCCATGCTCAATTCTGAAGCAAATCTTCTCCATTGCCTCGTCAACCAGCAAAGATATTATGTTGTGCAACAAATAGTCAGCATTGTTAGCAGGAAAAAACAATTACTAATATTATATGGGTCAAGTTATGGGTAAGAGCAAAAGATGGGATTGGAGTGGAACAGGGGGGCGGGAGTGTTTCAAGAAACAATGTCACAATTCTTCAGACAAAAAGGATCTAGAAAGTGAGAGTCAACTCTACACGGTCCACAAAATCTTAGGTATTATTTCCAATTTTATTGGATTCGCAAAAAAGCAGTCACTCGTCCAACTAGATCAGCAAAGCAACAAGAGTAAAATACAACCACCAAAAAGTATTCATCCTTGACCACTACATTCCTCATAGCTAGTGGTAAAATTGCAATCCAAAATACACAGGAACGTATTTGAAATCATCAGAAGACAGTTTTATCCATAAAGTGTCACATATTTGGCCACAAGAGAGTAAGGAGGCCCTAATAGACTTTTATTCTATAATACAAGTGAGATTCTATTTTCGAGTTTACATAACTAATAGATTCACTGGGAAGAAACATACCAGGAGTGTTTATTCATCATGCACATAATCAAGCAAAGCCATTTCAAGGTCATCAGAAACTCATGTTGGCGACATGCGAGCTAAAAGACCAGATGTCTCAAGCATGGCTAATGCACAAATTGATTTTCTCTACACCCCTTGTTTACCAAAGATCATAGAGAAGGCTGGGCACAAGGATTGAGGTTTTAGATTTTTCAAAGAATTTACTAATGCACATAATGGGAGAAAATATTAAAAGTACCACAAGAACATGACAAAAACATGAAATGTGCAGATTGAGATAGCTTAGTGGGTGCATGCTTCAATATTGGAAAGGACATACTGACCATGCACTGAAAACGAATACGATAATGAAGGAAGCATACAACACCAAATATTAAAGACTGCCATCAGGGACAGAATAAGGACTAGTATCCTAATTGCTCTTCACTCAATGAGAGCTCAGAAAAGGAATAACAAGGACAAGAAAGGTCAACAGTCATTTAACCACTCTATTGGTTTGATAGTTCTTCACTGTTTCAACTTTGCTTTGAAATAGAACAGCTGGGATTTAGACAACAAGGCGGCAAAATACGTCTTATTTACAAGTCCAATGATAAATTGTAAAACTCAAAAGGGAAATACAACCAACAGTGAAACAAAAACTGTAAAATAAAAATTAAAAAAAAAAAAGGCAGGTTAAACAAAGTATTAACAGGAGACAAACAAGAAAGCTTGCAGTGTACCTTTTGAACCCCAGGGTATAAACATGAAAATCTGTCAAATGGAAAAATAATTGGAGTTTCTATTATTGCCAAGTTGTAGCCCTCAACCTGCTTGCTTGGATACTGCAGTGACATTTCACATGAATGTCATAAAGGTTCAAACTAAGCAAATGTTTTCACACTATTAAGGATAAGGTAAAAATAAATTCTTGGTTCTGAGCTGGACAAACTAATTGGTTAAGCAAGAGAACTCATTCCCTTCATAAGACATGATAATGTCGGTTACATGCTAAATCAAATCCAGCTTTATCCAAGGAAGAATCAACCAAAAATAAATGGTCAATGAACCATATCGGATTAAGTTGATTTCGAATTAGCATGATAAACATGTCCCTACATCTAAACACTATATTAAAGAAAATGTAAGCGTATAATTAGGAATAAATCCCATTTCTCAAAAAAGAAAAGAGGAAACAACTCTTCTGTAACACATTAACGAAGGACATATAAACAAGATTTGTCAATCAGTCACAATAAAAACAAATTAAAACTGTCCAAGTAAATATGTTCTAGTGAATTTTAGTCAGGTCTCCATCATATTCAATAGCAAGAAATGAGGCAAGTTGGTCGATATGGCCCGCAAAGACTGATAACAGGGCAGCATGCTGGATTTTGAACTGCTGCAGCCAAGATATACCTCAGATTGAACGGAAGCAATCAAAGATATGTTTGGGCCTCATACTATTCAAACAATTGAAATTTCGAAAAGAATTCATACATATGCTCTCGAAAAAGTTTTTAATTAAGCAAATGAATACAAGAGAAAATAAGGATAAGAACTGATTGTTGTTAAAGATCGCCTGTGTGGCATGGAATAAGAAGTCAAACAAACATGTAACTATGAGCTGGAAACCAAGAATCTAAAACAGATGAACCTAGTTACCAGAATATTCCACATGGACATAGAGCAAATTCCTGATCCTTGGTTACATGCACAATAACATATTTAATATTTACCTCCAGAGTGCTAAACTTCTGCCAAAAGCTTCGGCAATGAAAACCTAAGGATCTTCCCTCCGCTTTACACATCATCTCTTGCAAACACAATATGAGGATTAAAATTAATAGAACCAAGAACGTGAAAATAAACCAATCTGTTGTGGTATTCAAAATCAGTTTAAAAAATGTTTACAGGGACTGGTATAAAACAGGTTACATACACAGGTTCAATCAGAACAACTCCTTAATAGGAAGTGACTTATGCCACACCTTTTCGGGCAAGAAGTATCAAAGATGGGTTCCTATTGTCAGCAACGCCCAAGAATTAAAACCTGCACGACATCTGAATCACAAGTAGAGGCCAAGAAATGTCTGTCCACCAAATCCATCAAAGGTGCCTGCTAAAAAACAGCACGATTTGATAGTCTCACAAACAGTGTTTGTAACTTCCTTTCTGGCCATGGTTCTCACCTCAATCATGTCTATCAGATATTGCAGAATCCAAAGAATAATAATTTCAGTATGCTATTGGCCAAAAAGACCACCCGTGCCTAATTCTCCTTGTTGTAACTCCTTCCTCCGTTGCTCTTCTAAGGGGTCAGGACTCTTCAAAACTCTCCGTGTGCGCCTTGAATCACATTAGAAACATGAATTTTTAATATAAGCTACACTAACAACTGATGGTGCATAAATTCATTTGAGCGGGAAAAATACCTGTCTTGCGCATGCTGTGCAGGAAAAGTAGGCATGAACTCCTTAGACTTGGGAAGTGGAACTTCATGGAACCATTCATGGTTAAGCGCCTCTTCGGCGGTTATCCGCTTTAGAGTTTCAACATTCATGATTAGATACTCAAAACCAGGAAATTCTATCTTTCAGAAAGAAATCAAATGGATGGATGTAGTGAACTACAAGAATACCTTTTCAGGGTCATAGGTTAGAAGCTTGTTCAAAAGGTCAAATCCAGCATCAGAAAGTACAGGTGATCCAGTAAAAGAAGTTGCTGGAAATTTCCTACGTAATAGATTGTACCTGAAATGAATGTAAGTGGTTAGAAGCAACTGAGATTTTACTCAAGCAACTCACACAGTCACCGATGGCGGCCAGAAAGCCACACCAGAATCACCCAAAGCTGGATGCCTGGCAAACAGTACCAAAAAGAAGAAGACATAAATTTTGATATCCACATAGCCAAGGACTATATAAACAAGATGCGGATACTTACTGATGCTTGACGAAGTTCACCTTAACTCCAGGGAGTTTGGAAAACCCAGGCCAAATTTTCTCATTTGGAGTGCCGAGGATCCTGAATATCTGTAGTATCATCCCAAACCAAAGCAATTAGACCAACTATTTCATATCAGGTTAAGCCATCCAAAACAGATAAGATACAAACAATGAAGCTTCAAGACATGTTTACCTTGTCCAGCTGATCAAACTCTGTCTTCCCATTGAACAAGGGTTCCTTTGATAATAGCTCGGCCATAATGCACCCCACGGACCACATATCAATTGCCGTAGAGTATTGTTTGGCCCCCAAAAGTAGCTCTGGTGCCCTGAAAATAAACTTATGATTTAGTTTCCTAATTAAGCCAGACAAAATGGAAACAGATTTATAGATCGAAGTACAGTGGCATGAAACTAAGCACCCAAATGGGATAGAACTGCTAAGCACATAGGAACCTCCATATGCATTACAGTTAAGAAATTTCTGTCAAAATAATCCGAACCAGAAACAATGTGCATAAAGTGATGCTCACCTGTACCACAAAGTAACCACCAAATGAGTATATGGCTTCAGAGGACTCCCATATTGACGAGCCAGACCAAAATCACAGATCTTCAACTCACCACGATTATTTAAAAGCAAATTTGAAGTTTTCAGATCTCGGTGGAGCACCCAATTGTCATGAAGATACTTGATCCCTCCTAAAAGCTGAAGCATAAGACATTTAACTTCACTTTGACTAAATGGCTGTTTCATAGTCTCCATCAATGCCTTAAGATCATGCTCCATGTACTCCATGACCATAAAAATGCTATCAAGATTGCTCCCTACAACTACTTCTTTGACATCCACAATGGAAGGATGATCAAAAGATAGAAGAATGTTTATTTCCCGGAGTGAGGTCAAAGGAAAACCTTCCCTCTCTTTTTCCATCTTGACCTTCTTCAAAGCAACAATTTCTCCAGTATTCTTATCCCTGGCTCTATACACAACCCCATAAGTGCCTTCATCTATCTTGTTGAGCCTCTCAAATTCATCCACATTTCTGCAACCCTGAAGCATATTTACACTCCTTTGTGGGGGTTGTGCTGGCTCTGGTGTATCATGAGAACCATGATCATCCTCAGATTCTAATTCAGACTGGCTAACACTAGCTCTGTCACAATTGTTATCACCATCTATCTCCATACTGTCACTATTGTCATCATAACTATCTCTACTGGAAGATCTAATGCGTTCATCTGATGACCTCCCCCTAGTCACCTCAGCACCCTCTCTTTTGACCTCCCCAACTTCTGGACTTACCGACTTACTGCCATGTCTCCTTAGTTCAGCTAACTCAGAACCAGATTTCCTCTTCAACTTCAGCACATCTTCATAATCAGAAATCTCACCTTCATCAACTGGAGAGTCAGCATCATTAGCCCAACGAGAGGATATTATGGTTCGTGTGGGTACATCATCATCGTCATCTACCGCCCCTGTTCCCATGTTTTTAACCCACTGCCCTTCTTCAGGGAGCATCAAAGATGTTTCAGCAGAGAATTCAGACAAATCCGGTCTTGTGTCAACTATAGAAGATGGTGCTTCTAAGTTAACCTCACTATCCTCCATGGATGGAGTCTGCACATCCTCATTTGGGCTAGGTTTTGTTTTAGGTGATTGGCGATAACTCGCAACTAATGGCCGAGGAGGAAGTAAATTAGTAGAAGTAGTATCTGAAGTACTCTTACTATTGATTGCTCTACTTACCTCTCCATCATCTCTATCCCAAACAATTGGCGAAAACTTCCGCTTCTTATTCTGCACAGGAGATAACTGACTCGCATTTTCCATTCTTTTAACCTGAGGTTCCTTATTAACTTGAATTTCCAAATCAAATGCCCCATCAGACCCATCACTAGACAGCTCCCCAGGCTCCCGATCCATAGTGTGTACCGCAAGCCCGCACCTCCTCGGCCCCCCACCACCACTACTTCCAGAATCACTTCGACTAGAGGTAGAGTGATATCCACCATTGATCCCCTCTCTTTCCTTGATATCCTTCTGTCTGATCCTATGCCTATCTTCCAGACTATCACGGCCATGAACATGACCCTTCTCATACTCCAGAACCGCGTTCCTGCCCCGCTCATAATCTCCTTTTGCATACCCATTCTCCTTCTTCGACATCCCAAAATCAACCTGACGCTCTCTAAATTCATTGTCTCTGTAACCACCATGTTTTCCAGCAGCCATCAATGAATAATTTCTTGACTTCGTCTAAGATAGCAAAAGCAAACCCTAAACGCCAAAGGACTCTCTCTGGATTGGGTTTTTGTACAAAACCCCCGACCCTAACTCCTCAAATTCAACTAATCCCCCAAAAAAACCATCAATCAAATAAAAAAAGCCAAAATTACACGCAACAGAAATAATTTTTTCGTATCGGAAATTCAAAACACAGATCTGAAACAGCACAAAATTCAAAAACACAGAAACAGGCTTCTGACCAATAGATAAAATCACTACTTCTTTCGTTCCTCAATAAAAGAAAAATAAGAAAAAAAACCCAGAAATCCAACTAGAATTGCCGAACCAAACAGAAAACCCTAGAACAAAAATAAATATTCGGATTCTACTTCACTCCCTCCACCCTACACGTGTGAATAATCCACAAACTGAAGGGCTTACAAATGATATAATCGGGGCAAAGTAGAAAGCGAGAGAGAGCATGAGGAGACGCCGGGTTTGCTTCTAGAGAGCTGAACTAGGCCGCGAACAAAGACGAAATGAGAGGAAAGAGGCGTAGCCACCGCGTTGAAAGAGAGTCTAATAATTGGCTTGCTTTTGTCGTATTTATTTGTTTTCGTGGTAGGTGGCTGGGCCTTGGCCTTAAAATCCAGACCACACTCAGACCGGGCCACCGGGTCAAGTCATTTATTACACTGAATTCAAGCTTACTTGATTGCATCCGGACCCGATCAGCAGCCGAAACAGCCAAAGCTCCGGACCGGAATAATTAATGGTGAAGTGGCAAGTAATTCATTTGTCCAAAATAAGAATTTTAAGAGCCACTTAATTGAAATTAAAAAGCTATTGTCACATTGTTCTATAATAGTATGAAGTCCCAATTGATAACTTTTATTTTTGAATGGGTCCTTTTTAACAATGTGAAATCAATTAAATTACTAAACCCTCTAATTTCAATTAGAAAATTGTCGGATATTATATTATAAAATAGTAGTTAAATAGTTCTAGCTCTTTATTTTTCATAAGGAGATTATATATCGAAATAAAATAATTATCATTTTTAAAATTTAAGTTACTAGTAATCAGTAACGTCGTCGATTCTTTGTCCGGTCCGATCTTGAAAACATTGGATATTACATTATCAACTATATAAAACCTGAATTTATTATGCACCTTTATTTGCACAATAAATACATCAAGTGATTTGGTAACATGATGTGGCCCAAAAGTACATTACAAAAAGGATTGGCAACATCATCCACATAGCTTTAAGACAATTTAAGATGTGCATACACTTGAGAATTGACAAACTTTCAAGCAGACATGAATATGCCTTGCTATCGGCAGAGGGAAGGCAACTTAAAGGTGAAACAATAGGGAAGATGGCCAGTTCTTTTTATGTAATCCACTCTTTCAGAAGTTTTGATGGCCTTTTGGCTGAATTTGGCCTCTGCATTAGCACGTTTTTCCTCTGCTATCCTCTGAATTGCTGCTAGTTTGCTGGTGTACTTCTCTTGTGCTCTGGATTTGAGCCTTTCGGCCTTCATCTGCAAGTAGATGGATGAAATTTTAGGAGATAAATGAAACACTTTTAGACTCAAATACAAACGCGGCCTTAAAGTGCGTTGTTGGTGAGACAATACCTCGACTTTTCGAAATCTCATTTCAGCTTTCCTTTTCTGATGATTTTCCCATGCCTGAATCTTCACCTCTTCACGTTTATACCTAGTAGTCCACAAAAACGACGAAAATATCTCAGTTTCTTGAACAGGAACCTTAAAACCAGTGACCTTACATGAATGAGAAGAAGAGAATTTAAGTCAGTAAACAAATCAATCACCTTGCCATGTACTTGGCACGCTCGGCTTCATCCCAAGCCACAGCTCGGGTTTCCAGAGGATTCAGCTTCTTACATCTATCATCAGTCTTACTTTCATCTTCTTCGTCTCCCCTTACTTGTCTGGTAGTAATATTTTGAGCTGTCTTAAGAGCCGTCGCCCCATTTGGACACCTGACTGGAGTTGAAGATCCTGATGAAATGGGGCTTCTTGATGCTGGAGTTGTAGCCCTTATGGGAGTAGCTGCTCTAGAGGGCTCTTGGCTGCCAATTGGTGTCATTTCTGTCCCCATGTCCCTCAAACATATAGATCTTACAACTGATTTAGAACTGTTAAACGGCTTATTGCTTCTCAAGTCTACATCTTTTGTCTCCAAATCTTGGTTAGGTTCATTTGAGGCGGGATAGCCGTTTTCTCTCTTCTCCTCCTCACCACTGGAGTGGTCTTTCTTAGGCACCGGTGCAATCAACCTTCTGTCATCAGCATTTGAATTGCGTGGTGAGGCCTTAGGCTGATTTTTCTCTCCTCTTGATAGATTCACTAGCCATTTTTGAGCGTCGTCCCATTTGGATGGAGTTGGTTTTCCTAAGGCTGTTCGATTATGAGACGTGCGGTTCATCTCTCTTCTCTCGTGGAACTCAAAACTCATAAGCAAAACTCCTTATCCTCTATGGATCTCATTTTCAGTCCACTCAAACCTACTCAAGATAAACCAAAAGGAACCTTAAATCTAAAGATTTTTTCCCCTTAGACATCTTGCATTAATCTAATTGAAGCTGTATAAAATCACCCCTTTTCTTGGATATGAGTTTGACAATCTTAGGACATCACAGATCCCAAATGACTTCTGAGGATCTAAGGATGAATGTTATTGCAACTTAGTATTTTATAACAGCAACTTGAAACCTTAGGATCTAAGCAGAAGCACATTTCTTGAAGAAACAAAAGCCCAAAAGCGTAAAAATGTAGTTCAATTCAAATACACTCAACAGAAGTCACAAAAGCCTCTAAGTAACAGAGTTATGAAGTAAACTCAGCAATAACATAAAGTAGAAAGGGGGAGAAATACTGTACATGAGTGGGGCTTTTAGCCCTTTGGATTTTGATGAGAGCTACTGAGCAAAATGGTGCAGAGAATAATAAAGCCTTGAAACCAAGAAACTTTAAGGATGGCAGAGTAAAATATGTGAAGTTTAGATCCACTCATTGGTGGAAAGAATTATAATACTTACATATTGCATGGTAAAAAGTAGCAGCAGATGCAGTGCAGCACATGGGCAGCTGCAGTGAAAAAACAAATAGGTCTTGCTAATAAAATACTGATTGCTACATAGACACTGCTGCCTTTTGTCACCAAAAACAGAAAACTAATCTGCGGTGTAACTTACCTTGATATCTTTTTCTTTGGTAGAGTGCGTTGTAGGCAACTTTAGAGAAGTATTTTTCAACTTTTAACTGTAGACAAAAGCATAAATAGAATGTATATTAGTAAATTCGTTTCATCACTCTACACCGATGGACCTTCACACATGAGAATAACACCTATGCTGCGACCACGGGCTTGGGGTTAAAACCTTACCCTATCATTATAAATACTCTCAAAATCAATAAAGAGGAAATCTAATTACTTTCTCACTCGAACAATTCTCTAAAGCATGTTCACTTCCTAGCCATTACGGCCCTCAAAGTGTTTGGAAATTAAATTTCTACTTTTAATTCTTCAAAGTTAAGAAAAGAAACTAAAAACTAAAAATAATAATCATCTAACTTCTGTAACTTCTCAATATCTTTAATTATGCTTTTCAAACATTCACAACTTTTATTGTAACTTCCTCAAAAGTTTCTCCACAATATCTTTAATTATGCTTTTCAAACATTCACAGCTTTTATTGTAACTTCCTCAAAAGTTTCTCCACAAGCAAGAACTCTTACGAGCAGATGAGTTAAATTGCTTTAATCTCTCATTTTCACATATTGACAATTCAATTGTCCCGTTTCAATTTTATGTATCTACTTGTCTATAAATATATAGATTTATCCGCATGAAAATATTTTATTTTATCATCTAACAAATATGAATACGATAAATGTTACATAAAATTATCTCTAAAGAGTCATCAAAAGCATCAAATGGAGTGAAAATGTGGAAGATTTCAAAATATGGCATGGTGAGTTATTATGTCAGCTTGTTGAAATTCTTGGAACACCGCCGATCAATTCAGGGCCATTGGATACCCACCTCTGCAATCTACTGTAAAACAGGACTGTCAGCTTGGGAGCCATATGGTTTAGAGTGAGTGTGGAGGAGTGGTATTATTTTCTGGAGTACATCACATGGCCAGGATGGGCAAGAAACTGCTATGCCTGTTATTAAATGTATGGTACAATTTGGTGAAAATAATTTAATGGGTGATGGATGGATTCATTTGTTGGCCATGTTTGTACTTGCCCTCAATGGGACCCAACTTAGACCAATGGTCATTTATCAAGAAAAAAAAATTCATTGAGATGATAGTTTATTGGTAGTTCTATTGTGCTAAACTTATTTATTTTGCTGTTTATGGTAATTCTCAAAAGTACTCTTCATTTAATGATCAAATCTTGGGATAAAGATTGCGCCTCATCATTATACGGTAGCATCCCATCGAATTTTAGTAATGTAACGTATTTGAATTAAATTATATAACCTTAATTGATACCATTATAAATAAGTTCATTTACAGTGCATTTTTACTCAAAATAGAAACATAGACTTTTAATTGATTTGGGCGTTGGAAATTTTTTGTGGGCAATTTAGTGATCTTAACCTCATATTTTTGCATTTAAGTCTTAACCGAATGTTTAAAAGTAAATAAGATGATTTATAGATATCAGAAAAAGACTTGTCGTGCTCAACTCAAATTCCATACGTACTTTTTTGACCACAACAATTTAAACATACTACATTGGAAATGGAATTACCAAGGCTTTAATTTGTTAGACCTCCATGTGCAAAATTGTTGGATATCCCCTTATTGGCATTGCCATTTAGTGTAGCTTGTTAGGGGGCCATGTGCATTGGCGTATGGATACATAATTTCTTGTGCTTGTTTCATGTAAGAGTCTACGTCAATTATTATTTTTGTTTAACTAAGGGGAATGTGTCCAGTATCAATAGGACACATATTGGAGCCCAAAAAGGTATAATATCGAAGAGCTAGAGTCGTGATTCTCAACCGGCCTTGATGCTAAAGAACTATCCAATCGAGAAATAAGAGCCCCACAAAAATCGTACTTGTGAAAAAGATGGCGCACTTTGTCTGGTCATGAATATATGCCCCATCTCTGTGAGTGAAAAGTGGATCTATATTCCATGCTAGCATATCAAAGATGATGACTTTTCAACTTTGTGGACATTTATATGAGCTTAGCAGCATTGATTAATAAAAAAAGAGGAATCTAGTTGACTCGATATGTCCTTAATTATAGTCACATATAATATAAAAATCAAACTTAAAAAAAAAAGGATAATTAAGCAAAGTTGTGACAAAATTGATTGCAAAAGAGGAAAAATCGGATATATTAAAATTACTTTCTGGAAAGATTTGGTTGATATCAAAAAATTGCTCGACAATAGTCGAACAAGTGGGAAATATTGAGAAGAACCAAAGTGAGAATTAAGGATGATATGATACTTTCTTGTATATAGAAAATATTATCAAACCAGGGATCCTATGCTTTTCACAATATGTGGTTGGGGTGAGGGGTTTCGACAAATACTCACATATCAAAGTCGATGCAGATCTCCTAATAGCAAAGGATCGACGCGGTAAACAGGAAATTGAATTATTTGCATTTGCATCGTCAAAATGAATCATTTTTCCAATATGCATTACAAGAACTAAAAATACTGCATTTTGCATTCTCAAATCGACAACTCAATTGCAAGGATGCACCTTTCCCAAAATCTAGGCAAGAGTTCCCATATGAATCTTTCAGCCTTTTATGCATAGTGCACATCATTGATAATGCATGAAGGCTGAAAAAACCAAGGGAAAAAGACGTTCAGAAAAATGAAACTTAGGTGAAGTACTAGGAAGGAGGAGAGGTTCAAAATGCCTCCTGTTGTATCTTCAAGATATGGTCCAAATCTGGTAGTTTCAACAACTGATGTTATGGTGTGAAGTAGTGCTAGAATATTGAGACTTTCCCACAAAAACCAAGTTTGCTATTTACATTTCATAATAATATTGAAAATCGACGAAATGCACCTCTGAGCTATAACCTATCCTCCTATGTACTAATAGAAGAAGACGTATCTGATAGATTATGCAGTAGAATTATGAAGCTTGAGTGCCAGAGCCACAGATGAAATGTGCTATTGTTGCTGTAACCAGCCCCAGAGTTGCACCAGCAACAACCTGAAGTAAGAATAAAGAAATAAAGACGATCCCAGTTAGTTTAATAGTCAAACAACATAGGATCAGATAGAATCTCCAAATTGCAAGTGTTGCAAGGAATTATTTTGGATGTCAAAAGCGCAAACACTTAGGTGATGAATTTTAACATAAAATGTGAACTAAATGCTGATAAACTAAGTCATTCTTCAAGTGGAAACACAACATATCTACATTATCTATTGTGTCATATAGAGACTTAAAATTTATCCAGTAGCATATTTATGCCAGAAAGGACTTTTCAGGAGGTGGAAATTGTTTGGGATGTGTAGAGTGGACACTTTCATTGAACCTAAGAAACCAGGAAAATGGAGAATATGAAATATAAAGAAGCAAATGGAGTATTCATTATTACTGAACGCCAACAGCATGTTCTCTCTCCAGTCTCCATATATCCGATCCAACGCTACTGTTGATCCCCAAAGGGATAGAAGATAGAGGAATAGTAATGCCACAAAACGTTACAGAAAGAAAAGTATCATAATAAATTCTTGAATCCAATCCTATTTACCAAGACTACAATTTTTTGCATAACATTCTTCAAATCCATCACATTGGAAGCATAAAATTGAACCTGAGGAGGGGTGTGACCAAGAAGTTCACGCAGGGGTCTGCTCTCAGCAAGAGGATGCTCAGCTGGAAGTTCACATACAATTTGATTTAAGACCTGGCATTTTCAGTTTGTTAGATGTTTGCAAAGTATACCATAAAACTCATAGTTCCCTGCCTGTGTAGGGTACATGTTTTGATTTGTCAAATTTAGGAAGAAGACATTGGTAAGATGCTTGGCATTTCCGCACGCATCTATATTTCCACCACACAAACACACAGAAGCAACAGGCACAAACCTCTGCTTGACGTCCAGCATGTAATCTTACTCCAGTTGCATCATACATGACCTGCCACAGTTTAAACATGTAAGAAACACTTCTGCACACAATAATAAAAATCAAAACATGCAGGAATTTGATGCCAGAAGGTTGGCCTGAGTGACTGCTAACCGGTTACACAAAACGGCTTACTCAAATCAACACTCAGAAGACTGAAATCAACATTTGAGGATGAAGTAGATAATAACGTAAAAGTTCATGCGCAAGGATTCATTTCTACGGGGATTTGGGATAATGATGCTATTTCAGAGACATTCTTCATCTTATGTATTTCATGTCACTGATTTACCAACTATAAGTTTTTTATCCTGTCATCTTTCCCACTGAATGAAGAGGAGTAAACTATGTACATGAAGAGAGACTTTTAGTTCACTAAAAACAAAAACCTTGACATTTCCCATTTTCCTTTCTAAATTCTTACAGGTTGCTTTTGGTTTGAACATTTGGGAGCTACAAATTTCACATCCATAGTAGCAGATCCCTCACACTTGTTTGAATAAGTTTCAATCATTATAGATTTCAAATCCTTTAGTAACCAATTTGTACCATTTTTTAAATCATAACTATGAATTTGACATCCGCTCTATAATAGAGTCATTCAAATCCTTCCCCCAAATCCTTCAATCCAAACTCCACCTGAAACTAATTAAATACAAATAAAGAGAAATATCTCTATTTTAGCAATGCATGAAGAGAAATTTAATACAAATAAAGAAATATCAACCATCAAGTATCAATTCTGTGCTAGAATCAATTGCAAAAATTGTAAACTAAAACCATGTTGATTCAAATCCTATGTTTAACACACAGTTCAAGCAAAGTGACAAGAACATAGAATAACACAAATTTTAGTTTTAAATACACAATGGGTCGACGGTGGTTTCTAATAGGGTTATAGAAAAGAGTGGTTGCAAAAAGGTCAGGGGAGATCATACCACTAATGCCAAGATTAATGCGGTTGCAAACTGTGATCCTCCAAAACCCTCTTGCAAACCTACAGCCACTGCAAGAGCAGTTACTGTTGCTGAATGAGACGACGGCATTCCACCAGATCCAACAAGTTGCTTGAGGTCCCAACGTTTTTCCTTATACCTGCAGGACTACTATGGCCTTGAGACTATGAAATTACAAAGATACAGGTGTATGGCTTGCTTTTCAAAGCAGTATATTTTGGTTTTATTGTAAAATTTGCGAAGGATGGTGCTATGGGTGATTGGAGTAGCCCTAAAATCTCAAATCTTTGGGAGTAAAAGGCTTATTAAATGCAAACTCACAATCTAATCACTCATGGTTAAGCTTATATCCTAGAAATGCTGTCTTCCCATTGAAAGGTGCAACTGAAAGTTAAAGTTTTGTACTTTCTCTTTTGTTTTTATTGGTGGTGTAACAATTGGAATCAAAATCAAATACAAGAGTAGGGAACGAAATACTGATTGGTACATATATGTTTGTTTGCGTCTATATCTATATATATATGCGCAGGTTTGGGTGTGACTCAATGATATCAGTAAAATTGGGCTATCCTCTGTGCATTTTGTTAACCCTCCTTCATTAAATTACACCCACCAAGGATCATCTACTCTAACATAAACAAATAGATATGGAATCATCAGCAAAACGTATCATTAGAATCTTGGGAACAATTTGAATGCAATATAGAAGATTCTTGTATATCATACAGAGTAATTCTATACTATGTCTGGTTCTTAATCACACCTTCCAAATTAAAAAGTAAGCAAAAACAAGATCATCCAGTTGCAGATAAATTCCAAGGTTACTCAAATCAAACAAAAGCCCATTTGAATTAATCAAAACACACACAATTCATGCACATTCGACACAAATCTACAATCAAGGCGTGCGTTAAGAAGCAATCACTAGCAACAAACAATAGCATTAAAATTACAGATTATAATATTCCTAAATTCTTAAAATCACACAGCATAATTATCATAGTAATCCATGAATCTTACAATTACACATATGGTAACATTATCAGATTCCTGAACCAAACAAAAACCCGGCACACACACAGAAACACACTATAAATGGATGGATGAAAATTATACCATGAAGCTACGAACTTGGATGACTGAGCAATAGCAAAGGCGAGGAGAGCAGATATTAATGGATAATTTGTAAAAATCCAGGAGTAAGAATACGAGGTTGTGGCTCCCGTTGTTGTTGTTGCAGTTGAATTTGGAAATAAATCTTTCATTAACCTCCCTGTTGATCCACCAATTTCATCCATCACCATTTTCTATTTCCTTAATTTTCTCAATCTTAAACTCAACTTTTAGCTTTTTGGGCTCCAAGTAGATTTGTTTTCTTCTCAATCTTCAATCAAGAATTCTGGTTTTAATGAACCCTTCAAATATCAGGATAAAAAACAAGAGAAAAATGTAAGCTGTAATTCGGAGGCGTTACTGCGGGCTGTGCATCTCAGCTAACTCAAGAAACGGTCAACAAAACAAATTTGGTTTTGTTTGCGCGAGTTTTTTGAATAAACACATAAAATAAAAATTATACTTATTAAAAATAAATACAATTATTCTTTCATAATATTTAAAACACTTTCCTAAAAATTAAATTTTTTTCTTTTTTTTTTGGTATATAATTTGAACTAAGTCAATAATTTATTAGAGTTTATTAATACCTGAACTAATTAAACTAAGTAATATGAAAATATATAAATGATACAATCAATTCTTCTCTTGGGTTTTTTAGGTTTTGTATAATTGCTGCGTTATTGCATTATAGTTTTGCTTTCCCTTAAGGGTGTTAAAGAAAAATTAAAATCAATCAAAAATCGAAAAAATAAAATCGTACTGAACAAAACTAGGTTCAGTTAGATTTTCGATTTTTCATTTCAAAAAATTTTGGTTATCGATTTTTTTATTTGATTAACCAAAATTGAACCGAAAAATCGAAAAAATAGGTTCGGTTCAAAAAAACCAAAACCATTTTTTTAACTTTTATATACAAAATTTTATTATTAGTTTTTGTTTTATTTCATATTTTTTATTAAAATTTTTAATTATAAGATAAATAAATATAAATTTTCAAATAATGAAAATGTTAATGTATTTTTAAATTTTTGGGATAAATAAAAAGAAATTTTTGATAAGGTGAAATACTTGAGAAGAATAGAAGTAAATAATATATCAAAATAGTTATTAAAAACACTATGCTTTATAAATAATATAGATATTAATATATGACATATAAAAACATGAATAGTTATGATGCAGAAAGGGAAAAAAATGATATTTTTTCTAAATTCAAACGGTACAATTGTATAATTTTTTTGTTATACGAACTAATACAAATTACATAAAAAAATAAAATAGATGACTATGATTTAAATCGTAAAAAATGTTGTATTAAAAGAAAATTAAATTTTCTTTTAATTAACTAATTGGACTTATATATATTATAGGATATATTAATGAGCAAAATTGAAATTTGAACTTAAATTGCGAACTAAAGGATAAGGGATTGAATTCTATTTGGTTATTCCTGTGGTAGTATTAATAGTATATTGCATTATTCTATTTGGTTATTCCTGTGGTAGTATTAATAGTATATTGCATTTGGTGACTAATAAATTTTTTTTCTATATTATTATAAAAACAAAGACCGTTTTATGTCTAATAGAAGTTATTTTGTTCATTTACATAATTTGTCATTTTAATTATTTCAACAACAAAAATTGACAATATAGTTTGAAAGATAAATTGGAGAATTAAAATAAAAAAGATAGTTTGGATACAAAGTTTATAAATATTTCAAAATTATCCTTTAAAAATGATGATTTAATAAGATTATAATTACATTTTTCACAACATTTTGAATATGCAGTTAAGATTGAGTTTAAGATTTAATTTGCTATTCAATCTCAACAATTAAGGTTTGAATATGCAAAAATCGCATACATATGCCTTGATAATTATGAGCTAACAATTTTAGCACACTAAATGTGTATATTAAAATTTTTATAACATAAAATAATTAAAATATTTATTTATCTTCTTAAATTTATAATATTTTAAATGTACTTGTTTAAAATAGATAAACTATAATTTTATCAAAACAAATATTTTCAATATAGAAAAAAAAGTAATCAAAATCAATATTTTCACCTAAAAATATATATTTTTATTAATATACTTTTATCAAACAAATTTTTTGGTACTAAAAGAAAAAGTGACTTAATTCAAACTTTTAATTAAACAAACTTACTTTTATCAAACAAACTTTTATAACACTTTTTTACAAAAAATAAATTTTTTTCCGGTTTCAATAACTAAAACCAAATCGAACTTGTTCAGTTCGGTTTTCAATTCTAGTTTTTCAAAAATTGAAATTTTCAGTTAACCAACCGAACCATTCGGTTGGGTCGGCTTTAACTAAATGAACACCCCTACTTTCCCTACATAGTTTTGATCCTCAGAAAATGAACTGCCACTTCTTATATTTGTAGTTGTATCTATATGCAAATCTTCAGGGGGGAGAAAAAAAGAAAAAAGAAAAAGAAAGTAAAAAAGGAGAGTTATATCTCTTTCCTCTCTTTTGTAAAGAAGTTGCAACAAGGGTTGAGGAGGGAAGAGAAAGATGTCTTAATTTAGGCTTTCTATGACAATGGATGGAAAAAGTTCCATTTATATAAAGCACTGATAAGGCATCTGATATGATGAAACCAAAATATGGAAGCACAAATGATGGCTTATTATGGTGGAAGTGGAAAGAGTACAATCATCCTTTGCTATGCAAAAAAAGTGCTGTATTTCCCATCATTATTACATCAGACTGAGAATCAATTCCCCATGTCTAAAGATTATTGATCACATTATGCAACTCATGATGCCTCAGCAACCAAGAGTTGTGGTTGATTCCAAGCAAATTAAGATTAGACAACTAAGATTAGACAACCAGGGACATCTGGCCAAGAACAAGATTTCCACATTATTCCATGGAATGAAAAAGCTAACAAGTTTTATGCAGCTCTACTTGATTGCTTCCAAAAATGTGCTCCACTGGATTTAGTGCTGTTGCAAGTTCAAAGTCTCACAGCCTGAGAACCTTAATCCATATTGCAGCTTAAATTCTTGAAAGCACCTGCTGAAGGCCCTCTTCATCATTTCTTACATGTTCGATGCCTTATTTTCTGCTTATTTATTTGTCAATAATGCCTTCTTATTGACTGAACACCTTTACAGCCAGCAGTTCTCCCAAATTAATGGCACTGATACTTCTGTGTCTTACAGACAGAAACTCCTTGTGCTTTCTTAAGTCGGACATCTCGACTTGCTGCTGCTTCTGGCAATTTTTCCTTTGCCATATCATAGGTTGTGTTACACACACCTCAATTTTCAGTGCTTCTGCAAAGATATTCTTGAAAATTTGTAGTTTGTGGATTGTGGTTGCATATGGAAAAAGTCTTCAAAGATCCTCTGATGTGAATAACAAAATTTTTACCATTTGTTTGCAGCCACATGATGTTTGAATGATAGGAGAGCTCATTCATATCACACAAGGCACCACATTTTGGAGTTGCTGGGCTAATAAGATCCATAGACTGACTCCAACCAATGATATCCTCGAATGAAGGTTATAATGACTGCAGTTTTAATGGATGGCTGGAGGCATACTGCAGCTTTGAAGTATCAACCAGACATTCCAAAACTGCATATATTTCTTCCATTCTAGGATGTGATCTATCAACAGAATAGAAATTGTGAACTTGGTTTTCAACTTCTATCCAACTGCAACCAGCTGCTTTATGCAAATTCCCTTCAGACAATGTTTTCCTTATCTTCTGCACCTCATCCCACTTTCCCATTTCCCCATATAGATTAGCCAGCATTGCACTATAACCACCATTATTCGGATTGATCTCAATCAATTTCTTTACTGCATATTCAGCCAAGTCAGTACGTCTATGAATCTTACACCCATTTAGCAATGAACCCCAGACAACCTCATCAGGCGGAATTCTCATCCCCTTCACAACTTCCATAGCCTCTTCAAGTCGTCCTGATCGGCCAAGGAGATCTATCAAACACCCATAATGTTCAATTTGAGGCTCAATTCCATACTCCATAATCATCATATCATAATATCGACGCCCCTCCACAACCAACCCTCCATGAGTACAAGCATTCAACAAACCAACAAATGTAACTCCATCAGGAGCTACAGGCTTTAACTCATCCTCATGTAGCAGCATATCTTCAAAAATACTAATAGCTTCATGAGATTGACCATGTAATGCATAACAATTTATCAAGGAATTCCAAGATGTTAAATTTATCTCAGCAGACTTATCAAAAATAATTCTCGATTTTTCAAAACTCCCACATTTTCCGTACATATCAATCAAACCATTCACAACAAACAAATCCAAATTAAGTCCGCTCCTATATATGTACCCATGAATGCACTTCCCAAACTGCAACATTCCACTGTGCCCTAAAGCCGAAAGCACACAAACAACAGTACCCTGATTTGGCCTATTCCCTCCCCCCATCCCCTCCTCAATAACCATCCTCCTAAAAAACTCAATAGCCTCTGGAAACAACCCATTCTGCACGCACCCTGCAATAATGCAATTCCAAAACGGTGTGTCCCTAATCCCCTCCGGCATCTCCTCAAAGAGCAAAACCGCATTCCCCACTTGCCCAGCTCTCGCATATCCAGAAATCATCGCAGTCCATGACACCACATTCCTATCAGATATTTCATCAAACAGCTTCCTCGCAGCACCAACATCAACTCCATACCTCCAGTACGCGTCCAAAATCGCCGTCTGCACAACTGGGTTTCCGCCAAAACCCGATTTGACAATCTGGGCTTGCACTAATTCTACCCCGTAACTCCTCACAACCTCCGGCCATGACTTCAAAATTATGGAAAACATGAAATGATTTGGCTTGGACCGATTTTCACGAATCATTTCACGGTAAAGAAGCACAGCCGACTCATGATCGTGCACTGAATTATACGCAGTGATAATCGCAGTATAAAGATAAATGTTAGGTGAGTTGAATTTGTCAAACAGGAGACGTGCATAAGGGAGATTGCTGAGGCGAATGGTGCAGAACCGGATGAGCTTGAAGGAGTAGAAATGAGTGTGGCCATGTCCGAGTGCGATAAGATGGGCTTGGAGTTGTTTGAGATGGTTGAGGTTAGTGCATTTGTCGAGGACTTTGAGTACATGCCTGTTGAGGCTTGTCGAAAAGGGAAGCATCTGATGCTTGGCAACTCAAAACATGGTTTGCACGGCTCCTCAGCATTAATGCTTGCTTGTATTGGCGCA